>WBNO01001335.1:308289-440789 GCA_013400575.1 Peucedramus taeniatus | reverse complement strand
AAATATTTGTTTGTGGTGTCAAAGGATCCATGAGGAATTGTATTTTTAATTTTCTCACTATGTGCATATCTGAACTTCTCCCTCTGAATTAGCACACTTCATACCACAATCATTTTTTTGTGTGCATGAGAGCTTCTGATCTTTAACACCTGTGATATGCCTGGTCCTGTCCTCAGCTGCTTGAGGCCCAATAACCTGCACCTCTGTGTTTACATATTTCTCATCCTTCAAGCTGAGAAGGTTGCATTGATACAACTGCAGTCAGATTTTAGAGCTGGAGATACTGTTTCATGTTCTGTCTGGGCATTTATGATGATTCCCATATCCCTAGAACCTGTATGGCAAGGACTGTCTTATTTTTTCACATCATTGCCACAGAATTTGGAGTCCACAGTGAAGTTCCTTCTGTGATAGTTTTGCATCAAGTTAGAAGGGCAGTTCTTTAGGCCTGTCCCATATGGGTCATGGTATTGGGGACTGAACCTCCAATTACTTTCTTCATCAATATTTGCACAAGGCCTGATGTCTGCCAGCCTTGACTTTCATGCCCAAACCCCACCTATGGGTTTGGACTTTATGCTTCCCATGGGCTGAGTCTGGGCTTCAGACACATCAAGCTGGTAAAAATCACTAAGTTTGAGACTAAGACCACCTAAATCAGACCAGTGCCTTTACAGACATTTTGAGAGGATGATGTCTCTTGTTTCTGAGCCAGTGGCTGGGGGCCTTGACACCCAGTTTTTCCCTCTTCTGGGAGCACACCAGGAACTTCCTAAACTGAGAAACTTGTAGCATAAAGTCATGCTTCAAACGGGACACACACTCAAAGAGATTTCCAAACAACAAATAAATAACCCTTTCAGTCCATAAGGAGACATTTCCCTTATACTCTGCTTATATTACACTCCTTTCTTTTTACTGCTTATAGTTCCAGGATTGCAAAAAAAAAAAAAAAATCTCTTGTCCTTGAAAGGACTGCAATGGCAGAGTGAAATCTCAGACAAGAAAACAATTTTCAGAAATGTCTCCATTCAGTGTTTTGTAGCATTCAGAAAAAAAGTGGAACATTAACATTTGTCACCATTATCAGAGCATTTATAAATTGGCTTTTCTGATAAGGTTACCTTAATGGTTACAGCCACCTTGTAATGAAGGTGTCAGCTCTTCCACTATGAAGAGCAGCCATAAGACCCTTTGAAGGCCTCTTGCTGGATGAAGAAGGACAGTTTGACAGACCTTCACTCCAGGTAAGTTCAGGTTTATAAAAGGAGAGGTCACCCAGAGTCCTTCAAGGAATGAATTGAAATTAAAGCTCTGGGATGCTGTCATTTTGAATTAACCAAATTGTCTGAAGAAAAATCACACCATGATTTTGGAAGGAGAAAGAGAGACAATTCAACATAGAAATAAACTGCAGAACTTTTCCTTGTTTCATAGGTTTTGGTTTCAAGTTTTCCATCTTCTGTCCATTTTCAGAAGCTTAACAGAAAAACACTTCACAAAAAAGGGCATAATTCTCTCTCTAAAAGATAAGGGTCTTTCCACTGTTAAAATATTAAATAATTAACTGGTGACTTTTTAAAAAAGATTAATTTCTCCTATAGTAGCTGTTGTACAGCAATCCCTGGAAAAAGTTTGAAGTACACCGAGAAAAAGAATGAAAGAAAGGAAATTGAAAATACATTAAATAAAAAAATCAAATTACTTTTCTTCTAGGAAAACTCTCCTTTACTCCTCTCACAGGCACAGCAATGCTTCAAAGAGAAGTCTATTGTGTAATGAGTCACTTGCCAACACCAGCAATCTCTCTCAAAATAGGAAAAAAAAATCAATCCTCTCTGGGATTTTAGGTCAAGAAACTTCTACTTTTTTTTTTAATGATTCCTAGGATTTCTTTGAAAACAAAGGAATGAAAGGGGAAAAAGTGAAAGAGAAGCCAGGCAAACTCTTGTGTGATCCTCACTGGTACACTTGTGCCTCAGCTCAGCCTGATACCTCCCTGCCATGCCTTGGTGATGGTGCTGGCACCAGCCTGTTTGCTTCTGGGTACCTTCCCAAGCACATTCTGCCAGTTTTGCCCTTGAATTGGATTGCTTCCAAAGCCAGGAGAGATGGAGCCTGGAGACTGTCAGATACCTGTGAGCTGGAGCCCCTCTCCATGGGTTTTCTTTCCAGCTGCTAAGGCTGGTTACATTCAGCTGCATTGACTCCTCTGTCTTGTTTGTTTCTTGACTATATCCGAAGCCCTTGGGTGATATTTTACAATTTCAAGAAGGTGGGAAAAAGGAAAAATCTTAATATCTCCCATCTAGGGCTCAAAAATCTTCAGGCTATATTTAAAATCCCAAGAATGTCAATTTTGACAGTTTCTCACATGGTATTTGAAGGTCACAGTAACACCTTTCTCTATCCATGGTGTCTCCAAGCACCCCAAAAAAGAACAATCATCTCAGGTATTCGTACTGGGAGGATTATATAGGAGCAAAAGTCCTCAAAGGGACTGAAACAGCTGCTGCTCCTTTCATTGCAAATCTGCAGCTGCAGGAGATATTTAAAAACATCCTTCCTGATCAGAGCTGCTCTTGCAAGTTGGTCTCATCCAAACTGGTGTTCCCAAACTAGAGTACAGGTATCTCACCCAGATCCTGTCTGTGCACATCACCATCATTTTACAAGTGGAGAGGAGAGGCCAAACAGGTCTGACTGAGGGACAGCTCCCCCATTTCCTCTCCTTGCTTCAGGTGCACTAAACCTGCACTGCCTCACTACCCTCTACCACCATGGAATCAGTCTCTATAACCTGCTCTAGCATTTCTTTCCCCAGAAAAATATCACTGATAATACTCCTCAACAGGAATTTCACTGGTGCTGAAACTAGTCCCAGGTGTTATTTTTATGACATAGAAGTAGTGTGGTAGAGGAAGAACAAAAAATTCTGAGCTGTTGATAAGAAAATTTTTACTTCCCAAGATGAAGCCTAGTGAGCAAACTGCAGTCACCAACAGGACAGGCTTTCCACCAGATTTCTGAAAAGAGATGAGTATGACACACCGGAATCTGCAGCTCCCTTCACAGCACTCTAAAACAAGTCATTTATTCTCTAACATCCTCAAACTTTAATTCCTTTAATAACCAAATTGCCAACAAAATTAAGTATGACAAGTCCATTTCCAATCCCTTTAATGATCCTCCTGTTTTGCCATCCACAGTTGCCTGCCTTTATCACTTTCTCTCTTGAGCCTTGGCTCTGACACCTACAAGCCTCAAAGGCTTTATTTATGTTAATTATCAAGGAAGTTTCCTTCTAAGTGAATAGCTGGATTATCTGACTCTTGATTTAATGGCAGTCAGCTTTATACACTGTGATTTACTGTAAAAAATATGATCCAAGAGAAAACTTGGTCTTCTGAAGTGCATGAGCTGACAGCAGTGCCACTCAGCTGGGTTTTTCAGTACTGGCTGATGTCACACACTTGAAGCAGGTACTGCAGCTTTGCAGCCACCAGCATTAACTTTTTCCATTTACTTTCAGGTTTTCTCTGCAGTCCCAGCTCTCTTTGTGGCATTACTCATTTTTTATCTCCAGGGAGTAACTTAAGGATGCAGCTTGCCCCAGAGACATGATGCAAAATGCAGCTGATGTAGTTGTGTTTGGAACAAAGCAGAAAGAGAAAGGAGCTTGACAAAATCACTCTAAATTTTATTGAGGGACACATTACAGATTTAGCCAAGCTTGCCCCTCTCATGGCCCTGGGTGTTTCCTGCATGCTATTTGCATGTACTTCAGAGTACATGCTAGAGGTAGAGGGAGGATCTGAAGAGTCAAAGGGAAGGCTCAGAAGTAGTTTAAAGGCTGAAGGCACATATTAGAGGTCTCCACAAAGACTCAACATGCACAAATCCAGACATTGTAATCAAGCCAGCACACAGTTACACATCCATTAGTCACTCACTGGCTTCTCCAAGTACATGATGGCTGAAAGTCCCTCCATTCCCCTTGTATAGGAAACTATGAATTACTGATGTATGTTCAAGGTTTTTCTGCTGCCTTCTACAACTCAGCCATACTAAACAACTCAGGCCTATTTCTTAGGCAGGCCAGTGAGAGTAGAGGTCCTTATTTGTTTGGACCTGTCTTTAAGACATGAGACCCATCTCACTCTCTGTTGTACAACCCTGACATTTCCTTCTCATCCCTCCGTGTCCCCCACACAGCCAGCTGGCCCTGAACAACAGCCCACTGAATCATCTGTGGAAACATCAATTAACACCAACACCTGGAAGTAAAACTCTAGCAAATTAGTTAAGAACATTTTGAAGGTTGATGTACATGACAACTTGTGTGTTCACCTCCCTCATCTTCCACCCCAGGATCAAAACCATCTTGATGAATTTTAAGCACAATGTTAGGACATGGTAGCCAGGTTTTCTGGTAATGAACACTTGGTCAGATGTCCAGTACATTCATTCAAGTCTGCTTTCCATGGTGCTGTTACAGACAGCAGTGTCATTGCTTCTGTTTCCCCCAGTCCACCTGTATTCCTACATATATATCTGGGAATTTCTACAAGGGAGATGTCATTGGTGTACAGGAACCACTACAATGGAGGCCACAGTAAGAGCTTACCAGAGAAGGGAGGCTGCAAGAATGCAGGATGTCTCCAGGAAATTCCAGTACACATCTGCAATGCCTGTTGGGAATGGGTAGAAAAGATAAAATATCAGAGACATGGTCACCCTGAACTAACTAATTTCTTGCTCAACTAACAGATAACATTGTCTTTATTAATAACACCACCAAGCAACAGCAGAGATTCCAGCTTCTCCTAGTGGTACATCTCAGCACAAGCTGTGCTTTTCTGAGCCTCTCACAGAGAGGTCATTGCCAGTGGACAGAAAATGGGCATTAGTGATTCTGAACATTTTACCAGCCTCTCACAGAAGTGCTGCATAAGTCAAGCAATGACCTGTTTAGCTGTGCTGTGCCCCTGCATGAGAAGAGCATCAACAAACTGGAACATCAGTGCTTGGAATAACAGAATAACTTTTTAATGATTTATGATTTGAGCTAGAAAACTTGCTAGCCAGATGGATCTGCAACTGAGCAAACCAAGGCTGACCTGAGGCTACAGAACCTGTGTCAGCACACTGCAGAGGTTTTGCTGGAGATTGATTGTATTATTTCATTGCCACAAAATCATCTGGTTAATTCTTAAGTTTGTTTTTTTTTTAATTATTATTACTCAATCCAGGCATACTCTGTTCACTTTCTTATCTGGTGCTGATAGATCAGCTTTTGGAGTTCAAGACTTCTAATAACTTGCCACAAGATATTAAGATTTATTAAGTATTTTTTGCTTTTGAGAACAGCAGGCAACATTTGCACAATTATGGAAGACAGGTAGCAGACTAAAAATATCAATCATAGGATCACAAAATCATAGAATACTTTACATTGGAAAAATCTTTAAGAACATTTAGTCCAACCATTATCACAGCCCTGCCAATCCCACCACTAAACCATGTCTCTGAGAGCCACACCTACACATTTTTTAAATACCTCCAGAAATGGTAACTGGGCAGCTGCTTCCAGTGATTGACAACCCCTTCAGGGAAGGACTTTTTTCAAATATCTAAACCTCTCCTGGCACAACTTGAGGCCATGTCCTCTTGTCCTTGAATGTGTGGGCTAAAGGGCTCATATCCTTCCTCACTAGTGTGTTCCCTGATTAATGATTATTTTATTTCTTATGGCATCCTTCAATGACTTTATTTCAGCATTACTCTATTTACTTTTACTCTCCTTATAAATTGTACCATTTAGTGTCTAAGTAATGAAAATTTCAGATGAGAGAGTGTCAAATGGCAAATCCAATACAATTGTCTGACTTTCTGGGCAAAGACCCTGCTTTACTCACAAACCCTATTTTTCTTTCCTGAATATGGTCATCTAAGTGAAGATCCTTTTAATTACTATTCACAAGCATTGTGCATTATAAGACCATGCTTTTAGGTAAACTGAGATTCACTGGAAAACTTGTGATCATTTTTCTGGCAGATTCAGGGTGTAGAATCCCAGATCCACTGGACCACGGTGGATGTTCACATCTTCTTTGCTAGACATAGGCTAAGCTGTTTGGTTTCTGGTGGATTGTAACACATCACCAATTTTTTTTTAAAATTCAGTGTTTTCTCTTACTTCAGCTATCCAATTTTCATCATGTAAACCTCTCTTACCATGAAGTGTTCACCAAGTAGAATATTCTCGTAGTTGCTTTCCATTCCCTAATGTCCATCTAGGCTGTCCTTATCAAGGTCAACTTTAATTAGTGACTGAAGATTGAGTACTTTCATTAATCATCTAGAAAAGGGAGCAAACATCATATTAATGCAGTGGATTGTTGATACTAGGATGGAAGAGGTCACACCCAAGGGAGAAGGAGAATTAAATGCTAAGGAGAACAAAGAAATCATTTGTCTTCATGAAAAATATCCCTTTTTAACTCTTCTCCAATCTTTTCTATCTACTTTATTTCTTAGCTTTATTTTCTAAATCAAAAATTCTTGTTAGACATAGGTCATACTTTACTTTTCATCCTGAAATACAATATTTATCATCCTAGACTCTAATCTGGATCCATTATGAGTGCTTTTGAGAACAGTGAAGCCACTGGCATGGTACTTCATGTAACCAAGTAACCTCTCCTGAAGGGAGGTTAAAATGCAAATTTGTCTCATTTTACCCCATCTTTTATGCAGGTGCAAGATCAAGCTCATATGGAAAAATGGATTCAAACCAGAATGGCAAAATGAGTTGAAAGCAAAGCTTTTGGAGCCCATCTTTGTTTCCCTTATAGTGAACTAATTCATAGGATTTTAAATCAGATATAACATTTCATCACACTTGTTTGTAGCTTTTCACACAGACCTTACAGAGAAGAAGATACAAACTGGAAAACAAAGTCTAAAGAGTCTAAGATATTTCACATATCACCTGGAAATACAACCAATGTCCCCTTGGAATGAAAAACTACATGGAAAATACAACTGCTACTACATTTATTCCTGCCTGAACTGCAATTTCAGCAGCCAATTTCTATGCAGACTATCATAACCATTTATACTGTATCAAGCCAAAGAGAAACAAATAAATTACCTCTTTAGTCTTCAAAAGAGGGCATCTTTGGAGACCTTCTAGACAACAAAACACAGAGGAGGATGAAAGCAGAGTTTTACACATGTAAATGAATGTGCAAGAACAGGTCAGGGTTTTTTTTAATGATCTGCTTTGTACAGTTACTCTTTGATAATGTTTTCCAGGTCTCAGTTGTGAGCCAATGGGTAAACACAAAGGTATCATATCAGGGTACAAGTGAGACAAAGGGGAAACATTACCAGATAACTAATTGCTTGGTGGGTAGGAAATTCACTGTAAATGTGTATGAAGCTGCAATTTATTGCTGTAGCCAAGCTGATATTCCGAAGATGCATCTTTTTCATGCATTCCTTTGAGAGAAATTTAGAAAAGACTGGTTTTCAAAAGACAAGAGAAAAGAAAGCCATGAGATCCTTGACACATTGTGATGCATGGTTTTTATTTTGCAGCCAGGCCTTCATTTTCCTTCTACCCTTCCCACATCAGAGCTCATGCATTTCAAAGGGGTCTCAGGGACAAGAGAGGAACAGATATGATAACTACTAAATTTCAGGTTTATATTAATAAAATTGGAGATAAGTAGGTTTGTCATTTGTCCATTCAAAAGGCTCCTTTTTATGTTAAAAGTAGACTGTGTATTACACTGCTAAATATTTCACAGATCCATCAAACAACCACAACAACCTTATGACTGATGCTGTCCCACTTTTCCTCCCTGTCCATCCCTGCTTGGTGTAGTTAGAATTGCTTTCTGGTAGCAACATCCTCAAGTATTTCAGAGGAGACCCCATATTTCCATGGCATCTCCTGAGATCCTCCTCTCCATGCTTAGCTTTGACTTCCCAGCAACTCCTCCTGGGACTATATCCATGAATCTTACTCTAGTAAAAGCTCCTGTGTAACTTGATACTTTGAAAGATCTTTTTATTGATCACAGGTACTCCTTGTTTATCCAATTTTCTGCTCAATGCAATGGCTGGTGTGTGCTATATCAGAATCACTCTAGTGAGGTGCCTAAAGATTTGTTGACCCCTGCAGCACTTCCAGCTGGAGGTAAGTTTGGTTTGGAATGAAAGGCAATTAGTGAAGAGAGTTCCACCCAGCTTTAGCACAGGTGATTGGATAAAGAAAACAAAAATGCCATTGCAAAAGTGTTGCTTGTTTGTGTTTTACTTTTTCATCACATTAAACTCATGGAGGGAATGTAGATCCTCATCCTATTCACACAAAAGTTACTTGGTGCAGCACCACAGCCCAGAGTGGCTCATGAGCTGTCTCAGAGAGGAGCTGGGCAGACAGAACCTGTTCCACTACAAACTACTTAGACAGCAATACAGCTGAAATCCCTGGGATGCAGCAACCCTGAGGTTTTTTTCAGAGAAATACCCCAAAAATCTATTGAGAGGACTTTCCTTCAATGCACAATTCCTAGACAAACACACTCCTTTCCACACCATTCTTCCTAACTGTGAGAAGTTTGGAATAAGTATTTCCAGGTTGGTTTTTTTTTTTTTTTTCCTGTTTGTGTTGATTTTTTTCTATTCCCATAAGTCTTTGAAATGTCTAGGAACCTATGTTTATTTAATGTATACTTTTGGCTGTTGCCAGAAATGACATATCAGAGCATTCTGGAGAAAGTCCATGACCATGTGGTATCCTAATTGCAACCTGAAAATGTGAAGGCCAAGACTCCTATGTGGCTCCAGAGGCATAAAGGAACTTTGTAATGCTCCTCCTGACTTTTATAATACCTTTTATAAGGTATCATGGATTTAGCATTTGTAGCTAAAGGAGGCCTAGACATGATGTTTCAGTATTATTTTAAGCCAGATCCACAGAACCATCCTGCATGCAGTGGATCAGCTTTTGCTGGAGTGAAAACCAGAAAGGAATGTGTATCACAAGCTCACAAGGGACAAGATGAACATCTAACATCAAGCTTGAAAGATTCATCTCAGGCTTCACTTGATTTATGGGGAATTTCAATATATACTTGTATGGTCTTTTGCTTTTATTAATACTTTTAATCATAGAAATTTGGAAAACCCCTGTGCTTGAAGATGATAGTTTTCCAAATTACTTGTTTTTGAGAATTATCAGATACAATCAAGTCCTTAAAGCAAGAGCTAGTACTGTCTGAACTTTTAATTTGATACTGTTTTTATTGCAGATAAAATTATATACTCAGTGTAAATTAAAATAACATCCTCTATTTGCTAACTGGCACAGGATAAAAGCCAAATGCTTTCCAGCATGAGTCTTCAGAGAGACTCTTTTTTTTTTCTGGATACTAAAAATCTTTATTCCTATTTATTTTTTTTATTTTCACTGGCAAGATTAAATACAAGTTTTGATGTGCAACTGGGCAGTACAGAGATCAAATATTTTTTGCTTAAAATAAGTTTGTCACTCATTTCATGTTTGCTCTGTTTAGAAAGCACAAGTTGGCAACTGGGGCACAGCCTTGGATGCCTGGTCACAACCAGATCTCCAGAAGAGGCACTTGCACTTACCATAGTCCTAATGGCAAAAAATGGGTGTTAGTATTTCCTATTCTATCACCCTCACCTGTTTCAAACCCTAATGAGGGACTGATTTACACAAAAATAGGAGAATATTACACCCACTTACTGCTCTCATTTTCTTGTATCTCTTGTCCTTTGGAAATCTTTGGATGCTCTATTGAGTGAAGAAAACTGCTTAGAATCAAGATATGAAAAAGTGAAAGAGAAGCCGAGTCAGATACACAAATTATCATTTTATTTTTAATTATATCATGAATTGTTGTAAATATTACACAGAATTCCTATGGGGAAATCAAAGAATCACAGAATGATTTGGGTTAAAAGGATGACCTTAAAGGTCATCTCATTCCAAACCCCTTCCATGGGCAGGGACACCTTCAATCATCCCAGGCTGCTCCAAGCACCATCCAACCTGGCCTTGGACACTTCCAGGGATGGGGCAGCCACAGCTTCTCTGGGCAACCTGTGCCAGGGCCTCCCCACCCTCCTAGGGAAAAATTTTGTCCTATTATCCAATCTAAACCTACTTTCAGTTTAAACTCATTCCCCTTTGTCTTATCACTCCATGTCCTTGTCAAAAGTCCCTCTCCACCCTTCAGGGGGGTTTCACCTGAGTGAAGCAGAGGAGCAGAATCCCCTCCCTCACCTGCTGCCCACGGTGCTTTGGATGCAGCCCAGGACGTGGCTGGATTTCTGGGCTGCAATAGCATGGCTTACTTTGCTGACAATGACCTCAGTCTTGAAAGTGATATATTTGGAGCATTTAAAAAAACTTTCTGGGTTTTTTACCATCTCACATAACCACTTCCAACCCTTAAGCCACAGGACATAGGATTTCTTGTCTTAATTTTCCTATTTTTCAGCATCCCAATGGCTCTCTTCTACACTTTCTTCATTCAAGAGGGAATGTATTCAACAGAAAAGTTCTTGTATGTAGAAATCACTTAATTGCAATTCCTAGTATTTAGGTAAATTACAAAAGCATAACTGTCTTTTCTTGGCTGAAAAATTGAGAACTAAGAAGTTTGTGAACACCTGGTAAAACTCATAGTTGAGGCTGCTTTGGGGAGTCATAGTACTTTAATTATAATATTGAAATAAATGTTGTGCCTAATATTTCAAGTACTCCTCCAGCTAAGTACTAATCTTTCTCACCTGTAATGATGGGTAGGAATTGAACATGTTCATGGATAATGAGATCCTTGATCATGCAGACAAATGTTATAAACTAAAGTCTGTAGCTGGACAACCAAGCTAGGCTGAAACCCCCAATTTAAGTACAGAAATATTGGACTAGCAATTGCAGAGGATTCTAAAGCAGTTACATCAAAATCACAGTGACCTGGAAACTATACTATCTTCTTCTAACACAGATAAATTCAGGGAGGTCCATAGGTGTGTACTCCACCACAGGTCAAGCCACCTGAATATAATGGTTCCTTTGAATGTTTTTATCCTGGAATCTGTGAGCCTGAAGTTGATCCTGTTCCTCATAATAAGGTATAAATGCATAAGTTTAGCTTCTTGTGCACTACAGTGCATGATTAAATCAGGAATGCCAGTTGTGCTGCATGCAGCTGTGGTACTGGAAGGGGAGAAAACTCAGCCTGTGAGATTAGAAGCATGGTAAAAGAAGGAGGAAATGTTCTCCACTACCAGGAAAATCAATAATTGGAATTTACTCTGAATCCTTCATTGATTACTACATAACTTAAATCACCTTTTAAGAACACAAATGTGAATGGGGAAAAATTAAGTTAGGACTCCTCTGGAAAATGTCGTGTTGTCCTGTTCCCCTGCCTTGGTAAATGGATCTGATTCTGTTTTGCACTTGTATATTTGAAATCCCTTTCTATCCTGAAGCATGAAGCCAATCAGAATTACTACTTAACAGAATTGCTACAAGAGTGGCATGAATTTCTCTTCCACTGAGTATGAGAGACTGAAAAAATGAGCCGGCATTTATAGGAAGGATGTTACTTTATTTGAAATATAAGTGATTAGAATTGGTTGGATTATGATGTTATTACTTCTACAACAGCCCTCTGAAGTGTTAAAATTAATTTTTCATCCAGTCTGATGAATCTGTTGGAAGAGGAACTCCTAGGACACAGACTCATACAATTAATAACTCTGATGTACTGTGTTTGGAGGAACTGCTCATTTGTGCTATTCTCCAAGCATTTCTAGGCAGTTCCTACCAGCATGGTCCCAAAAAGGACACAAAAATTCAAGTTGAAGGAAGTGTCATCTTCTCCCCAGGGTACTCAATCTCACCAAAGAAAAATAATTCCATTATACCAATGCCAAGGTGGCTTCCACAATCAGACTGAAATCCCTTCAGGAAGGATAAATAAATGTTTTCCCTAACAATTGCTTTGAAACCACCATGGATGGAACATCCCTAAACAGTGTACACTGCTCACCTTTCCAACAGTGAAAAGAAGTTGAACACCGAGCAACACTGAGACACATTGTGCACTGTGCCTGACAGTTTTAAGGTCATGTAGAGATGGTGATTCATTAGAAGCTCACCTATTAGTCCTCTTTAACTCTGTTTTTCCACAGGTGCAAAGTCATTTACAGTGAGGAAAAAAAAATCTCATTAGTGACAACAAAAGCAGGACAAGTGACCTATCCTTGGCCTTTTGTCCTTGTAAGCATAGGTGCCTCAAACAGCTTCCAACTGTTTTCAAAATAATTGTGAACAAGTAACCATCACAGAGTCTATTTTTGAAATCTTTTGCTCCATGAAAAAATTAGCTGCATCCTGATTTCAGTGCCTTTGTAGCTGAGGCTAATGGGGTGTTATGAAATGAAGGTTATTGTCAGTTTTGGGGAACTTCCAGGTGACAATCTCTCCAGTCAGTAAGGGGTATCAACAAGTTCCTTTCCAAACAGCATATTTTATGCTCTTTGAAGGAAAGAAAGGCAAGAAGGAATTTTGTAGAATAAGAAAGATATCTCTATAAAATATTACTGGGTAGCTGATGTGCAAATTATTAATATAAAAAATTACAGTAATAGGCATGTAAATCCTTTCAACTAGGATATGAATTATTGCCAGAGAATAGGACAGAATTATAGAAAACTTCCCATCATCAAAAAGAAGCTATTATAGGTAAAACGATAGAGAATATTTGGAATTACATTAAATTATACTGAAGTCTTTAGCTCACTTTCCTTTTACATTAAATTTATTTCTTACACATTCCAATATGTAATTTTTGAAAGTACAGCTTTTTAGAAAAGAAGATATTGCAAACTGAACAGGACTAAAATTTAAAAGGCACAATATGTGCATTTTAACTGGTGGCAGCTGTTTCACAAAGTGAAAGGCTGATCAAGCCTGTAATGGAAATAAAACAGTCATGAAATGCACCTCAGTGCCATAGCAGGGAGAGGAACAAAGCAAGAGACTCTGAGTAGGATGAGCCTCAAGTGGCCCCTGCTGTAAACATAGATTTAACTAAGCTGTATGAAATGGGGAGCTATTCACTACTCTCACCAAAGCAAGAATTAAGTAAACCAAAAGTGTGTTTAAATTTACAGAACTTGTCAGGGTCCCCATTGTGCTGGCCTGCATCTAATCACTCTATTTTTTATTAGGACATTAACCTGCAGTTTCTGCCTTATTCATACATGACTTGTTTCAGGGATCAGGAAGGACCTGGTTTGAGCAAACCATGGGAAACCTGTTCTTTCCACTAAGAGGCAGTGCCTGAAGGGCATCATGTAACCTTCCTTTTTCCACTTCCTCTGACTCCAATGTGCAAAACAAAGTTAGCAAAGCTCCAGGTCAGAACCCAGTCTGTAGCTTTCCTACACAGTACAGATTAAACCTTAAAGCTGAGGTAGGGACCAGAACTGAAGACACTGGTAGCTTCTGTATGGACCTGGATTCTGTTTTGTTCAAGCCCCAATTGAAACATTAATCACATTTCATTAAATGTCTTTGAACTGATATTTGTCAAACATTCCAGTTCCCTGAATTTTCCACGTGTCATTGTTTAAAAATTTTAATTTCTTTTTTGACTGGTTGCCACAGAGAAAGATAAATGACTAGCCCTGGAGAAGGATCCCATGGTACACTGCATGCTGGGACTTTCACAGCAAGTTTCTGCTCCAGGGATCATGGCAGACACAGTGAGCTGTAGTTATTGATGGCACGTCTCTGCCTCCCCTTATGTGTTCCCTCTACAGAGTTATCGACAGATATTTGGCATTCTCCATCCCCCAACCTCCTTGTTCTGTACCAACAGAAAGGGCTTTCCACCCCCACAAAGATGATTGTCATGCTTGGCACCTGCTCCACACTGCCATGAACCAACCAGATTTACTCATTTTGAAATCTAATTAAATCTCTTACTGCCTTATTGGATGAATCATTTCATTTTTTAGTGATTTGTCCTAAGTTTCTTGCAGATCCTTCTAATCCGGAGAGAAAAATAAACCAACAAACAAAAAAGCATAGAAACCAAAGTACTGGCACTGAAGTTTTGGGCTCAATTTGAGCAAGTGTCTTGTAGTCTGACCTTGGGAACATTCTCTGGTCTGCCATTCTCTCAGCCTCGTTCCATGATCCAACAGTGAAGGTGATCCCAAATCCCTTTTCCATGACATTGAAGGTATGACTTAAAATCTGTTAAATTCATACAAATGTTCAATTTCACTTTTCATGCTTTGGGATTGGGCCCAAAGGCATTGTGGAACAACTAGATGAAGACCAACCAAGAAAAAATCCCATAGACAGTAACACAGTTCCAGTATAATTCTTACTGAATTCTTGAATCTGTTGGGGTTGGTTTTTTGGTTTTTTTTTTTTTTTTTTTTGGTCTTTTGGGGTTTTCTTTTTAGGTTTATTGGGGTTTTTTATATCCTGATTTAGAAGGCATCCACAAGATTCTTCAAGTCCAACTCCTTGCCCTGCACAGCACCATTCCCAAGAATCCCACCATATGTCTGTCCAAACACTTCTTGAACTCTGTCAGGATTGGTGCAGTGACCACTGCCCTGGGGAGCCTGTTCCAGTGCCCATCCACCCTCTGGGTGAAAAATCTCTTCCTAACAACCAACCTAAATCTTCCTTGATGCTGTTTCTTGGCATTCCTTCATGTGCTGTCACTAATACCAGAGAGAAGATGTCAGTGCTGCCCCTCTGCTTCCCTTGTGAGGAGTTTGTACCCAAAATGAGGTCTCCCCTCAGTCTTCACTTTTCCAGGCTGAACAAACCAAGCGACCTCAAGTGCTCCTCATTTGGCTTCTTTACTCTTCACCACAGTGTTGCTATGAACAAAACATTGAATCAGACACCTGGGAGCAGCCCACCTTGGAAAGGGCCACCTTTCCTTGTAATTATCACATAGATGGTTTTTTGGAAATTGCCAACCATTTTGACTTAGTATCAACCATGTGCACAAAAAACCTGTAGACAGACTAATTCCATATCATCCAGAATTCATACAGAATTTGCATTATCTACTCATACCATGTAATTTTTTAATCCTGGGGTTTTTTTTTCAAATCTTTTTTAAGTCTAGAATGATGAATTTTCCTCAAAATTTACTATCATATTGAGCTTTTTTTTTTGGACATTTGTTGTTGTTTCGGGTTTGTTTATTTTTTATTTCACTGTAACTCTCCATATCATATCAATCTATCATATCATATCATATCATTATGATCTTCCCTGTAACTGGGCATTTCCATCTCAAAAATTTCTTTTTAGAATTTCAAATCAATCATCCACTCATCAGTTCTTCCACTCAGAGCCTTTCCTCCTCAGCACCACTATTCCTCTGGAATATGGTAGCTCTTCCACAGCAGCAACCTGAGCTCCCTGTGGTGGTGCATCCCCTGCTTTTCCTTTCCAGGCCACACTGAGAAATGCTTGTAAGGCCTCAGCCTCGAAAAACACCACCTGGGCTCTGCTCTTCCCAAGCATATCAGAAACACCCAGAAACTGCTGCTGTCCAACCAGCACTGTTTTCCTTATGAACAGCCTTGGAAAATATTTTTCTTGCCTGAACGGCAGAACATTTCTGTTCTCAGGCTTTCAAGGAAAGTGCTAACCCAAACTGTGGCCAGGATGAAATGTTGTTCTGACTAAAGCCCAGTCTCTTGTGACCCTATAAAGAGTGGTCAAAAATGAGACTGTTTGAGCTCTCCTGGGCTTGTGACCAGCAACCTCCCTCTGAATGAGGTCTCTCAGAGCCAGTGAACTCTCAAGTTTGCTATACTTGGAGGATCTCTGAAAAATGATGAGTCCTGGGCTGATACCTCACTCCTCAAGGCCAGGCCCTTTGCCTGTGAGGAGATGAAAAATATCTGAAGTGAGTATTTCACTGACCTCCAAGGGGAATTTTTCACAGGTACCTTGCTTGCACTGACTCTTTGTGTCTGTGTGCATAAACTTGTGCATATGCTATAGCAAATCTAGGAGAAATTCTGCTTTCTTAGGTGTTTAAGTACCCCGGATATTGAAGTAAGTTAGGCCTGTAAGAAAGCTTGTGACTTATGACTTAACCTTACTTAAATGGTGCTAGGTGTTGTTCTTTTTGGAAGTGGTTAAGTTCAACATAAGTTATAAGTCAAGTGCTGCTAATTGTTGCTCTTCTGTTAAGTACCAAGTCTGACTTCGAAGTCATAAATTAGGTAAAGTGCTGTTAAGTGTTCCTCATTTGTTAAATTGTTAAGTTATAAGTTAGGTATAAGTATTGTTTCTTTGTTTAATTTTTAGGCTTAAGGTTTAAGTTAAGTTAAAGTACTGTTGAGTACTGTTAAGCTTTTAGGCCACATTCCTTTTTATCCTTGTTCTAACTGTCCTTTTGTCATAGTTACCTAAACACACACCTACACACACCCCTAGATAGTTCTCAGTTCACTTCTGCTTTGATTGCCTGGATTTTATTTCGTTTTGTTGTTTCTTGTTTTTCCTTAGTGGTCCTTAACTGTCCTGTAAGTTGTTGAGTGAATCTTGTCAATGAACTTTCTTGTGCTGTCTCTTAATGATTAAATCTGGTTTTTGCTCATACCCTTGCCAATGATTTTTTAAGTGATCTCAATCACTCAGTTGTAACACTCCCATTCCATTTGGACCTCCATGTGTCCCCTGTCACCTTTCACCTCAGATTAAGATCTACAAATACTTTCCAGCTCCACTTTAAATTTCCCTATTTTTTACTTTTTTCTTTTTCAATACCAGGTGTCTTCCCTTAAAGCAGTAAAGCACTATGGAGTATCATTTGTATAAAAGCCAAAAGTTTCTTTAAAGTTATGCCCAATTTTTGCTCTTTTGAGGATGGGGGTGTTTTATGCCCAGAAGCTCACGATTTGAGGATGGATATAGTTTAAAGAGGTAAAGAGAGCCAGGCATACAGCCAGTTTTAGCCTATTTTGAGAGCAGATACCAGTACTTAATGCCAAGATTTTGGACCAAATACGAACAGGATCAGACCTTTTAACCTAGCAAATTCCAATGAGGTATATTTGCTACCCAATAATAAATACTTGGTGCACCTACTAGCTAAGTTAGTAATCATCTACTTTATCAAATTTTGAAGACTGTGCCAGGGCAGAGCATATTCAAATCATTTGATAGTAAGTAATACAACAAAAAGGAGTTTTTAAGATGTGGATGGAAGTTAGGCCATTTGTATAGGGGGCCTATATTTAGTAGGGCTCATGGGCAACAGTGGGAGTTTTGATCAACAACCTGACAAAGCCAGAAGAACTGGCAGAGGGAGAGTGGTCATGGGGGTGAGAAAGTGTCAGAGTCCAGCAGTGGGGGACTTGTAGGGAAGAAAAAAGTTCTGCAGAGCTTTGAAGAGAGTGACAAGAAGGTTTAACATGTTGGATTGCTGATTCAGGAGCTGACAGCCATCCTCTGTTGAACAGGGTTGTATTGTACTTTCTCTTCATTTTCAGCAACAATTGTCACCGTTCATCCCTGCCACTGCAGTGCTATAAAAAGTTAAATATTGTTATTTAAACACAGAGGGAGGGAGGGAAGTCACACAGGTTTAGAAATCCACTGTTATAAAACCAGAAGAAACAGTGCTGGAGAGAGAGCCTGAAGGGGAGATTGTTCCCTACTGTACAAAAGGCTCCACCTGTGTCATCCCATCCCACCTGAATTCTTTCTCCCCAGCTGAAACAGAGCCATTATAGGGCTATATATAACCCCAGTGCCTGCATGATAGGTTCATTTTGGTAGTGCAGCACCATCATCCTCAGAGCTGCTTAGCAGCACAGGGTATCAGTCAAATATAACACAGGAAAGGAGATGATTTGAGGATAATGCATGAAATAGATAATACAATTGCAAAGCTGTTGGGACTTAATTATGGGATGCAAGCAACTGCATCTGCACCACAGCCACCTGGGAACACAGCAAAATGAATTATTTTCCATGTGCACGTCATATTGATGACTCTTTTCTATTGACACTCTTGATACTGGCAGCAAATTAGATTTTTCCCATTCCAGTACATGCTAACTGAAAGGTAATTTCAAGTCTGTGCATATTCACAGACTAAACTACAATCTGGCAGCTTTGAACAAAAGGAAGGAGAGAAGAACAAAGCTTTTGGCTTTTTTTAAATGCTACTGGCTTCCTTGTGCAACAGACTGTTTAAATCCTATTAGTAAAGTTTCCTCAGGAGTAGCTACAATAACTGAGGAATGTGGCACTCTTGATTGCTGTGATGCTTAAATATCCTAACATTTTGTTTGAGGACAATATTTTAACTTTTTTTGGATCAAATCAGTGGGAAGACAAGCTGTACCACCCTTGGGGCCTCTGAAGCCATCGAGTCAGACCAAACCCTTGGATGCTCTTGTGGTCACAGAGCCTGATCAGACATCAGAGATGTCAACGGACAATGTCACCTGACAGGCTTTCAACAAAGCTTCTCCACATTTCAGTTCCCTCGTTATTTAACCTACTGGGAGATGGAAAGTCCCTGACAGAGAGGCAAAGAAAATCCTTCCTCACTGGAGATTGCTTTTGTAGAATTGACATATGCCTATGTTTTGGAAGTCCTTTTAGTTGTAAACAACGAATCACACAGGAAAATAATAATAAAAAAAAAAATAAAAGAAACTCTTTATTCAGCTCCTAACTTGATTCAATCATGACCTGAGCTCTTCTGTTTTAGTACCAAAAAATTAAAGATTTTTTTAAAGGAGTGGTTTGGCTTTAGCTCCATCTCTAGGGAAAAAAAAAAATAAAAAAAAAAAAAAAGGAAAGCAAAACAAAAATGATCCATTAAAAAAAAAAATCATACTGACTGATTCAGTTCTTCATCAGTACCAGAAAAGATCTAGCTCTACACCAGGTTTTCATTTGTGTTCAAGCTGAAGTCAACTCTCTGCTTGTGAATTCCATTTCTCTAAGAAGGGAGATATTCACAAGAATTAAATAAGAGATGGTACATAAAAATCACTGTAGACATAAAAACCCACTTCAGCATCATAGTGACATTAACAACTACTCATTGACCTGGGGATATTGAAGCAACTCTCAATTTTCCTGAACCTAAAAGTCTTCCTTGTATAAAAATGAACACAAAAGAAAGGCAACAAGAAATTGAGCATGATTATTTTCCAATAGCTATTCATTCAAAAGAGCATAACATCTAATGACATTGTGTTGGAAGAGCTGAACTAAATTGCTTGAAAAGATGAAGTGCTGCTTAGTGAGTCAAGGGTTTTTTGGTGATCTATCATTTTATACTAGTTTAGCTCAACCTTGCTTAGTTTAGAGAGCTGCCAAAACTCAGTTTGGCAGTGATATTACTATTTTTGACAAGTTCTTCTTTTTCCTTAGGCCTTTAACTAAGTAACTGTAATTCACTGATCATTTCTACCAATGTGGCAAACTTAAAGATTAAGTATTTTTCAGTAATGATAGGAAGGGGAAAAAAAATCAAATACTGATTACTTGCAAATATAAAATAAAGAGTACCCAGGCAAGGGCATAAGAAAGGAGAGAGAGATACTCTTCTGTTGTATTAGAAGAAACCTATATAATTTACCTAAACTGTATTTCATGGAAATATAGAATGGTTTGGATTGGAAGGGACCTTTAAAGATCATCTCATTCCAACTACCTGGCATGGGCAGGGACATTTCTCATTAAATCAAGATGTTCAGAGCCCCATTCAGCCTGGCCTTGACCACTTGCAGAGATGGGACATCCACAACTTCTCTGGGCAACCTGTGCCAGGGCCTCCTCCACCTGATGGTAACAAAGTCTGTCAAATATCATCTCTTTCAGTATGTTTAAAATATCAGAGAACCCTATAGTATAATCTGAGTTAGAAGTGACTCACAATAATCATCAAGTCCAACTTCTGGCACAGCACAGAACATCCAGGAATGCTACCATGAGCTGAGAGCATTGTCCAAACGCTCTTCGAGCTCTGTCTGGCTTGGTACTGTGACCATTCCCTGGGGAGCCTGTTCAGGGCCCAGCCACCCTCTGAGTGAAGAACCTTTCTCTAATATCCAACCTAAACCTCTCCTGACACAAGTGCAGGCCTGTGAGTGTCTGCCTCTCTGCAAATTTATACGTAGTTTCTGTAGTGTATAGTTATAATCAAAATAACCACTTGCAGACATTGTTTTCCTATGCATGCTTTCACAAGTGTGTTTTTCAGTCAACGTTTTTGACTTTTCAGTATTTTTTTCAGATACTTTTCAGTATTTTATAGATACCATTAATGTGTCTGAACCTCACTGCACATTCCGTAATATCTTTACAAAGTGTATGACTTTACTCTCATAGCTCTCATTAGTAAATTTTGTTTAGTCCTCCAGAAGATCCATCTACCTGGATATCTATACCTGAAATATACCAGCACCTCTGAAGGCAGGCATGTTCAGTAAAGACCCATCAGAAGGCAAGTGAATATGTGATATCTTCATTATATATTATTTTATGAATGATAGAAACTGCTCAAGGTTTGAACTTGAGCAGAATCCCAAGCACAAAATGAGTTTCTAAGGAAATGTTTTCTTCCAAAGACAAAGAAGATCAAGACCTCAATCAATGAAACCAATTTGGAATACTACAGCCTTGCTGAGGGTTTTTTTCACAGCTGGGAGAGCTGAGCCAGTGTGCTGAAACAGAGTGAATCTCTTCAAGGTGAATAAATATATGCACAGTCATAGAAGGACACCTTCATTTCCTACATTGTTACTGTGTAAATTATGAATTCCATCTGTACATATATCCCCAAATTTTACTGTAATAGCTGTCTGGGTTTGAGGGTTTGCAAGAACCAAGCTAGCCAGAGAAAGTTTTCCAAAGAGATCTGCAAAAATAGAAACGGGGATGAATCCTTCATCCCATAGTGGATCAAGAGATGTCAGAGGTGTGCTCCTCACCTGGGAGTGTAGGCTGGGTCACAGTGAGACATTATTAGCCAGGGGATGGGACAACTGAATCCTTCTGAATGTTGTGACAGTCCCTTTGTTTAAACAGGTATCATTCAAATGTGTCTTTGTAAAGTCTTCAGCATGGCCTGGAGATGTTGTTCATTTTTTTGTGTATGATGCAGTTAAGTTTTGATACTAAAAGACAGTGGTAGTGAGAAAGAAAAATATCTGCATTTTAACCTGACAGTCCTCTGCCCTATTACAACCCTCAGGAATTTCTGATCATTGCAACAGATCATATTCTGGTAATTTTTTAACACTGGTAAATGCTGATCAAAGACTTGCTTCAGACAGTGAATGTCTAGTAAATGAAGGCAGATTTGAAACGTTCTCTAGAGTTCATAGGTTAGGACTTTTAATATTAAAAGTACTATATGCTTCATTGCAGCCCTTCAATAACACACACACACACAAATAAATCAGGCAAATCAATCCCTAGTGTGCTGGAATTATGCCAGTAATTAATCTGTTTAACTACTGGGACTGAAAGAATAGTTGGGAAAATGCATCCCTTTTCACCTGAAATAGCAGTGTTGTATCTTAAGTTCACAAGGTTCTAACGGCTCTGTAAATATTATTTTGTAATTTAGTCATGACAGCTGTAATTCTAGTCTCTGTACTTGACCTCTTCCATAACATGGGATGATTCATTGTGCTTAAGCCCTTTTGATAATTTTATCTGAAAAAAGGAAAAAGGAAAGGGAGACAAGAGAGGAAGAGGTAACTCTGACTGTTTAACCTGGAGAAGGGAAGGTTATTAATACCTATTAATACCTGAAGGATGGGTGTTGAAAAGGATTTAGCCAGGCCCAGTGTCAGACTCAGGGACAATGGGCACAAATTGAAACACAGGAAGTTCTCTCTGAACATAAGAATGCATGGTTCTTACTGTGAGGGTGACCAAGCACTGGCACAAGATGCCCAGGCAGGCTGTGGAGTCTCCATCCTTGGAGATATTAAAAAAATTGATTGGACATTTGCCTTCCGGGCTACTAGATTTTGGGGAACCTGTTTGAGCTATGGAGTTGGACCACACGATAATCAAAGGCCCCTTCCAGCATCAGTGATTCTGTGAGAAAAGAGAGAATGGAGAAAAAAAAACAGAGAGAGAGGTGTGGGGGGGGAGGGAGGGAAGAAAAGAGAAGGAGGAGGAGAAGGAGAAGGAGGAGGAGGAGGAGGAGGAGGAGAAGGAGAAGGAGAAGGAGAAGGAGAAGGAGAAGGAGAAGGAGAAGGAGAAGGAGAAGGAGAAGGAGAAGGAGAAGGAGAAGGAGAAGGAGAAGGAGAAGGAGAAGGAGAAGGAGAAGGAGAAGGAAGGCTGGTTTATAAAGACATAGTCAAGGGCAAATGCTCAGTTGGTCTAAATCAATCAGAGGAACTTGTCTAATAGTACCTATTTATTTTCTCTTCAGCAAACACATTCCCTGTCACATCATGTGGGAGCTCCCATGCAGTTCCACATTTCTCCTATTCTGATCAAGGATAGATCTCTCTTTGCTTATACAAGGCACTGACTGTCTTCAAGATACTAAGCAACTAAAGAGAAAACAAATGATTAAATGGATCTGCTGAAGTAAAAAAAGAAGTACTACATTTAGGAGTATCTGACCCTCCATCTCCTAGCAGTTAGAACATACAAGCTATTAAAACTCGGGCTAGTGCCTAAACCAGCTGACCTCTGTTCCCCATGTTCTCTCAGAAATTAAAGTACATCCTGCAAACTAGATACTCATCACCTATCATTTAAAACCATATTGCTTTATTTTGATTTATACTTGATCAATAAAATAAAAAGTACATTAACAATGAAAAACACATAAATGTCTATTAATTTCCTGTTAACCCATAGCTGTAAGAAGGTACATCAAACTGTAACCTATTCCTAATGAACAAAGCATTAGGAATACAAGAGAAATATAGCAGATCATTAAACTATGATGATTACAAAATATTCATGCCATAATGACCATCTTTCTTGGCACTAAAGAGTGATACGTATGTTAATTCATATATCCAAAGATATTATACTTAAAAGCTATGAATGGTCAAGTTTTTCATATACATAGAAGCATTATTGGTTTGGGTGGATTTTTGGAATGTGAGCTATGAAATTAAAACATTTTTAATCTGTTGGTTCATATTTGTTGCCTCCAACCTTTTTAATAGAGATGTTTGGACAAGCATTGTTCTATTTATTTTCAAAAGTATTTTAGAACACAGATAAAATTCCAAAGAACTAGAGTAAAATTCTTATGACCCAATATTTTAAAAGAAAAATGTGACTAACAGTAATTGCAGCACTAAATTTTTGTCTGACATCTAGCCTGGGGGGAAAAAATAGCCTGAACAATATGTGAATTGATTAATCAGGAATTTAAACGGCAATATGTAAATCAGAGTTCCATCACAGAATCATAGTATAATCTGAGTTGGAAGGGACCCACAAGGGTCATCACTCCAGCCCCTGGCCCTGCACAGGACAGCCCCAAGAGTCACACCATGTGCCTGAGAGAACAGTCCAAACTCTCCTTGAACTCTGCCAGGCTTGGTGCTGTGACCAGTTCCTTGGGGAGCCTGTTCCAGTGCCCAACCTCCCTACTGGGGAAGAACCTTTTTCTGAGAGTGATAATAGGTCTTTTAAAAGAATATAATGGTTTTTTTTTTTCTTAAGACACCAGGCTTGGATGGAAGATAATAATGTCAAAACAGTAGAAATCACTATGGTATTTGACTTTACACCAGAAACAACTTGTACAAGAACTAGGAGGATATGAAACGAATATGTAGATGCTGAACTTTTTACAACCCGTTGACTGATAGTTTTTGACATGAAATTGCAAACAGAGTGTATATTTAGTTGGGTTTCTAAGCAGAAAATACTGAAAAGAGAGGTTACTGAGACATGCAAAAAGTGTGCTTTTATCAACTGTCAAGCTATTTATGAAAGAATAAAGATTAATGTATTGGCCCCTTTCCTCTTGGAAATTAGTGACTTTTGAAAAAATCATGACTTTTAAGTGCAACATAGTCAGAAATGACTATGGACTGTTGGATACATAAATTTGAGGATTTCTGAGTGCATGAACAGAAAATACACAGGCTCTAGATTTGATTAAGTATCACAGCTGTAGGATTGCTCCTTCTGGTTCAGATCTCTACTCATCTATTTCAGGATGGTTATCAAAATATAAGAAAGGTCACATGGGTAACTTACACTGCCCACCAATTATCACAGACAGATCTAAAAAGTGATTTAAAGATTCCTCTATCTTTTAGGTAATCACACAGAAAGATCTAACCTAGACTAAAACCCTCAGACAAGAAATAAGCCATGAGCTGTCAACAGACAAGGAACTTAACCATCAGAGCAACTTATCAACAGCTATGGTGGATTTTCTATCCCTGAAAAATTTTAAATAAATATTGAATGTTTTTGTGAAAGCTCCATCACAATTCAAGGAGAGTTAATGGTCTTGGGAAAGGAATCACTTAAAGCATGTCCAATGGCTTGGTTTATGCATTTTACACTGGATAATTACTATAGTTTCTTCTGGCTTTAAAAGCTGCTATAGTAGGAAAAGAGCAAGATATTCAAGAGTTGTAACTAGGGTTTGAGGGCTAGAATTTAGCATTTTCTTGTTTACTTGAGTGGATGGCTTGGGTGTCCATGATAAGACAGTGACTTGTGAATTCTGTCAAAGTTACTGTTTCCAGTATGTTTAGATAGGGAGATCTATCACTGCTCAAGATTATTTTACATAATTACCCTGAATTTTTTTGAAGGCTGGAAACTAGAATCCTTAGTTTCACAGAGAATCTTGACTGTAACGTGAAGTCATGGTCCTTCAGCTTCTCTTTGAAAGTTCTGAAAATGGTTGAGGGAAAGCTTAACCATCTGTTCAAGCTTTCTCTGTCACAGATATTGACATTTGCTAAAGGCAGCTCTGCTTTTCCAAAACAACTCCCTGCTGTCCAGTCATTACCACTCCAAGCCAACTAAACTTTGTGAAACCTGGTTGCTTAACTCATCCTTACCATATAATTTGGATCTCTTTCCCAAGTAGCCACTTCTGGTTTCCACAAATATCCTCTGAGACCATGAGGAAAAGGTAATTGTATATTCTCTGCTACAAATATCCAGCTGTTTATCCAAACTCATTTCACACTGCTTCTGCCTGCTTATCTTTACTATTGGAATGGTAAGGTCTTGGCCATAAAGACAATTAACCAATCAACCAATGCAGGAAATCTTATTCTGAATAACCTGATTTAATTCATAGATTCATAACATTGTTTAAGTTGGAGGGGATGTTAAAGATCATTTCATTCCAAGCCCCCTATGATGGGCAGAGCACCTTCCACTAGACCAGGTTGCTTTAAGCCTCATCCAGCCTGGCCTTGAACTCTTCCAGGGATGGGATATCTACAGCTTTTCTGGGCAACCTGTGCCACCTCTTCCCTCACCACTCTCACAGGGAAGAATTTCTTCCTTATATCCAATCTAAATCTATCCTCTTCCAGTTTAAAGTTGTTCTCTCTTGTCCTATCATTACATTCCCTTGTCAAAAGTCTCTCCAGAAATCTTGTAGGCCCCCTTTAAGTACAGGCAGGCTGCAAAAAGGTCTCCCTGGAGCCTTATTTTCTCCAGAGTGAATAACCCCAGCTCTCTCATCCTGTCTTTGCAGGAGAAGCTCTCCAGCTCTCTGATAATCTCATGGCCTCCTCTGGACTTGCTCCAGTAGGTCAACGTCATTCCTATGCTGAGGACCCAGATGAAATCTCACCAGGACAGAATATTAAGGGAAAATCACTTCCCACAACCTGCTGGTCACCCATCTTTTGCTGCAGCCCAGGACTCAGTTGGCTTTCTGGGCTGCAAGTGCACATGGTTGTTTTGTTGTATTGCCAAGCATCAGTAACTTAACAAAGTTCACGGAACTCACACTGTGAGAAATAATGCAGAGCACATTAACATATCTTTTTTTTTCCTTTAAATATTCATTTAAATCAAATAAATCCACTCTAAAGCCTAATTTTGACTCTGTCAGAGATCTTTTATTATGTTATTATGATCACATGTAGCAGCATGGAATCAGTGATGTAAATCTATACATAACACATGTTAGTTGATGGTTTTCTAAGTGTATTGAAAACTCAATCTGCTTCCAGAGGTTAACAGTGCCTGAACACTTAAATCTATATCAAAGCATCCTTCCCACAAGCAGTTTCATGATGGCCAGTTTAGTCAAACTTTGCTGTACATCTCATCTACAGTGCATAACGTCTTCTAAAAAGCCAAGAATATGACAAACAGGAATTATTAAATATCATCAGCCTAGATGCAAAAAATGCTTCACAGAGATTAATAAAACTACAAGGGTAACAAAGCAAAACCTTTCAACTCATGGGAAAATAATAATCCCTTTTATAACATTTCTGATATTTAGGGTTATTGGGGCTGGAATTACTTTGTTTTGGTTATTGATTTCCAAGCCTTCATGATTAAACATTGCAGAGTCATACTGTGCTTTGCTGCAGACTCTAAACCAACAAGTAGCTAAAAGGCCACTGGAGTCCCAAAACCACAACATTCCATGTGAGGTCTTTTTTCCATCTTCAACTGACAATGAAACTTCTGTTTAAACCCTCTTTCTTTATCAAAAGAAAAATTATATCCCACCTCCCTCCCTCCCTTGCTATCCAGTGGTTAACAGCAGTCTTTGTAGAGAATTATTTCTTCCTTTTTGTTAATCAGTAGGAACAGAGTGACTCACTCCACCAACAAACATGAAAGTCCTGCTAGGTCATCTGCCCTTCCCTCCACTGGAGCAGAAGGTATAAGCCTATACTCGACTGGCTCAATTCTTGATGCTCAAATCTCTCTATCTCCTCTTTTTTTTTTTTTAGCCTAATAGGTGAGTTATCAGGGAATTTTCTCCTTAACTGGTGATTTACAAGCTCTCATTTTCACTTCTAGAAATGGATAAATGAGCATTTCAGAGAATCATGATTTCAAGTAGATGAAAACTACACTGATGAAAGACCCTTCTGTATTGCCAGGGTAGTCTCAAAGACAGTTTTGGTCTGTCTTTTTAGCACAATGAGAGTCAGGCTCAGAAATCTAAAACTGTCATGACCTGGTACTCATAAAGCCAGAGGCTCCAGTTTGGCTTGTACTTGGACCATGAGGCCCATTTGGAGCAGGGAGCTGCACCAACATCCTACACACACAGAGACATGGAGAACATGGCACAGAGAATAAAAGCTGCAGAATAGCATCCAACACTTTTTCTTGTACAGAAAACAAGAGTTTGCCATCTCCAAGGCAAGAGTGCATGAAATCCCAGCTGTGTTGCACTCAGCACATCAATTCTTCCCATCACCCTTCAAACTTGAGTAAAAGGAGATTTTTGTTTGTTCTCCTTCAAGAGCTATTCTCTTGATTAAGCAGCTCCTTCACCTCCCCTGAATGAGGCTGCACTTGGACAGGTAAAGGGAGACTGATTTTACACAAAGCTGTGACAGGGAGATCCTTGGCCATAAGGGGCATAGGAAGAGCATAATAATTATTATGGTCTTTTCAGTGGTCATTACACATATAGAAGAGAAGAGAGGAAACTGTGGTCTAATGTGGTAGAAAGAAAACTGAAGCCATTACAGATATCTTAATTTCTGCTCAGTATTTAGCAGAAGTCTTACCACGCTTCAGCCTCTCAGTTGGGAGAAATTACAATGCCCTATGAATAATAGATGAAGTGCTATTTTGATGATGTAAATTAGTATTAATGCAGAAGATTATTTTAATAGTGTGCATAAATGGAATTTTCAGTGCTGAAAGGAACCCTAATTAAATCTGATTCTTTCAACCATTCGCTGCTACGCCACTCAGCATTTTGGCAGGGGGGAGGCTGTTTGTTTTCTCTAACACTTATTTCTGTCTCCTCTTTAAATCATTTATTGTTATATTTAGTCACTACAATCAAAAAGTAAAATAAAACCCTAATGATGAAGTCAAACAAGAAGCTTTTAATAATGCAGAGCACGCCGTACGAGAAGGAAAACATGCCAGTACCTAGGGAGAGTCATAGTGGGGACAGGCATGCTTTAATGCTAGGAAGCTGCAGAAACTACTTTCCATTCCTCTTGCTTGTTTGTAACAAAACTTTGGAATTTCATCAGCACAGAACAGCCAAGAGCTGTTCCTGCAGAAAGCCCAAGGGATTTTTCTGCCTTGACCTTCGCTTTGCCCGTTGCACACAACATACACAATGTGTACTGCTCAGTGATATACATTCACCATTACCACATAATTGGAACACTGCATTAGGTCTGGCTTGGGAAAAACAGGCACTCACATCACATCTTTCAAAGGTTTTTTGTCCCACAGGAATTTCCCATTCAGCAGGCATCTACCCAAAGCCCTGCTCACATAAGAATGACTTCCCTGTTTGGACTGACCTTCTGCAAGCTCAAGTGCTTCTAAATAATGTTTTCTAATCCATGTGAAGGAAAAGAATTATGTCAATGAGATTACTGTACAACCTGTCACGTGCTGTGCTAGTCTTTTGAGCAACATTTATGATCATGTATTGTGCTATAAAGCATAATGAACAATGACAAAATATCAAAGGCATGTTCATCTGAAGAATCATTATTTATATGTTTTTTGACAAGGCTGTTCCATAATTAATTGTAAAGGTGCTTGGTGTTGTAAATACATTGTGCAATAGTTTCTAATATATGTTCAAAATATGTTATTGCAGCACTGAGATTAAAATCAGTGTTTATTACTGAGGCATTTTTAATCTGATATAAATCATAAAGAAGAAGCCAGTAGTGACTCACCAGCTTGGTAGAAATTTGACTTAATGAAATACTTACATGAGAACAATGGTTGCTGTCAAAATGGAAGGCCATTGACAACAGACTTCAGAGCTTCTGCATTCAGGACACCATATGAGGCTTATTTCAAGATCATTTCATTTGCTTTTGTTCTGGTGATGTTGATACAAATATAAATGCCTGTTTACAGATAAAAAAAGTTTTTTGAATCACTCCTCTGGATAAAGAAAGCCATGAGGAGTTTAAATATTTGTTGTTCTCCTGCAGCCTTCAATGACATCTCTCTCAGGTAGGGATAGAGGTTATCACCCCTAGACAGTCAGGTTTTCCTCCTCCACAGATGCCACTGGCTCCTTAAACCTGTCAGCAGAGCAGATGGCACCAGTGCACCTCCACCAGGTTCTGAAGAATTGAGAGAATTGCACACACAGGCCATGGAACCAAGCAAAGTGTGGAAAAAAAAACCCACTATGATCAAGGCACAGGTATTTGTGCTGTACACATATCACAGAATCACAGAATCACAGAATCACAGAATTTCTAGGTTGGAAGAGACCTTTAAGATCATCAAGTCCAACCCCTGCTCTGACACCTCAACTAGATCATGGCACCAAGTGCCAAATCCAGTCTTCTTTTAAACCATTGAGGGATGGTGACTCCACCACCTCCCTGGGTAGATGATTCCAGTATTTGACCACTCTTTCTGTGAAAACCTTCCTCCTTAATTCTAGCCTGTATCTCCCTTGGCGCAGCTTGAGACTGTGTCCTCTGGTTCTGTCTGTTGTTGCCCGAAGAAAGAGACCAACCCCCAGCTCACCACAGCCACCCTTCAGGAAGTTGAAGAGAGTGATAAGGTCACCTTTGAGTCTCCTTTTCTCCAGGCTTAACAACCCCAGCTCCCTCAGTCGTTCTTCGTATGGCTTGTGCTCCAAGCCCCTCTCCAGCCTCGTTGCTCTCCCTGGACATGCTCAAGCATCTCAACATCCCTCCTAAACTGAGGGGCCCAGAATTGGATGTAATACTCACGGTGTGGCCTCACCACATCTATCCTCCAATCAAGTCATACCTGTTTCTCCTCCTGAATCACATGTTTTTACAAAAGAGAACATCTGTTTGAAGTGTGCAGTCACCACTTCTGTCTCCTCCAGATCCATCCCACCTTTTCAAGGATGCTCACAAAATGTGTCACCCGACCTCTTGATGGCCAGCTCAGCTTGCTCTGGGAAGGCAGTGCTGCTCACTTCACTGACTCACCATAGCACAAGTTTTTGGGGGTTCCCCCCACCACTTCCTTGATGGCATCTAACCACAGAACTAGACCAGGAGAATGAACAAATTAATTGACCAAGGGACACCCAGGTCAGACTTGGGTGTAAACACAGCATAAAGTATATTGCAGAAAAAAGGTTCCCTGAGCAAACCAGTTAAATTCACAAACCCCAGTGGGCTCAGGGAAATGTCAGTTCAGGTCCATCACCAATAAATCTGTTTCAACACTAATATCTGTGGTCACATTTAATTTTCTTCTATGACTTGTGTTGTGTGACTGGGTTGTGCTTCCTCTGTGCTGTTCTTCAAAGGCCAGCACCAGGGTGAGATTTTTCAGTAAGATCTGCACCTTGCACAAAAATGGGAGGTTAAAATAATATATGGGTAATAATTAACGCATCTTCTCATAATTTTAAATTCCTCATAACACCATATTAAAAAATAAAGTGCAATCATAGACCTAAAGGTATATCATTGCCATCAGTGTCATAAAATTGCCCTCAGAGAAGCAATGATGAGAACTCCAGCATAGCAAACTTTCAGGGTTTGTAATGTGTCACTGCTACTTGTCTGCAATCATTAAGGAGGTCATCTGACAAGACAGACCTGAACTTGGACTTCAATATTTTCATCATGGAAATTTAAGCTTCACTCAGATGCATTGACCTGAAAGAGGCACTTAATCAAAAGGGATCTCTGCTCAGAAAGAGAAAGCTGAGGTTTTTCCAGTAATGGCTAAAAATATGGTTGTCGTGGCTGTGCATTTAATTGCACATCTGTTTGCAAGGTTATGATTTTCATTCCAGTTCACTGACATTTATTTTCAAGACACTTCCAATCTGATTAGAAATTCTACATGTAAGTCTAGCAGCCACAAAACTAGGAAAGAGGTGTGTTGTAGCTGAAGATAAAAAGTGACATCTTAAAATGCTCCTTAACATTTTCCAAATACTCTGAGGACATCACCTTAGGAAAGTTTGTTTCTTCTTTGACTTTCTTCTGATATGTAAAGAATTTTTTTTTTTTAACTAGGCTAATTTTGAGCTTCATTTCTAAAGCAGTTACTGATGAAATAATTTGTGTCTATTTTACTTTCACATTGAATTTCAAGATTAAGGTCTTTACGTTTGGATGTCAGCTCAAAAATTAAAGCCAAAAACCAGACACATGTGGAGGACCACTGAGTCCTTCATACACCTCACCTCTCATCCAAGTAGTGGCAGATTTTTGGAAGAAGATTTTGAAAAGTTGTCAGTGTTTTTTATTGCAGTATTGTGTGGAGAAGGTGGGCAGCTGTAATGTGCACTGTTAAAAGATAATTTTGAAAATGTAAGTAATGAAATCTGACAGGGATGAAATTTTCTGTCCTTAGGATGGTCCATGGTACCAATGGAGTGCTGTTAACCTTAGCAGGGAATTAAGGGCCCTGGAAAAATAATTCTCTCCAGTTATTTCCAGTATCCTCATCAATCAGGCAAGGGAAAACCACCAGATTCTGCTATTGAAACAAGTTGAGGAAAGAGCGTTTCTCAAGGTAGATGTCTTCCATCTACCTTGAGAATAGCAAGAAAATGTTTCAACAGTTTCTAACAATTTCTTTTGTTAGAGTTTTAGCCCATTTCCATGGACATCATTCAAGTGAGTTCTGGGCTGTGTTGACAGCAGCTGCTGACTTGTCCAAGAGGAAGACAGTAAGCAACTTTTTTCAATTTCTCTTTAAATTTTCTTAACAGCTTCAATTTACATTGCTGTCATACTCCTAGAAATCTGAATACCATGCAAAAAGAATATATATTTATAGTTTTCAGACAATAAATTTGCTGTTTCAAGGTAACCCTCTTCTACTAACTCAACATCTTCATTACATTTCTTTTTAGAGAAGATTTCTGGTGGAAGGTTGCAGCTTCAGGTTAGATTCATAAACATGAGTAGGACCAGCCTCAGATCTGGGGGTATAAGAATTCTTCCACATTAGCTGGCCTCCTGGCTAAAGAACCTTTCTCTCAACACATTTTGGTCTTCCAAACATCTCAGAGTGATGCTACCTGCTTCCTTTTACTCATCATGCAAAGTGGCAGGGCAGGGGGCACAGATATTCAATTTTTCCTCCCCTGACACCTAAATTAGAAATGCTTATTGTGTTTTTCCAGATCTCTTCCTTTGGTCTTATTTTGCACCTTCTGTCAAAAGATTGCTGAACAAGCCTCTGGAAAACCAAAAGGCAGACATCCTAAAGTAGGCACATTGATGGATGCTTCAGAAATTACTTGTCCTTAGCTGTCTGCATTTCTAAAATTCAAATAATGATTGTTACTTACCTTGAGGGCATACTAGGGAAGATTAATTCATTAACTGTGTTCAGAAAGCAGAACAGTATCTTTTGGCTCCTAATTTAAATTCAGTAGCCAATGTTAACTTCCTAAATCAATATGTAGAGATGTGAACAGAAAAGATTTGTCTTTCAAAGGAGTTTGTGTCCATTCATCTCTCAGCAAGAACTCTCCTACTCTCTCTACTTTTAATTGACTCAGTTGAGAATTGGGAACCAAACCTCTGACCATTATGATCTAAATTTGTGTTTTTCAGAGGAAAAATTCAGCCTAAATAATGTGGCTATTATACTCTCCACAGCAGCAGCTATCCATGATTAAAGTGTTATTCTCATTAACTTTATTATAAGCCTCTGCAATCAGAAGATGCTTCACTAATGGGAACTTTCTGAGACCGCCTCTACTCTGATTAAATGTCTTTTGTGCATTTTTGCAATTACAAACATACATATATATAAACATTTCAAATGTCCATGCCATACTCTTACTTCTGCAGAACCATGGAGTAATTTTATCTCCTCATAAAACAGACAGAATGTTGTCTTTTCCTTTCTATTTCCTCTCTATTTCATGGATCATCTGACCATAGTATTATCATATTATAGGAGGGCTGGAGAGAATGTAGACCTACATGTCAAATGCAGCTTTCCCCACTCCTCTTATCCTCTCACTTCTGTTTACATGTCAGCTTCATTCCTTTCAACTTCCTCTGAAATACCTGATGCTTTCAGGTGATGTCGTTGGTTTGAGCGTGAAGACTAAATTTTTAAATATAATATCACTATCATTCTTCAGGATTTCTGCCAGGTGCCTAGAGAGCTGATGAAAGAACTTTTTCCTTCTTAGGCATAATTTGTCCCTTGGGATGTTTAGAGGAAAATTTTGCCTCTCTCTGAATCACTCCAGATTGCTACAGACAGACATAGGTGATAAGTTATCTCAGAATCACAGAATCACAGAATCACAGAATCAATTAGGTTGGAAAAGATCTCTAAGATCAACAAGTCCAAACTTTGACTGAACACCACCATGTCACTACACCATGGCACTGAGTGCCACATCCAGTGATGGAAACTCCACCACCTCTCTGAGCATCCCATTCAAATGTTTGACAACCCTTTCTGTGAAGAAATTCCTCCTGCTGTCCAACCTGAACCTTCCCAGGCACAGCTTGAGGCCATTTCCTCTGATCCTGTCACTCGACCTTGGAGAAGAGACCAACCTCTTCCCAGCTCCTGTCAGGGAGTTGTAGAGAGCAATAAGGTCTCCCCTGATCATCCTTTCCTTCAGGCTGAGCACCCCCAGCTCCCTCAGCTTCTCCTCATCAGAATTGTGCTCCAGACCCTTCCCCAGCTCTGTTCCCTTCTCTGGACATGTTCCAGCACCTCAGTGTCATTCCTGAACTGAGGGGCCCAGAACTGGACACAGCACTTGAGGAGTGGCCTCCCCAGTGCCCAGCACAGAGGGACAGTCACTGCCCTGGTCCTGCTGGCCACACTAGTGCTGACACAGGAGGCCAGGAGGCCACCCTCTTCCTTGGCCACCTGGGCACTTGCTGGCTCATGTTCAGAATGCCCCTTGCATCAGAGTGGTGCAGTGCTGGAGTGGGGTTTTTGCTTTTGTCCATATAATTTTGTGTTCCCTGCCCCCTGTAAGTACTCGAGGATGCCGTGGCAAAACCTTTGGTCTTCTTTGCATGCCATACTATAGCAGTGGCAGTTGATTTTTTATTCTGTCTTATCACAGGCTGTTATCAATGCTTTATTGGCCTGTGAAGGCATGTGGAATAAATTTTTATAGACTTTTCTGTACTACACATTTATTATACACTTGTTAATAATTGTAAGGAAATGAACTTGTTGAACCAACTAATCCAGTCTAGCATTTGCATGTTCACTTTGGTGTGGCCAGTTCTTTAATCAGCCAAACACTTCCAATGGATTTTTCAACTCTCCTGCAATTGATTTGTGAGCAAATACAACAACCTGGACAAGTCCAAGTGGTAACCATTTGCTGAAGTGGTGAACTTGCAGTACAGTCTGCACTTAGCTAAGCCACTTGAGTCCAGCTGTGGAAACAATCCCATTTCAGGGAAGCATTTAAACATACAGAATAATTGCTTGAGATGACTGGGATTATGATGGATTTGAAAGGATTTCCAATACAAACAGGACATTGGGAGAGTGCAGTCAAGACCTCCCATATTTACAGTTGATGAGCACAAGGAACTGTGTGACCAAAACTTCTCTCAGATACATCAGAATGTAGGGAACTCATTAAGCAACCATGCATAGATTTACTAGGTGGAAAAGGAAAAGCACTACCTTAGAGAGCAGTGGTGTAACTCTAGCTGACCATCTGAGTTGATGAATTTACAGCACAGGTGGATCTGGCCCCACCCCATGGTCACTTCCAGCTGTGTTGGGATTTTTCAGACTCATTCCGAAAGAAGATCTTTCAATTTCTATGGGTTCCATAATGCCAAAGGTCCAGTGGCTTGGAAGATGGTCTTATTTTTCCCCATTGTGTGATACCATGGCAAATCTCTTAGTTTCTTTCAGTTCTATTTTTCTACACTATGAAATAGCACAAAACTCTACCCACCATCAAGCTGTGGTAAAAACAAAGCAGTTTGTAAGAGTAAAAGTCACTTTTGTTTCTAAATACTCCCACACTTTATATATTGTGGAAGGGAAATGGAAATTAATATACCAGGTATTTTTCTTGGTTTCTGCTAAGAATTTTACACTAGTTCTAATCCTCTAAGATACTGGGTTAATACCTGGGCAATGTCTGGCCAATAGGAGGTTTGAATCCACAACATTATTAGAATGAGCTGTAGCTCACTTTACCAGAAAACAGAAATTATTAAGGAGCAGACAGGGCACAAGCCAGACTAACCTTTTATACTCCTTTAGTGCCAAAATGTTGTTCTTTGTACCATCTTTTTCATGCTCCTCTTTATTTCCTCTTGGGTGGTCAACAGCAGAAGCCCTGAGTGCAAGTCAGGTGATAAGAAGGTTTCTCAGCAGGGTCTGAAGTCAAAAAAGATCCAGAATCACTGGAGCCAAGGCTCCAGATCTGCCAAATCTGTGTTTAGCCTAGCTCTGCTACAGGAAATTATTACCTGCTCTTACACCCTGCTTTCCATCTGGCTTCCCTTTGGTTCCCTGAGCAAAAAAATATCAAAGTTCTTCATTTATAATGGTATAAGCAAGATGTCAATGGCACTTTAAGAATTACACTGTATAAAATAGTCCACGCACTCCTCAACAAAGTAGCTGAGAGAAAAGATCTTGAAAGGCTTTGTATTAAATAAGTGAAGACAAGAGGAACACATCACACTAGACACTGATAAACAAACAAAGGCCATAGCTGAACATATGTCTGTAACCACTGTCAAATGATTAAAGAATCACAATTTTTTTCACTTTGGAAGAATGGATAAATAAGTGAGGTTTAAAACTTTAAACAGTAAGACCTGTGGTCTCACCTTTTATTGATTCGAGTGCTATTTATCTCCATGTATATTTCCTTGCAACTAAAAATGGTTCCTATTATATTCTATTCCTTTCAGAAAAAAGAAAATCAAATGTATCCTGCCTGGGAGGAAAGCCAAATTGTTGAAAAGATATGATGAATGAGTGTAGACATTAGCTGAAGCAGGAACACTGAACAAAAAATGCCAGGCATCGCCATGATACTGTTTTTATTGTCACTAGAGAATCTGAAGGCTGCCACTGGTTAAAAGATCTTTTTTGTTTGTTTGTTTGTTTTTATTTAGTATGTAATTCTGTATAGACTGGATGCTGGCTATTTTTAATTAAATGTCTATCTCTGTCACACCAGTCCCCAAACAAACAGGCTGGAATTTTCAAAAGATACAGGGGCTGTTGCTGTTGTTGGTTGGTTCCTGAGATGCACAAGGGAGCTGCTCCATACTGGCTCCCAGAACAGGAAGACAACATTTTCTTCTTCTCCATGCAAGCTGAAATCTGCAGTCAAGAGAGGGTAATGGAAACCTTTTCCTCACTGGACAATTTTCCTGGGTCACAAATCACTTAGTCATTTGACACTCAGCTCCAAACCACAGCAAAGTTTTTAGGTGGTGTTTCCATAGAACTTCAGGGTTTTTTCAGTTCTGCAGACATTGTGAAATACCCCACCATGTCCTTGACATTCTGAGATCACTTGGGTCCTGGGGGAGACTCACAACCCAATAGAGACCATGTGTGATGTGCCAAAAACCCTAAGATGGAGCTAAGTACTGAAGTTTAAGCAGGGGCATTAAGTGAATTACAGGCAGAGTTTTGTCACAATCCCTTCACAGTGCCCATTCCAAATAAAAAGCAGTTCCTTCTATCATATGGCAGTAAACAAAACTTGCTCTGTCCTGCTCACAGTTACCTTGATACAAATCTGTTGCCAGGTGAAGATGTGCAGCTGTGCTGGTACAGTGCTAGAGCAGGAAAATCAGTCTCCCAATAAATCCATTAACATGCTCACAGATCCTGGATCTGACACACGTGGCCACTTTGATGCCCAGCCAGTGTCAGCTGGACTCTCCCTGTACATCACTCCCTGGGATTAACAGCAGATATTTTCTGGAAGAGTTACCTGCCTGAGGCAGAAAATAATTCCTGCTCACCTTTAATCTCAGAAATTCAAGTCTGAGCTTGGGTATTACCTCTTAATATCAAGGCTTCTGGAAGAACTTAGGGGGATCTGTAGGCACACAAATGTCTGAAGCTTGCTGGGTGCTCTTTCAGCAGCCTCTGTATCTCCATATCAACTAGAACTGTACCTGGGTAGCCTGGGTACTTTTCCTTGCTCTTGCCTTCTAACCCCACTCCTCCAAGGAGTCACTCATTGCTATAATTTCATTTACCTACTCTTTATGCAGATAAGAGATGTGTTTTGCAGAAGGGTGAATTGTTTCCCCCTTTTTAAGGAGTGCCTTAACAGCACTGTGTTTAGACAGGTTTCCATGGGAAGAATGGGCCCCCAAGGAAGTGTGAGAAATAGAAAAGCCAATGAGACTGAGCCACAGGGTTTTTAAAGCATGCATCTCTGCTCAGAATGAAAGATGCATATAGATTATAGCTATAAACAGAGCTTTTTCTGAGCTTGTGCAGAGCTCAGGGCAGATCTGACTCCTCTGCAGTTCCTTCAAAAGGCATGGCAGCAGATCTATCTGCTCAAAGTGTCCTATTCAATTAGAAAGGGGGTAAATCCCAGCATCAAGGGGATAAATTAATTTTCTATTGGTCTATATTTTTTTTATCAGCACTGTATCTAAAAAAAAATTAAAAAACACCAGGAGCAGAACTTCTCTGAAGATCTAAACCAGTAATGCATGGAGCTCAACACAAGCCAGAAAGAAAATAAAAGGAGAGGTTTTAAGATCCATGGCTCCATTGAAAGCCCAGGAGCTGCTCTTGCATACCTGTGCAGGGTTATTAATAAGGCCAACATGTCCAGAACCATTTTGGCTGATGCCTGAGCTTCAGAATCACCACCTGTCAGCTCCATGACCAATGTGGCCCCTGATAGCAGACTCAGCTCAGGCACACTTAGCTCACTGTCTGGGATGCATTCAGGCTCTTTGTTTTCTTTATGAGATGAGGATTTGCCAGCCCTAGTACTTCTCTATACTGACAGCTTAACTGCTGATGTCAGATTTTGCTGAGAAATGAGTTAATTTATGATTGCATGAAATGTTTGTCAAAAAGACAAAACACTTGGATCTGTTGGCAGTATATAAAACTATAAATACTAAAGAACATAGCGACAGGAGCCAACATTTATTAAAATTATGGCCTGTAATGTTTTCAATAACCTCTTTCATTTGATTATTATTATTATTATTTCACATTGGGAGGTTTCTAAAACTGTATGATCCAGGCAGGCAGAGCATGCCTAGAATACAGGTGGGCAGCAAGTTCCAGCACGAAGGACACAGAAAAGGGAACAAGCAGAGATGGGAGAGAAGTCTGTGATCACACCTAGTCAGACTTCTCCACAGGTAAGTTCCACCACTCTTTCTGATAGAGGTGCTGCTCCTTATCCAGTGATTTTCTTTACTGCAGATTCTTGGACAGTAATCACATTGGAGTGACACCTGGAAAGTGAAGAGTAGGCTGTCTTCCTCCTGACCTTCTGAAGCCACTCTGCAGAACTGAACCCTTCTGGGTTTTTGCCAAGGGTCATAGATGCATTTGCAAGGCCCAGACAACTCCTGATCCATGAAGTCACAAGGGATCTTGATGCACTGAACAAGGTAGGGACTCCTTATGACAAGCTGTTCTTGTTCATTCCCTCCCTCCTCCTGCTTGTTTTGGATCCCAGATCACTCCAAGAAACAGGCTTCCCTTCAGCTCTGCTCTGTCCTTGCTGTTTATGTCACTGATCAGGACAATGATGGGCCTCAGACTGCTACACAAGAGGGGCCTTGTTGGAGTGAATCTCACACCTAAAGACCCTTAAATAAAGAGCAGAAAAGGACTTAGATATCCAGAGAAAGCAAGTAATTTACCTGAGAGGAAATTATAGCTGAACTGGTGACAGACCTTAGGTGTCCCGACATAAAACTTAGCTCCATGTCCACTAATCCTGCCACTTAGCCTGTTTCTCCCTGACCTCACCTGTCTTCCATATTTATTCCTATTGTATACTATTCCCTTTTTACCTGGGCCTTTCTCCCACTCCTAGGGAGATTTCCTGGACTTCATGCTCTTATTTTTTATTCTCTGCTTCACTAAAGTATTTTTCTGCTACTGGCCCACAGTGGAAATAATACTTTGGATTTATTTCCTCACATTTTCTTTAGAGTTTGCATGTCTCAAGGTGCTCTTGATCATTCTTTTCCAGAACACAACCAAGAAACAAATCACCAGTATGAGACTGGCAAAATTCCAGACAGACAGCATAGGACAGTCACTCCATTGTCAGTACATCAGCCTTTCCACTGTATTTGCTCCAATTCTCTGTTTATCTTGATTTCAAATAGATTGTCCAATCATCCCTTTGAGGGACTATAGCATATTGCTCAACACTAGACTTTTGTCATCTGTTGATACAATCCTCTTTCCATGAAATATGCAACTCCAGTCAGGCTCCTCTCAAATCACATTCATGGCAATGCCATGAAGATATTTCAATTATTGAGATTGCTGTGAATTTGTGTATTGAACAATACTAACCTCCTCTGTTAATCTCAATATTAGCAAAAGCTTAGACAATTATACCTTTTACACTAAAATTTTGAAGTGGAGGCATGAATTCTAGGGAAAGCCTGTTGAGTGGAAGATATATGTTTCTTTTTTATGTTTTGAATTGTTGGGCTCAATTCAGTTGCCCAAAAAGTGTGTAGCAACTTTTAAGATGCCATTGACATCCAGGATTGCTGCACAGGTATGCTCCAGGAGCTACAGGATGGGCAGGATGGGTTAGGAACTCTGAAGTGGTCCTGGATGTCTTTCATCAGGCATGGTGGCCCCTTCCCTGAGCTGAGCCTAAAACAGGAGTGTAGCAGGGCACAATTTCAAGCTTAGCTTATCACATTTCCCTGGCTGTTATCTCCTGCATAGCTGGCAGGGAACAAACCTGACATCACTGAGACCCCTCTGCCCTTAGATCCTCAGTTGCCCTTAACTTCTGCAGAAGAGAAGCAGCAACTCAGCATCTTAAAACATCTTCTTTAATCCCTACAGCCAGCTGGGATAGAGATCTGAGCAAGAAAAACCTGTTCTGACAGAATGTTTTCTAGGCTTTTCAGGAGACATTCTGGCCATCACAGATCCTTTTCTGGCTTGTAGGGAACAATTAGTAAGATAAATGGCCAGTACAAGGATGTGGTCCCTTGATCTTGAAAGCATGAGCAGTCAGGTAAAGAAATTGCATCAGCATGAAACAGAGCTGCAGCATTTAACCTCTTCTAGTCCTTAGAGGGTCACAGTAATGTTAAATATTCTCTCCTTATTGGGAATATTGTCATGAAAGGGCACTCTGAAGACATCATAGAGTTTGTAAGACTTTCCAGAGACAGTCAGTCCAGTCAGGTCCTCAGGGGTGTGTGTCAGTCACTTATGTTTTCAAAAGCATTTGTGATGCTAAACATTTCTCAAGAGGTCTGATTGTTTCTCTACACAAGCTGCTTTACCAGCAAACTTTCACTTTTCCTGGGGCTTTTACCTTAATACAGCAACAATCTTCAGTTATTCCATCTTACAGCACTGAGGAGATGGGGTTTTGCTGCCAACAGGAGAGCCAACACTGAGCAGTTCTACTGGAGTTATGCACATGCAAAACATAGGGAAAGATATTGCCTAACAAGGAAAGAAAATGAATAGGTGCTTTTAATTACACGATAGATTTGTCATGATGTGTCAATTAGCACTAACTAAGGGCTGAAATTCCACCCTGTTGCTTGCTCCTGCTCTGCCACTGCTGCCTTTGGATCTTTCCAGAACTTGTTTTCCCCCCAGCACCCCCAGACTGGCAGAGGTGGAACGACTGGAGCCCTGTGGGACCATCTGGGACTGATATGGGGCAGCCTTGAACTCTCTTCACAGAGACCCCTCTGCAGCCCCAGAGCCAGAACCTGGGCTTGTGCACCTGGCACACATGAGAAGAAAAATCTTAAAACAGAGCTAAGATATTTCAAGTTTAAGGAGAACTATCTATCTGGTTGAGCTTAAAAATCAATTATAAGAATATGATAGTAGCAGAACAAATTGAAGGAAAATTATATAAGTAAAGGAAATTTACATTTTGTGGGTCTTACAGGAAATTCATGACTTTGTTGTTTAAAGACAGGACTGTAGGCTAGGTTCAACTTCATCTCTTCAAACTGTGGTCTCACAGAGATGAACTCCAGAGGTGCCTTGTTGAGTAGGAAGGGCAGTGGCAGAACTCTGATCATCTTCAGTGGGTGAAGGTCAGGAAAAATCCATGAGAGCTTTAAGCAAACACAAATAAGTAAAAGTTTTCTTCTTAACTGGGAAATGAGCCTGCTGCCCTTCACTAACCCCAGCCCAGTATCAGAGTATGGCAATGAGGCAAGGTAGGCAACCACTGCACAGCAAGTCCTTCTCCTTATGTGGACAAAGACTGCTTGAACCAAGCCACAGAGATCAGTCATAACCTCTCAGCTTGTTCCTCAGAGCAACTGTGAGTCAGACCCTTAATTTGGTTTGCCCAATGTTTGGCTCCTGCTGTGGTGCTGGGGCTCAGCTGAGTTGGATGCATGGCAAGTGGCTGAAGCAGTTCTCAAGTGGAGAAAAAGCAAGTTTAAAACACAGCAGAGTGAAGAACACACTTTTGACAGTTGATCTGTGGTTCTCCTTGTGCCTGGAAGCTCTGTTTGATGAGAGGTAATAGATTGGCAGAACACTTTAATATCACAGTTAGACAAGCCGGGCGTCATCAAGAAAGATTCCAGATGCTGAAAGCAGAAGGAAGGAAAACGTAGCAATGAAGTAAATAGCCCAGCAATGTCTCCTTCCTCCCTCAGTTCTGACAACAAGGAAATTAGCTTTGAAGGTTTTCAATACCACAATATGACTGAAACTCAAAGAAAACAACTCTCCTCTGAAATTTATCACAATGCTTGCAAATTCCCCGCCCTGGATCGGGCAGGCTTCATCTGCCTGCTCTTTTATCTGTCTCCCGTGCAACTGTGGATATAAATTCTGCTTAAAAAAAAATAATAAGTGTTTTAGAACTTGTACTTCAGCCAAGATTCAATGTACTTTTCAACGTCAGCAAATTGGAAATTCTCAGTGTAAGTTGAAAGTTGAAATAAATGAGCTCTGAGATCTCTGCTTCAGTGGGAGGATTTGTTTTGCCTTTTCTTTTTCTTGGCTGCTTGTATTTTATTTTTTTTTTCTTGAGATTTCTTGCCTCTTTCCTTACCATGTCACGAGTGAAAAACCAATAAAACATTTGATGTTGTAGTCTATTAAGAAGATGGAGAAGAGGGCAAACTGACTGCCAGGTAAAGGCACCACAGATAAGCATTTTCTAGTGAAAAAGGTGGGAAAGATCCAGCTGCCTCTGCAGGTGCCAGATCCAAAGACTCATTTCCAGATACAGGAGCCTGGACTTCTTGCAGAGACTGCATTGTGAAGAGAAGGCATTAAATTCTATGAGGCAGCCCATAGGGGAAACAAATTACTCCCCCCACCCTCTGCATTGACCCTCTGTCTCCAGCCAAGACCTCCCAAAGCTTCATTCAGCCACTGTGAGATTCAGAACAGCAAATTCTATTTTGGTGGGTGGTTTTACAGTAGAAATTTGCACTTGGGAAAGTGCTCAGGGTGTCAGCACAGGGAAAGGATTTTCTGAAAGGGAGCAGTAAAAGCCACACATGAGAGCCAAGAGCACACATGCTAGGAGATGGGAAATGCCAAAGGCAGATTAATCCCTCTCATCTTCAGGATCTAAGTGCAGTACTGACATAACCACCCTCCTTAAGACAGGAGACACCTTTCAAAGAGACTGCTGGAAGTGCAAGGCTCAGCCTGGAATGCAGATGGGGAACTCCACGTATGAAACCTCTGGAAATGCAAGCCAAGGTGGATCCCAATAATTTTATTTCCCTGGGAGCCATTTTTTTCTCAGTACAATCTTGTCCCATACCGCTCCCCTCCTGTGAAAGGTGAAGAGCCCTGACTGGGACAGCAGCCAACATTATGGAGTCAACACCAGGCTGAGCAATGCCAAACTCTTATCAACTGTTCCAGCAATAAGAGGATGTTTTTTTTTAAACTGTGGGGGGGAAACACACATGGAAAAACAAGCAATGGTAATGAATTTCAAGAAGTAATTTAGTGCTACTTATAACAGGGGAACACAGTCACTCAGACTGATGAACAGTCTAATTAAGAGTAATTTATGAATCATAATTCCATCAAAATAGCCTGTGTGCATGTGTGTGTGTTTGTGCAAATAGTGAATCTGCCTTGGCTCTTGGTAATCCTGTGAGGGCTTTGGCAAGGGGGCTAATGAACCATGAAGTACAGAGATCCAGTTGTCTGACAATGCTTCATAATAAGAACAGGAAACGAAGTGTAAAAAAAGGGATGGGATATGAATGCATTAAATATTGCTTGTTTTTCTGCACTCATATGAAAAGAGTGAGCCTCCAATGAGTGGAATTGTACCCAGCAGCACCGGAGGTGTTTCAGAGGCATTCTTTGATCAGTCATGCTCCTAAAGCAGAAAAGATTTTGTCTTGCCTTAGTTTTAAGGATCACACACGAAATTCCTTGTCGCAAGATTATTAAAAATATTTTTATCTGTCATAGCAAAAGTTATGAACTCCCTGAGAGGAGAAACACAGAAAAACAAATCCCTCCTATGATGTGTTGTAAAGCAGTGGTTGCAGACCCAGCATCAAGTTTTTATATATTTTTGTCCCTGGCTCTTATCTCTTAAACAAGTGTTTCTAAGGAGTATTAGATTTATAGTGCTGATAATGTGTAGAGCAATGCTTCTTGGAAAATTGCAGAAAGAAACAAAGGAAGAAAACATAGTGGGTTTCATTTTTTTCTTTCTTTGCAAGGAACACTCATTAAGAACTTTGCTGAGAGATTACAATGGTTTGGTTAGTGTATCTTTTTTTTTCCCCCACTCAGATATAAGATGTACTCATATGAGAACATAAATAGCAGTAAGAACTGTGTATTTTTTACTAACCCTGGAGGAACCACTACTGCAGTACTGAGTGCAGTTTTCTTGTCTGCACTTTAGGATAACTAGAACAGGGGCTGACAGATATGACCTGGAGAAACACCACAAGAGAACATTTAGGGTGAGCTTGGAAGTCAGGAGAGGCTTCTGTACAGGTTACATGAAGACTCAGCCCACTTTCTTTTACCTCTGCTTCATATCAACATCTCCCACTTTCTTTTTCTAGTAACTTGGGAACATCCAGTTCCACTGTCTTCCACACAACTAACTTGCACCCTCTGGTTGCTCCAGACCTTCTCTCTTTCAGCCATTTATCTTCTTGTGACAATGTGATTTGTTTATTTCCTCCTCAAAATGACTTTCAGCTCAGCTTCTTACAAAATAGCCTCTGCTAACACACTCACAGCCACACTCAAATTCCAGTGCAACATCCAGCAAGATTTCCTGTGGCCCTTCACTCCTCTTACAGCTGCCCAACCTTTCTTCACTTCCCACCTTCAGAGCTATCAGAGCACTTTTGCCAAGCTGAGCTTGCTCAGCTGCACAGGGGTAAAAGAACATGGAAATGGGAAGAACATCTTGCCTGAGCATCATAGAGAAACTCAGCCACTTCCTTCCAGTGGGATGGGGGAGAGAATCAGAAGGGTGAAAGTAGGAAAATTCATGGGTTGAGATAAAGACAGCTTAACAGACAAACAGAAAAAAACTGTGTGCACAGGCAGAGCAAAATAAGGAATTTGCTCACTAAGGCCCATCAGCAGGCAGATTTTTGAATTTCAGAGTCACAGAATATTCTGAGTTGGAAGGGACCCATCTCATCACAGGTCTAGGAGAGCACAGCTTCATCTCACATAATGGTGACTGATGAAGACAAATGTCATTAGCTCCAAACATCCCTTTCTTCCTCCTTCTTCTTTCCAGCTTTATATGCTGAGCATGATGCCATATGGTATGGAATATTCCTTTGGACAATTCATAAAATCATTGAATCATTCAGGTTGGAAAAGGTATACAAGGTCATCGAGTCTAAACTTTCACCAAACACCACCTCATCAACCAGATCAGAGAATTGAGTGCCACATCGAGTCTTTCCTTAAACACTTCCAGGGAAGTGAGTCCACCACCTCCCTGGGCAGCCCATTCCAATGTTTGACCACCCTTCCAGTGAAAAAATTCTTCCTGTCCAACCTGAACCTCTCCTGGTGCAGTTTAAGGCCATCTCCTCTCATTCTCTCACTTGCTGCCTGGTAAAGAGCCCACCCCCACCCCTTTCAGGTGTTGTAAAAAGTGATAGTTGGGTTCATCTGTCCTGGAAGTCCAGTATCTTTTACATCACTGTGTAACCTACACTCTTGTCATCACAAATCAAAAACATGACACCAAACCAGCTACTGTGAAGAAAATTAACTCCAAAACAGCACAGAGCAGAATAATGAGGTTTCAGCCTATCTTCCCAATTAAGTGTCATGGATGTTACATGGGTGTGGAAGAGGAAGAAGCTTTGAGGGAAGTAAACAGAAAAAAAAAGTGCAGTAAAAATGCAAAACCTACCTGGACTTTCATCATCAAAGGCCTCCACACATTTCACAGAGCACAAGAGGAACCAGGTTCTTCAATTGTAACTCAATGCATGAGATTAATTAGGCTAAAGAAACATCTACCAGCCTTTATTTTCTTCAGAGGTGTAATTAGGTAGCTTATAAAGACCTTTTTTTGGCATTGTTTTCAATTATTTTGCTTGGGTTTGCTTTGTTTTTTTTTTAGTGTATGAGACTCAGGCAGCTCCATAAAGAGATACAGACAAATACAATAATAAATCTGACTTCTCTTCACTTAGTCCTCTATCTAGAGAGTTACTTTGTTGAATAAAATGAATCAAAACTTTTTTGGAAAACTGATTGGCTCTACCAAGTAATCATAATATGAGTAACCCAGATTTATTTCAAGGCACATTCTTTGTTACAGCTGCAGTAGAAGATGAGAAACAAGGAAAGGCAATATATATCAACCTGTTCACATGCAGTAGCTCATGGTACTCAGCAGTAGCATCCAAAAACAGCCCACAGAATGGGGAAAGATATAAATATACAGATATACAGATGCACAGATATATCTAAAGCTTCAGAAAAAAATATATTCTGTTATTTCAAATAATGCATCTGGGAGGGGGAAAAAAAGATGCACCTTCATGATTTCTGGATTCAGACTTCCCAAAAGTAGAGAACAGCTGAGTTCTGAAGTGCTCATTTTTTAAGGTAAGTGAGAAATAGAAGTGGCATGATGTTACAGAAAGAGGCTTCAGTGGCTGGGTACCAGCTTGGAATTGTGTTGGATAAAGTGAGAGACAGCTCATACCACTGACCCCAAAACAGAACACAGGGAATGCTCAGTATTAGCAATGTCTTGGTGCTCTGCTTTCCCTAAAGGTCTGCTGGCATTAGTGGGATGATAAAGCAGTTTATAGAATGAAAATTCTTCTGGGGAAATATTGATCAAAAGCATCCGCTCTTCTCATTGCTTATTGCTGAAAATAACTGCCTGCTTTGTAACCAAGCAAAGGAATTTGATGAATACAGGATTGCATAAGGTCTGCAAAGGCATATTAAATTTGGGATAGGTACTCAGTATGTACTCCAAAAGAACCTAAAAGGAGAATTGTAAAGGATTAGGTACCCATCCTTCTTTGGTCCTTTTGCAAGTGCTGTGTGGCACCCTTACTCATGTCTGTATGCAGAAATCCCTTATGAAACACCCCAAGCTTTAATCACAATCTTTTAAATTACATTTGAACCTCAAATTTGAAGTTTCAAGCATGGGAATGAATCATGAGCAGAATTTTCCCTTCATTTCTCAGCTCCTCTACAAACCTTCTCTTCCCCCATCTCAGCATCTTCAGTGAGACTCAGGCTGTACTTGCAGAGCAGAAAAAGGCACCTTTCATTTTCTGGAGGAAAGCAAGCAAAAGTGAGACATCGAGGCAGGACAGGATGTGTTCACTGATCTTACACATTTTGACTGATCTCTCCTCTTTGTCCCTTGTGTTTCTGCATCAGCCTTCTCCCTTTGTCCTCACCTTCCATTGAAATGAACAGAAAGTCTCTTATCACACCCTTTTATTTGCAAACAGAAAGCTTGGAACATTTAAACATTTTCCCTTAAATGTATGCTCTGATTGTGGAAAATCAGGGTCCTTAGGAAATTTCAGAAAATTGCTTCTGCTGTTTGAAGGAATAACACAAAGGAAAGAAGCAGATATGAAGTAATTTAAAGTAAATCTAGGGAAGTAAATCTTCCATAGACTTAAATTATTTCACTGTTTTCATTGCAATTCTTTAGCACCCTCATGCACACCTCCACACTTCACTTTCCAGCAGTGTTCTGTCCACTCTCCTTGTGCCTGGTGAGCTGCAGTTTCAGCACAGTATATTGCACAAAATCTTTCAGTCCTTCTAGAACTTTCAGTCTAGCAAGGACACTCCATCCAAGGTTTTGAGCCAAATTTTTCCTGAGGTTGCTTCTTTTGGCTGGTAGGGACAATTATGGCACTGAAAATAGGTTGGCACCCAGGCAGCCAAGAGGAGCAGAAGGGCCCAGAACCCAGCTAGGAGTGAAAATGTGATGAGGTGCCAGAGGACTGTGAGGAAGGAGAAGGGAAAAGCACTGGGATGAGGAGAGGATTGATTTCAGGCAGTGTCACCACCCCAGAACAGCAAATACAATTCCCTGAGCCATTGCCCTGGGATCCTGCAGCTTGCTGTCACAGTCCCACTGAAATTAGGACAGAAGGAAAAACATGCAGCCCACCTACCACATCATCACCAGCCCCTGCAGAACCCTCACAAGAGGATGCAGGCTGGTTCTCTGCCATCCCACACAGCCAAAGGTGAATCTCTCTCTTTTCCTGTAAGACAGAGGGTAGACTACTGCAGGAAATATGCCCTGAGGGCTTCTGGCAAATTACAAATGAAGTTTTCAGACTGACAAGTCTGTAAGAGACACAGACACAATCTTGTGCTGGGAGAGAATGGCAATAAAAAGCAATCGTGCTTTTATACTGCTGAGCAGAGGCAGTAGGCATTAAAAAAAATGCTCAGACAGCAAACTGAAACAGAAACAGCAAAAAACCATATTTTTTGCCAAAATTCAAACCACCTCAAGGAGTAAATTAACACTAACCAGTCCTGAGCTCCTCACCCCATCAGAAATGGCAGTGTTGCCATATTTATTGTTTCAGTAAGCTTCAACTGCTGGAATAGGGACCACTTAAAAGAAAACAGAGAATTTCAAGATGTGGTGGTTGTAAGTGCATTAGTTGTGTAGATGGGGAGTTTTTTGCCTGAGCTATTTTTAAAGACCATCAGAATTACTCATCTATAGTTAGCACTGCTAGAAAAATTATCTGTCCAGTATATTTCAGACATCAAGTCTAAAAAGGAAACTGAGCGCCATGGAGAAAGTAATGAGTGCTATTTTGTACTACACTCTGTATTTCAATCTAATATTTGATCCCACCTAGTTTAGTGACTAGTGAGAATAAAGATTTCTTAGTTACACTTTGAAATCTCAAGACCTGAGATGGGTAAATTATGATTGCATTCACCATGGAGAAGGGCAAAAAGAAGCCCTGAGGAACCACATTGCCAATGCCAGAATTGAGAATAAAGATTGATGTCCAAGATTGATGCCTGTGGGTGAAGCTCAGTCAATGAACTCTCTCTTCAATATGCACTTCAATAAGCCAGCAGAGCTGGTTTACTCCTATTGTCCCAAGAAGCACTTGCATGACCAAGTGCAGGTTTTGTGAGAGAGCATTATGTCGAAAACTAATATCACCAAGCAGTCAGAGCTACTGCAGGAAGAGCAAACCTGTGCCAAAATCTTCTTTTCACCTTCTTTTGTGATCTGAATGGAGGTTGCTGCTTCCTTCCTTGAAACACATCAACTTAGCATTCCTGCCTTTCTTACTTCTTATGGATCATTACTATGACTACCAGTGTAGAAAGAGATCTGGGGCATTTTTTAGTCAACACACAAAATTCAAGTTCCTCAATGATTACGTCGATTCGGGCTAGGATAGAGTAAATTTTGTTCATAGTAGCTCATGTGGTGATATATTTATGATGAAAATGGTGTCAATAACACAATTTTAGCTATTGCTGATTAGTTATTACACAGCATCAAGGATTTTTCTGCTTCTTCTGTTGTCCTGCCATTGAGTAGGCTGGAGGGCACAGGAAGCTGGGATGGGGCACAGCCAGAACAGTGGACAACAGCTGACAAAAGGAATGTCACACATCTTCATGCTCAGAAAGCAGCACCAGACAGAAGAATCTTAGAGCCATGGAATCACAGAATATGCTGAGCTGGAAGGCACCCATCAGGGTCATCAAGTCCAGCTCCTGGCCCTATGCAGGACAGCCCAGGAGTGACACCATGTGCCCGAGAGCGTTGTCCAAACAATTCTCAAATTCTGTGAGGCTTGGGGCTGGCACTTTTCTGGCCAGCTTCTTCCAGTGCTCAACCCTCTGGGTGAAAATTTTCCTGCCATCCAGCCTAAACTCCCCTGACTCAGCTTCATGCTGCTCCCTCCAGTCTTGTCCCTGGACAAGAGGGTGAGGTAATCAGTCCCTGCCCCTCCACTTCCCCTTGTGAGGGTGTTGAAGACCATAATGAGATCTGCCCTCAGTCTCCTCTCCTCCAGGCTGAACAGACCAAGGAACCCCAACCACTGTTCATACAGCTTCTCCTCCAGACCCTTCACCATCCTTGTTGCTCTCCTTTGGACACTCTCTAACAGCTTAAAGTCTTTTTTTATATTGTGGTGCCCAAAACTGCACACAGGACTCGAGGTGAGGCCACACCAGTGAAGAAGAAGGAAGAGAATTTTGCCATCAGGTTAAGATTTATAGGGGTTAGGGGATACTGACTAAAAGTCAGCATGCCCACACAGCCATCTTTCTTACTCATTTCAGTATCAATTCAGACTAAAAATTTAAAAAAGTGTCACAATTTTTACCCATTTTCCTCATTCTAATTTAGAGAAACTATTTTTGTCAGGACACAGAAGCTATCATCAGTAATATCCAAGATCCCCAGGGTATCTTTTAGAGAAGAGTGACTGCAAACATCTGTATTTGGCATCCCTGGAGGCTTAGAGTCCCACGAATGTCAATACCCAGCTCTCCACCTGTGTGATCATATTACTCATTAGAAGTTAACCAAAAAGGCAAGCCATGGGCCTAATGGGCCATGATGCTGTTCCAGATTGTGTGGAAAGAACAGCCATGGGACAGACACTTCTGGTTTTGTTTACAAACTTCTTCCAGCTTAAGTGCATTTGTGCATTTTGCCTTATACCCAAAAAAAAAAAAAATAATAATAAAAAAAATAAACAACCCAACAAACAAAAAAATCCCCCCCCAAAAAAGAAAACAAAACAGCAGCAATTTTTTGTTTACTTTGTATGCATAGTGCAGTGGAATGAGGAAAGCACTAGGACTCAGCCATCTACCCTACTAGCAGTGCTGCTCACAAAGAAATCACTGCTCTCACAAGATTATGAGCTTGGCTTTTAATAACAGCTTTTATGAAGTGCTGGCCCCTCTTCCCACAGGAAGGGACCTCCATTCATGTAAACTTCCCTTCACAACAGCATGTGCTAGGAGTATTTGTTTTCATCTTCTCTTTTGCCTTTTCAATTGAAGGCTGAGGATGTCAAGTCTTTGCTGTTGATTCTGTCAGCTGGGACTTGCTCTAAGAAAAGTCAGCTAACATGTGACTCACAACTGTGTGACAAAACTTCACAGGAATACCTGTGCTGCCCTTCCAGCCTGCTTTGTTCAAGTAGCAAGCTTTTTTTGAAGACATTGAGAAGATGTGTTTTCTTCCTGTGCCTCCATGTACCCTAAATCAGACCAGACCAGGACCAGCTCATGCCCTTCTGCATCTAGTTTTTACAATTTGGTCACCTGGTTACCCCATGCCCAAGGCACATTTTATTACCAAGGAAGACACACCTCCTCAACCCAAATACAGAAAACATTCAAGTGACTGCATATTAGATCTAGTGAAGCTTTTGATTAGGCAATTCATTATGTTCTTAGCAAAAAGACCCATCAGTGTGTTCTTGTCAAAGAGCTGCCAGTCCAAATCCTTGCTTTCATAGTCCTCTTGTATTATGCCGGTCTTGAAAGCTTTCTGTCATATCACAGCATTAGAATTCACAAGATCTTTCTAGTTTTAAAAAATGCATTAGTACTAATCTCTCTCTTTCCCTTCCAGTCTCTCTCTTTCCCCTCACCTGTGTAGTTAGCCAGATGGTAACTAAGGCAACCTGGATTTATAGTGGGATGTGCAGACCATAAAGTCTTTTATAACTCTCTAACTCATAATATTTCTGTAAAAGTCTGTATGTAAACAAACCAGGAGGATAAGAGCCATTCATTAATAATACAGCTAACCTGAATGTCTCCATGAAACCTTTACTGGCTTAAATGGAATCTCCAAATCTTCCTCCAGATACAGACTTCACATCCCCCTTCTCCAGAGACAGCTTTACTTCAGGTTTGATATTTTCACCTCATTCTGCCTTTAAACAATGAGTTAATCTCCAGCTAATTTATTTCTAAAATTCTATTTTATCATTTTCAAGCAAATATCTTTGGAGGAATCAAATCTGCTTGCTATAAAAATTAAACGCCATAAAATTTGGGATCTCATCCCATTGTTACCTAGGTGGGATCTGCAGAAGGTAGGGAATTCATTCTTTCAGGGATTCATACAGTTGTGGATAATATGAATCAATTTGGTCTCACAAGCAGAAAATGTCATTCCCATGTCCTGAAGCAGTGGAGTAGAAACACCCTGTGAATGCCATGAGGGCAGTGCCCAAAGCAAAGGAAGAGAAATTCATGTCAGGAGCACACTTGAGGCAAAAAAATGTTCATTCTGTTCTTCTCCTCCTCAATGCAGCTTTTTTGAGACCTGTTTCAATACATCTTATGGGCCACAACCAGAGGAGCAGAAACAAAGCACGTGGTTTCCATTATGCATCTGGACAGCATCAGCCTAGAACTAGAAACACTTGTCTTCTTTTCAGATTGCAAAATGAAAAGACTCAAAAGCAGGCAGAGAGCAGCCTGGGAAAGGTTATTCAAGGTTGTCCAGCTTTGGAGAAGGAGGTTGTTTATGCAAAATATTGCAAAGTCCTCAGCAGCTAATCCTGTGTCTATCTGAAGCCTAAGCACTCACTGAACTCAGCTCAGCAGTGTCTGCAGGTGACTGCACTCAGTAACGTGAGGGGGCCCTGAACTCCTGCAGGGCCTCATACAACCCTAGGATTCCTGGGTGCAGCAAAACTCACATTCAGCCCAAATCTCCAGAGCAGCCTCAGTCATTCCTCATCTGTCTGCTCCTGCCTCGTGTTGCTCTCCCCCTGCTTTATAGTCACAAGGTCTTTATAGCCAGATACATTTGGTGCTGCCTTGCAGGGTTAAGCATTGCTTCCTGCATATACAATACAGACTTTGCATTTCTTTGCCCTGGAGAAAATTCCTTTGAGAACTGAAAGATGTGTGCAGTGCCAGGGCATGTCTGTGTAGACACAGCCACAATTTATCTGCTGCACTCCCAGATTGTTCCCAGGGTCACAGTTTTTATCACAGGAGCTTGTAAAGCAGCAAGGGTCATAGACTCAGAGCCATAGAATGATTTAGGTTGGAAAGGACCTTAAGGATCATCTCATTCCAACCCCCTGCCATGGGCAGGAACACTTTCCACAAGATGAGGTTGCCTAGACCCTCATCAAGCCTGATCTTGCTTCTCATTTATTAGAAACTCTCCACCAGCAACATATTCCCTCCCAGGCACGGCATCATCCACCTGCTGACAGCAAGAGACAGTGCAGGTCATCACCAGCACACTGAGGCTGTCTTCCAGATGTTTGACCACTGTTCTAGCAAAAGTGTGTCTATGGATGTCTGAATGACTCCCATTAATGAATGAGAACACCACTCTGCAGAAAATGCTGAAACAAAAGCCCTGCAGTCAAGAAGCCTCCTGTTTTTATGAATGTGACTATATCCTTTCTATTCAAAAAACTTTGGCTGAATTTTGTTTGCAGAGACACCAGAGCTGGACAGAGCTTTGAACTCTGAGATGTCGATCGACGTCAGCAATGGTTTGATGACGAAGTCTGCAGCTGTGATGCTCTGTGAACCAGGGAAATCACCCTCCTGGGATCAGGCACAGAAATGAAGCTGAGAAGTTGCTTGAGAAGCAGAGCAGTCAGTAGTGTAATGACTTGAAATCCTGGGTATCATGCAAGCGATGATGTCTGTGCTACACACAAGGAATTCAATCCCTTCTCCCAAATAAGGGCCCTTGACAGACTGTAACACTGCATTATGGACAGAGAGATATTGTGCATCTGATGCCTTCTCTCTTTTATTGCAGTCCAGGATTATGAATGGTAAGTCATTTAGCCCACTTTAGATAAGCATCACTTTCAAATCGGATTATAATTTGCAGAGGCACAACATGTTCAAGGCAAAACCATGTCAGACACCAAGATAAGTACTCCAGGAGGCTCTGTGGCATGGTAGCTTTGCAGGCAGGGACCAGGGTACTGGGAACATTGTAGTAACACATGAACTGACAAAAGAGGCCCTTTTTAATTCAGCTTGAGACAAAGGTGAGCTATTAGACCTCCCAAGGCAATTGTCACAGAGAACTGGGGAAAGCTGTGCAACATGCAGCTCTTCATGGTTGCTCATGCTGCTTTGGCACACATACACATTATTAATGCTGCTATTTTTATTTTCCCTTGTGGAAAGCTGTGTGGAAAGCTACGCCATTCTCCACTGTGCCAGTGACTGTCTTTTGAACATATTTTCATTTCCCGTTTTCCCACATGAAGCATTTGCCTATGTCCAGCAGAACAAATAAAGAGAAGAGCTGCCAGCTCTGACTCAGAGGGGTGGGGGATGCCACAGGCAGCTTCCCACAGGAAGCAAAGGTGAGTGTTTCTCTCAACAAGCAGGCGGTCTCAGGCATTCCTCACCACCTTCACAGAATTTCTGGAATATTAATGAGGGACATGCAGGTCTCCCTCCTGCCCCTGCTTCTTTCAGAGACGTCGATGAATGAGTCAGTGATGAGCTGCTGCTGCTGTGTCATCACTGTAATCACTGGGGAGAAACCCCAGGCACAGGGAGAAGCTGAAGCCATGGAGTTACTCCTCACCAGAGTTCTGAGATGGGCAGGGCAGGATGACATTCAGCTCTGGGCTCAGAAGCAATTCCCTGCCAGGATTAAGCTGCTTTGAAGAAGAGGTCTCCCCTTCCCCTGTAGGCTTTTCCTTGCCAGGCTTTGCATCCACAGCCTGACAAGCAAGGAGAGTTTTGACTGTGGCATTTAAGCCTCTGATGTCATTGAAAAAGAAGGGTGAAGGTGCACAGATTCACAACTCTGGTTCAGTTTTATGTCCAGCCAGATGTGCAAACACAGGAAGATATTGGCAGATTTGGATCCAGTTATTGGCTCTGCCAGAGCTTTGATCAACTTGGTTAAGCCAATGGCGCTCATTTCTTCTTAGAATGAGAAACACAGAACCATTAAAATTTAAAAAGACCTTGTCAACTAAATCATGGCACTAAGTATCACATTCAGTCATTTCTTGAATAACTGCAAGGTTGGTGACTTCACCACCCTGGGCAGCTCATTCCAATGCTTGACAACTCTTTCCATAAGGAAATTCTTCCTGATGTCCAACATGAAGCTCTCCTGGTGCAGCTTGAGGCCATGTCCTCTTGTCCTGTCACTAATTTTCTGGGAGAAGAGGCCAACACCACATGGCTACAACCTCCTTTCAGGTGATTGTAGAGAGTGATAAGGTCTCTCCTGAGTCTCCTTTTCTCCAGGCTATGGAATGTTTTTACAGACATCTGCATGACTCCCATTAATGGATGAGAACACCATTTTGCAGAAAATACTGGGAAAAAAACCCTATAATAGAGAAGCCTCTTTTTTTATGACTGTGGCAATATCCTTTCTATTCAAAAAACCCCTGGCTGAATGTTGTTTGCAGAGACACCAGAGCTGGGTAGAGCTTTGAACTCTGAGATGTTGATGTCAGCAATGATTTGATGATGAAGACTGCAGCTGTGATGCTCTGTGAACCAGGGAAATTAAACTCCTGGGATCAGGCACAGAAACAAAGCTGCAGAAGACAGAAGATATTTCCCCATATCCTTGCAAGCCCTTTTAAGTCCCGCTCAATCAGCAACATACTGAAAACCACTGATCAGGTGTCACCTAACCTATGTGCCTTGGGAATGTAAGTTTCCTCAAGAGACATGCTCCAAAAATCCCAGTATTTGTCCATCAGCTTCAGCTGATGAGCCACCCACAGAGCCAGGCCAAAGAATGATTATGGAACTGGTGTCTGAAACCAGATTGGTCCTGTTCATCTTATCAGTAGGTTTGAAGTCTGGTTATGGTATTATATTTTTGAAAATCTTATGGCACAGGAGCACTGGTGAATGTTTAGGGCTTTTTGTAGATATGAAGGGGAAGAGAAAAGGAACATCATTGGCATCATCTGCATCTTTATAAACTCCATGGAGTTATTCTGTGGAGCAGGAGACCCCTTCTTCTGGTAGTCTATTGTCTTGCATTCCTAAGAGGAAATGCTCAAGGGCTTATTATTTAATTTTTTTTATTATTGTTAATATTTGAGCCAGGATTCTTTTCCTTGACCTGAGTCCTATTTAACTTAGGCACCTGTGCTTGAGTATTGAATTTTTCAAGGATTCTCCATTTCTCTATTGATTTATGAGATGAGAGGGAGTGACAAGCCTGACTAATCACTCTGTATCTCAGTCTACGACATCAAACTTTCAGAAAGGTCAAGAAGGCCATGAGAGTCATGGTCCCTTAAGAATGACTTTGACATGGAAACTGAATTTATATTAGCCAACCCCCCTTACAGCAGCTTGAATTCCTCCCTGTTTCGGTTTCTGGCTTTCTGGTTCTCCAGCAAGCACAGAGTCCAGAAGCACAGATCCACTGTATTCAGTGTTTCTTCATATTGTTCCTGAATGAAAAAACCTCCTGGTGTAGTTCATTGCCTAAAGCCAGTTTCTTTTACAGGGGCATCAGAGTCCTGAAGTTTCCTGGGCCATCATAAGCAGAAAAGAAGACACAAAGAGGTTTGCTGTGCCCACTCCTGTGAGGGAAATGCTAATCCTTAGCCTTAGGGTAGTGTGAGGGTTCATTAGCTCATGTTTACATAGTGCTAAGCATTAATTATTAAGTCAAGCTGCCATTGAAGGGAACAAAAGGCCTTGGCTTTCTGAATAATAGGGCAAGCATTTCTTGGAAGACTCCCACTGCCTCTTTGACAGATGCACGGTGTGACATGGCATGTGGGAAACTGCAACCGTGTTTTCCTTTAAGTCACATAACTAATTAAACTCATGAGATAGCTCAAGCTTCACTGAGTGTGGTGTTTTGGAAGGAACAGTGCAAAGCTTTGTGAAAAGCTGAAACTCTGAATGTGAGGATTGATGGATGAAGAGTAGAAAGACAACATCACTAGGAAGCAAATGATGAGTATTTTTCTTCCAGCAATTTTTTGTGTGTGTCAAAAAAAAGAGACACAAAGAAATCAACATTTCCCTCTCATGAAAAATCCCTAAATAAAATTAGGACTCCACTGAAGAATTTACTAAACAATAAAAAAGCCCAGCCCCTTTTCAGCAGACAGTCAGTACCTTCACTCTGCAGCTGAGGAGAGCATGGCTGCAGGTTTCCATTTGCTTCACAGATCCCTGGTAACTGCACTGGTGGATGAAACCCTCTCATGACCAAGAGCACCTCATTGGCCTAAAATTTTCTGAAGACTTTCCTAAGTCACAGAAACAACTGGGACTGTGCCATACCAGTAGCTACCATTTCTGCCCAATTCTGAGGTTATCTCCTTTAAACTGAAAACAATCAGTGTCAGGGATCAGAAAAGATCCTGACCTGGTTTTGCTAAATATGCACCATGCCTCAGCACAGCAGGTGACTCACAATACTGTAAAGGGCAATGTTTTAAAAAACAGGAGTATATTTCAACTTGGAAACACAAGGAGCTACCAAGTAATTGCCTATATGGGCATCGTTTCTGCTCTGAAAATTTTAAGTGATTTTCAGACACATATTCCACATCTTTGTGAGCATGGCTATGGCCACAATTTTATCACAAACTCTAATGCTTCGATGCAATTACTTACAGCCCCAGCACCACCTGTCCCATCAGGTGATTTATNNNNCCCCCCCATCCTCTTCAACCTCATTTTAAAGGCAACCCCACAGCAAAGCTCCAAAGTAACACCCTCGGAAATCCCTGCATGGATAAACCACAGCCATCAAAGGTGGTGGGTAGTCATCACCATTCTTGCCAGGGGAGTTCAAGTGCTCAGGAAGAATGTGGAAAATGTCTTCACTATGATTATCCCTTGCTGCTTTTACCACTTGCACTACTGGTGATGCTGTATCACCTGTAGTAGTGGTAGTACTGGCAGTAGTAGTAACAATAGTAAAAGGAGCATTAACAATAGTAAAAGGAGCATTGTAGGCAGAGCCATGACTTCAGCTTTGATCTGTCTCTTAAATCTCCTAAGGGATCCTAAGGGATCCCAGTTTAGTTGCACTGGCAAAGCCAGTTCAGTCTGGGGAGGGGGGCTTGCTGGTGATGCATGTCTGCTTGAAACTACTGTGGCATCCCTGGCACATTTCTCACAGGTACCAGGACACTATCAAACAGCAACAGCACTCAGTCAGAGCTAACCCAGCAACATCAGAGATGGAAAACCAAAATGCACTCCAATGAGTAAGGGAGGAGCAGCAGGAGATCCTCATTTGAAGCTTGCAGGCTCTGCTCAGATTTACTGTCACCAGTTAACTGGTTCTGTAAGGCAACCACTTACGTGTAACTGATAGGTAGTAAAAAGAATTATTTGATGATTATCCCATTGCCTTTCCATTACTGGCCTGACCTGATAAGAAGCAGCTTCCCTATCCATCACAGCTGTGACCATTCTAACTGAACTCATTTTTCAGACCACTATCAGTCAGCCTCAGCTATTTTTACTCCTAGATTTATGGGGCAAATTCATCCCCCAAATTCAATTTTCTGTGATGAAAGCTCTTCAGAATTTTTCTTTTCATCCTTTCTCCATTGTCTGTGAGTTATGCTTTACCTTCTCTGTCCCGGGTGTAAGTCCCAGAAGGTTATCTGCACCTGCAGGGATATTGCATTGCCTTCCTATATTTCTTTTTAACTACTGAAGTTATTATTTTCAAAAATAATATTTTTCATTCAAATGTCACTGTAAGCTCCAGGAAGCCCTAAAACAAGGCAGAATCTATGTTTGTGTATGTAGGTGGGTTTTCCTCCTCCCCAGTAGACCTTGGACCAGCTGGTGATCTGTGAATTTCTGCAGAATCGAGGACATCAGTCAATTACATGCTGGAGGATGCTCCCATTCACTTGCATTACTGCTTCAATTATCCATTAATACTTGCAGCAGGCTTGGATACTGATATCTATGTTAGGCACTTTGCATCAGTTTAAATAGCAAGTGAAAAAATAACTTCCACAGAAAGGAAGGGAGTGCTTAGGGAAAAGAAATTAAATTCCCCAATAACTCAAACACCTGCTCTGTCAGAAAGGTCCCATCCTCCCCACCCCTGTCAGCCCTATGCAGGGATATTGCTGCAAGCCTATTTCCCAGAGCTGAGTTTGGCTCTTTGGGGAAAATTTATCCACCTGCAAGTGCAAAAGCTGAATATTTATCTTGCAGAAGGAAGATAAACAAGGTAAAAATGCACAAGTCTGGGCGAGACACATGATACATCCTTGGACAATCTGTATTGCACTTAAACTAGACCAAATCCTGGTTGGGTAAAAAAATTTGAGGCAGAAAACTTAGGCCTAACCATAAAATACTCACTGAGGGAGCAAAGTCTGACATAGTCCAGAATTCTACATGCCCAGAAAGCCAAAATTTGAGTTAGGCTATGAGGTCTTGGTTTTAATTCCCCTCTGCTTACAATGCTGCTTGAATTATTAACCTAAAGTGCTTTAATGATTTTGAGTGTTGCATTTTACTCTTCTCAGGCAGCTAAACCTCAGCTGCTTCAGTAGTTTGACAAGCACTGAAGGTAAAACACCTCTCTAAACCCCCTTTACACCTCATAATAAAGTGGGGAAACTGAGGAGGGATAGCATCCACTGCTGCCAACCCCGGCATTCAATGGCTTGGAGCCAGACCCAACCCCAGGGACAAGGCTGCTGAATCTCCTCTGCTATTTGCATGGCTACAGGTGACTTGAAACACAGGGGCAGATCAGGAGGTGTTAGTCCCTGTAGAAACCTACAAAAATCATGTCAGACCTAGAATGTGTGACTTGGAAGTTCCCTGATCTCAAGGAATGCCTCTGTCCACTGAATCTGCAGCTGGGGTGGATGGAGAACCTCAGCTCAGCAGTGCTGGGTTATGTGAGCATTGCTGTGCCCCAGGAGAGCTGGCTCTGGCTTTTGTCTTCAAGACCAAAGGACCAGGGTCCCATGTGGTTTCAGTGGAAGTCTGTAAGGTAGAGATTTCTCCCCTCAGTTCTGAGTTTTAAACTAGTTTATTTTATCTGGCCTTTTTTTCCACAAAGGAGTAGCTTTGTCTTGATTTTAAACATCACAACTGCTTATAAAAGAACAAATCTCAAAAAAACCCACTCTGTCAGATCCTTCCTATTTCCACAGCAGATCTTAATTCTTTATAAAACTCATTCTCCAGCCCTGAGTGGAGGCAGAAGGCAGCAGTGGATCACTACCCCAAGCAGTCACTCATGATGCTGTGTCATTTTAAGGTACTGCTGTGCTGAAACACAATAATCCCCCAAATCCTCCCTGCCCAACAAGATGTGGCCACAAGATAGACTTGTTTTAAAACATTTACAAAGGTTACATGTGTTATGCTGATTCCCCTCCTCCACAGGGCAGCAATTTGGTGGGAAAAGCAGTGACTTTGAAAGCAGCTGGTGGGTGTGGGATGTGGGAGAAGAGCAGGAACCATTTTGCTAGAGGGCACAGGTAAGTGCTAATTGATACCATACACTAAGAAAGGGCTTGAAGTAAAGGCTTTTCAGTGATGGATCCAGCCCTTGCACAAAGGGCCCTCTCCCCTGCTCCTTCTCCTTCCATCCCAGCAGTTCAGAGCAAGGCTGGGCTGTTCACCAAGGAGATTCCTGAGCAGTGCCCACCCAGCTGCACTGGCAGTGAGCTGCTCCCCACCCAGAAAAGGGATGCTCTGGGTCTGGTACATCCCTCCCTTGTACCACCCCCATTCATCACCCTGTGTGCTGCGTCCCACCCTCCCTGCCCTGTGTGAGGAGACAGACATGGAGCCAGCTCATAACCTCTCCAGTGCTCCATTTCCCTGGGGAATACTGCTCAAGGGAATTATTCTCTGTGCCAGCACATTTGGTTCACTACAGGGACATCTGCACATCTCCTAAAGACCACAGGAGCTGGTTTCTCTATTCTGCAGTGCTGTGGACCTTTGCTAGGACTAATCCTCTGCGCTGCACTGATCTGTTTCTCACTGAATTGGCTTTGACTGATTAAGGATGCAACTGTTTCTCACACTATCCTCAACCTTCTTAGCCTTGGCACCAAGAAATGTACAGAGACACTCAGGGAAAGAACTAAAAGTCTCACAGCATATGCATCCATAATCAGGCCTGATATATCCAACTACTTTTGTTTTAGTGATAACAGAATCTGCTCCAAAACTGCCTTATGGAGAAGCAGGACTGTCTCTGTGGCAGGTGCTGCACTCACTGACATTTTTTCTCAGGCAAATTGAAATAAATGAACTGCAGCCTCCCTAAACCTAGACTGTTCATGGGCTGCTCCTGCTCCTTGGGCTCTGGGCCAAGCTGCTCTTCCCAGGAGAGGACCATGTTCCCAGGACTGTGTCTGAGTGGAATGAGTCTCTTCCTGCTGTATCAGCCTGTTTTCTGTCTCTGCAGTGTTACCTTAGAGCCCTTGCAGACTCAGTGGTCCCAACACAAAGCTCCTGGGTCTGCTGCACATCAAAGACCTTCTGGCTCCCTGGAGGCCATGAGAAGATTCTCCGTTCTCCTGTGTGCAATGCTGCCAGGCAGCCTGTGGCAGGTGAGGGGGGCCACATTCCCATTTTCTGGGGATTTTCCATGAATTGAGTACTGTTAGACCATCTCAGTATCTTCATTTTAAGGCCTGGCATGACAAAAGGATGGAAAGTCTTGGTATTAGCCCATTATCTCTAAATCTCTTCATTTCAAGCTGCACTAAGGTAAGAACAAATAGTAGTAATACCAGACATAGTGTGCAGTGCAGGAATAGATAATGCAGTTCACACAGACATTTCTATAAATATGCTACTTTCTAGTCTAGCAGGTTTCAAAGTTTCTTTCACACTCTGTGATTCAGCTAATAAGCTGAAAGATGCTTCTCAGGCTTCTTATTCAAGGACTTGCACAACCCATTCACCATCTGGCTGCCTCACAAAAGGCAACCCATGCATAGATCCTTTTGCTCTTTCATAATTTAAGTTTGCAGTTCCTTCAGATCCAAAAATTTCTTACTCAATCAAGAAGAGTGCTGCAGCATCCCATCCCCACACCATGGCCTGGCCCCACTAGCATTTGACAGAGAAATGTCTTTTGGATATAACCTAGTGTGACTTCTGTTTGCCCAGATGGACAACACAGTTATTTAATGAAAGTTCCTCTGGTCAGAGGATAAATTATTAAGTCATTGTAAAAGAAAATTATCTTCCCCCCACACAACAGCCATAGTCAAATGCCAGAGTGAAGCCTCATCATTCCTCTCCAGATCCCACAGGGCCATGTAAATTGAGACCACATTTTATCCAGCTAAATAAATGTTACTGATGTGTGTGGCCTACGGTTGTGTTCTGATCAAGACTGCACTGAGCTATTAGGGAATTTGTGATTAAATGATCCATGAATTCTAGTTTTGAGGGAAATGGCAGCCCAGCTGGTGACATTCTTTATGGCAAATATGAGAATGCCATCAGAAAATACTGTGCCTGAAAAGAAACTCTGACCAGGACTCTCACTGGACAGACATTCAGTTCCTTGAACATTGAGAGCAGAGTAGCCCATTACTGCCTCTGTGAGCATTACTTCTTCTTTTGGCATGTGATTTGCAAATGGACAGTTTATATCTCACCTCTTTCAAAGTGTATTTATTCTCTATAATCTTGGACTTCCTTGTCCATGTGCATTGTCAAATCTCATTTCTCTAAGCCCATAAGATTTTGCATCATGATGCTAAAGAACTTTGCTCAGGGCCATGTCCCTTCAGATTTTGAATACCTCCAAGGATGGAGACACCACAGACTCACTTGGGTGACCTGTTCCACAGTCTGTGCTCCCTCAACTTCCCTCCTTCCAAGAGAAATGTTTTCTCTTACATTTAAATGGAATTTCCTCTATTTCAGTTTCCATCATTTCATTTTTGTCCTGTCACTAGATACCACCTGGACACTGAAAGATGGCTCCATCTTCTTTACCTCATCTCATCAAATATTTATACACATGGGCAAGATTCCCCTGAACCTTCTCTTCTCAAGGATGAACATGTCTCCCAGTTTCTGCTCTTCTGTCAGGTGCTCCAACACCTGACCCAGCATTGTGGCCCTTTACTGGACTCTCTCCAGCATGTCCATGTCTCTGCTCTGCTGAGGAGCCCAGCACTGACACAGCACTCCTGGTGTTCCCACCAGTGCTGGATGGAGGTGAAGAACCTCCCTTGGTCTGCTGGCAGCACTCTGCCTAACACTGGAGGCTGTTGGTCTTTTCTTTTTGCTGTAAGGGCACTTTTCCAGCTCCTGTGCAACTTGTGCACCAGGACCTCTGTGGTTTTTTCTGCAAAGCTGCTTTCCAGCCACTTGCTCCTGGTGCCTGAGGTTATTCCTCCCCGAGGGGTAGGACTTGGTATTCCCTTTGTTGAAATTCATGAAGCTCAGTCAGCCCATTTCTTCAGCCTGCTGAGGTCACTCTAAAAGGCAGCAGAACCCTCTGTTCTCTCAAATATAACTCACAATTTTGTGTACATAATGTAGGACACCTGTATATCTCAAGCAGGACTTCTCAGTTCTACTCTTAGAGCAAGAAGAGTGAAAATTAGATATCCCACAATGTAACTTCAGGGGTCTAAATTCCTTATTAGTTGTGGTTCTGAGAACTGCTCTCCCTGTCATATCTCATTATCCTCCACTGCTCACTGAAAAGACCATATTTAAATATCAAAGCCCTGGTGCATACATTTTATTTCAGCCTCTGTTTGTGTTAATATTTTTAATATTGAAATTCTGAGATTTCAGCAGAGATGGGAAAGGTGTCTCTGCCTCACACAGTCTGCACAGCCCTCCACTCTCACGTCATTGCTTCTGCAGATATGAAAGCTCCATCCCAGTCCTACACATGCCACAAAAGTATACCAACAATTAACTTTGAAAACAAGCCACCTTGCAGCTCATGTCTTCTAAAAAAACTCTGTTTGGTTTTGTAATTGCCTAATTGACTTGGCTCACTGAATGAGATTAATCTCTGAAAGGAGGAAGTGAGATTCTGCTTCTCCCTTTACAGCTGGAGGACAGCATGAGGGCAGATGAGCACTTTTGTGAATCTAGGACACATTTCTCTCCCTCCTCTGCCCTTTGCAGGAGCTCCTCTGGAAGGACCTCATTAGGAATTCTTACTCGTGGCAGCTTCAAGCCATCTGTTGCTACAGAAGAAAGTGTTTGCTGCAAGCATTTCTTTTCCTAAATAGTTACAGAACAGTTGGTGCTGTCTGGTGTTTGGGGTACTCCTGGAGGGTGGTCAGTGTTCAAACAGGACCTGTCTAGCCAGATACTTCCAGTCTTTTTGCTAAAACACACTCAGGATCTGGATGGATCACAGTGAATGTCAGCTGAATCTACAAATGCCTTTCCTGAAATCAGAAAAAACTTGGGCTCTTTCTAAATTTCTTCTCAACAACTAAAGAGGTCTCAACCAAATCATTTGCAGAACTCAGATATTGCCAGTGACATGGACCCCTGCCCACTTCAAAAGCTGTGGTTTTCTTTTGCACTAGGGATGAAGACATAGTTCCTTTATCATGAGATGGAGCTGTGCCAAGTGAGTTTCAGTCTCACTTTTCTGATGGGTAATTCTGCAGACAATTTGTCTTGCCCTTCCTGAGCTTTAGACCCATGGGGGATCCTTTAAGTGATGGGTTAAAAGGCTTAGCAGGACTTCAGACCCCAGCTAGTGCCTCCCTCTCTGGAAAAGTAAACTTAGATTATACTTAAACTACTCACTATAATAAATGTCATTTGTTTTAGGAACCCCTCACAAAAGGATGCATTCCCAGCCTTTGTCAACCTTTAGGTAGAAGCACAGGGAGGGTGGGATCATCCCAACCAGCCTCTTCCAGGAGTAACTACAGAAGGAAACAATCTCAGTGATGAGAGTCAACAGTGATCACTGTTCAAAGCACAAAGCAGTGGCTGTTCCATGAGGGACTGATGGGAATACAGCAATGAAAGCATGAAAGTAATAAATTAAGTACAGTAAGAACAAGAACAAAGGGAATGCACCAGACTTCTTGGGACCCGTAGCAGGACAGACTTTGACTTGTAGAATTCGGAAAATCAGCTACTTTCCCTCTTGGTAGCCAGTTCAGAGTTACTCCAAAAGGTGGCCTATCACTATAGGTGAACTTGTAAATGCTGAGTAAGTTCTGATCCAAGGACCTTACTGTGAGGGGAGAGCTACAGATGGCTTCACATTGTGCTGTGGAGATTTTCATCCATTCATTTGCCCCCACATTAACAGCAGGGACAGTGTTACTGAAGTCTTGGCCACTTGAGATCTTGGCCCAACTTGAAAGTTGGAAAAAATGTATTCATGGGTTTGACCCACTAAAAGAATAACCTCCACATTTCCCACATGCAAAAAGTTAAAACAAGATCTCAGTTTCTTTCCCAAGTCACAGGCAAAATCCTCTTCTTATAATCTTCCCCACTGAAGGATCCTAAGCTTTTGTGAATGCTGCTGGGGCAAACCTGCCCCCTCAGAGAACAAAAACTATCATTAGAGAGAAGAGTGGTCTTAGCTGTAGGGAACTGGGATTGAGGGCAGTGTGAATGTTTTCCAGCTGTGTGATTGGGATGCGTCTTTCAGAAATGTCATGTAATTTGTGATTTTGTAAAATTATGTCATAGGTTGCAGTGTAAGATATAACCAGGTGTATTATTCCATTACCATCAGTTGGAACTGGGATGGGGATGTGATCTTCTATTGATAAGCCAGCTGATAAGAAACTATCAAGAGCAGTTTCCTTATCTCTTCCATGGCCCATCCTCCTTCCAGGGATAGATCTTCTGTTAATAGGCCATTAAATCCACTGATAAACTCCCATCATCCCATTGGGAAATGCTCCAGCCAGGGGGAGGAACCAAGTCCCTCTACCTGGATAAAAAGCCTGAGACTTGAAACACCAGATAGCCTTTTCCACTGGACTCCCAGAGAAGAACAGGCCCATCCATCACTGGACCTTTTCTCCAGAACCACTGCTTCAACAGAGCCACAACTGCTACTCCAGGAGCACTGCAGCCACCATTGCAAATAGACTGCTGCCAACACCCTGACCAGCAGGGTGTCAGGTTGTATTCTGACTTTGTCAGTGGTTTTCTTATTGCATGTATTTTGTTTCCTTTTTGTTTTATTTTCCCTTTTTCTAATAAATTGTGTTTCTGACTTGGGGTGTCCTGCTGGTCTTGCTTCTCAAACCAGAACAAATTATTATTCCAATATACTTCTTTTAATGTCCATTTTATTTCCCCACTTAGATTATAACAAGGAAATATTTTTCTATCTAAAGGCTTAGGACTTCAATGCATACTACTACTACCACCACCACCAACAGATCACTACATGTATTTTCACTGTTGTTAGAGAAAACAAGCCAATGCCTATTTTAACTCCAATCCTCTGATTCATTGATTCTCTTCTACACCCTTCCCTGAATCAGTGAGTATAAATCAACTTTCACCATGCCCTGTTCCAGGCACAAGGCTGGACTGGAGGATCTCCTAAGGTCCCTTCCAAAGTGAATTATCATATGATCCTGTTATATTGCTCAACTGGCTAATGATGCTTGGGAGACACATTTTATCTGAAGAGGTGACACATTTCTGGTTGTTGTGGTATCAAAGGCCTCCAATTACTGAAGTAAACAGTAAATACAGAGCTCAGTCAGGGGTGTTCTGATGTGTCAGCCAAGGGCAACGTTAAATCTGAGGAGAAGAGAGCAGTGGAGAAATTTGGCTTTCCTACTCATTATGAACAAAATCTATGAAACAGAATGATCTGCAAAAGGAGGCAACAAAAGTAGGAACATTTAATTTGCCTTTCCTACAGACTAGGCAAAATAAACAGTGTGAAAGGAAAAAGGAAGCTTCTTGAAGTGCCCACGACAGGGATACACAAAATAATGGAACAATTTAGAGCGGAAATGGAACTTGATTATCTAACCTCTGAATAAAGCAGAGCCAACTTCAAAATTAGATCAAGCTGCTGAAGAGCTTTTCTAGTCAGACTTTGATTATTTCAAGGTTAGCACTGGGGCAACCTGTTCCAGGACTTGACCATTCTCCTGAGGCCTTTTTCCCTGGATTTCACTTTCTGCTGTTCATGTCTGTTGCTGCTCATCCTTTTGCTGCACGGCTCCAGCTGGAGTCTGGCTCCATCCAAACACCCATTCCATGTGGGAAGGATCCCATCTTTTTAGTGCTGGTACAGCTCTACTGAAAATCAATTTAATTGCCCTGGGCTAAAACAAAGGAACAAATCTACCTTTTCTTTCTGTGGATTCACAGGGTGTTGAAATTTTCTCCTTCTCTGTGTAATAATTCTACAGTGTCCCCATGTCATTCCCAGCTCACTTTTCTTTATGCATGGATGTCAGCATTGCCTTTCATGATGCAGAGAGAAAGAACTGTTTAATACCTCATATCCCAGCATCTTCTCTTGGTACCTCACTGGGATATTGCCATGGAAACAGGGGAAGTTTGAAATAAAAGCGAATACACTCACTTTTCTTATTTTTCAGTAGGGACTTCAAAATTTACTGCAGTATAAAAAAAGCTGTGTGCCATCTGCTTATTGAAAATTGAATGCAAATATTTCTTTTCTTTCTTCTAGAGCAATAAATCACTGCCACAGTGTATCCCCTCAGAAGTATCCCTAGAGGTGTTGATGAGTTTTTGTGTAACTTCCTGTCCAGGAGTTAAGGTGATAAGAAACATCCTTGTCCTTCAGCCAGGGATGGAACAGATAAAGAACAGACTGAACCCAAATGGAAGGCAACATGTACTGGAGACAAGCAGAACTGAGAAACCAGCTGCTGGAACAGAATTTAGGCTCTAAAAGTCTCACAACCTCCCAGCTATTTTTGGGGAAAGGTAATTTTTTATGTATAATAGAACTATGTAGGAGAGTCTTCACAAACACACCAGTATCATTTTCCCCTCTGTGGTCATTTTTTCTGTGGATCAGTTGAGACAAGCACCACTGAACTGGAGGGCTGAGTCCTCTGTTTGCAGCATGAGGCTCTCAGCTCTTGTGACTGTGATTTATTCACACTGCCTTTTAATAAGGAGCACCAGGGTATGGTTCTTGATAAAGTCAGTGGAGATAAGGAGCTATAAGATCTAATTCAGCTGGCTGGAGAAGATGATGGGTCTGTGTAAGGCACCATTTCTTCCTGCTGGGATCTCTACAGGATCTCAGATTCCCTTTGTGTTAGTGCCACAGCAGAGACCTAAGTCCATGTTAGGAGGTGGCTAGAAGGAACATCATCTCTTTTCACATTTTTGATCTCCCTCCTTGTATTGAGATTTCTGCTGAAGAAAACTTTTGTCATAGTTTTGCATATTGGCTTTATGACCCAGACACTTGCCTGTCAACAGCCTCTCTCAGGTGGGGTTTTGCTCTCTGCACTGGCATCAGTGTTTTGCTATACAAGGAAATTTCCTGTCACTGGGGGAGATAGTCCAGACATACCACTGAACCTTTGACAGCTTTCCAGGGGAGACAAAAGATGTGGCAATGCTGATGAGTGCAGTTATTTCTTCACCCCTAACCTCAACAGCCCTTTCCCCAATCAGTGGTTAAAGATATAAAGATATAAAGTCGTATAAGTGTTTAAAGATGTAAAGTTTATATCTCTTTATGAATTTCCACCGGCTCAGGTTGGCCAGGAGAGGCTGACTTACAACTTTTCTTTAGGTACAGGGTCACCACTTCTTCTACAAGCAAGGGAGCAGCACAGCCTCCTAGGTCTTGCACTGTGCACATAACTCTGCTTCACAAGCAGCTCACGGGGCTGCAGCCTTTGCAGGGCCATCCATCTCCTGTGTGACTTTGCCTCTCCCAGAGATGTTTCGGGGAAAAGGAAGCAGTTGCAACCAGACTGTGTCTTCTGTTGCTGTTTCTCTGGTAATCAGACAGCTACACCAATAATCATGTCCTTACAGCCCTGGCTCCTGCTTATCACAGGCTTGTCTGGGAAGGGAAGCCTGCTGTGCCCTGCTCACTCAGCCATCCATCACCTGGCCATCCTCAGTGATTAATGTCTCCCTACCTGAGCCTGCACAGCTCTCCCTGGCAGGCACTGAAGCTGCTGCCTTTGCAATATTTTGGGCCCACTGGAAGATGGGGATGAATGATCATTACTAGGTAAGTCCAGGGTGCTATGAAAATGTCCATGTGTGACTAAGGTTTACACAAGATTTAAGTGTGGTAAGATTATGCTTTATTTAAGCTTCCTCTTCATTCACAGACACCAGGTCTAATCTTCCACTGTGTCCATTTGGAGAGACAGATCCATTGTGTTTGGAGAAGTGCTGTTGATACTGAGAGACTGTATTTAAGTCACTGCTATTATATCTATGGTGTAAGTCTTGATTGCAGGTGTCTGCTTTGTGTTACACTGATTCAAACACAAAGCTGCAGTCTTGTTCAGGCTGGGAGGTAGTTCAAGAGTTCTCTAGCCCAGACTCCTGCTTAAAATTAGGACAACACTAAAGTCAGACCAAGTTGTTTACAGCTGTTCCCACGTGGGTGCTGTGGTGGGTTAACCTTGGCTAAGAGATAAACTCCCACTCAGCTGCTCCTCCACTTCTCAACACGACACAGTGAGAAAAAAAAAAAGAAAGCCAAAACCAAGGTCCAGAAATCTTGTGGATTGACGTAAAGACAGTGACATCACTTATCTGTTACTGTCATGGGCAAAGTAGACTCAAACCAAATTAACTAACTTATTGCAAGTTAAAAGTAAATTTGGATTACGAGAAACAAACTGAAACAGCACCTTCCCCCACTACCTTTCCCAGTCCTGCCTTCACCTCTTCATTCCCAGCTCCTGAGGAGAGAAATGGGAATGGGGCTGAGGTCAGTCCTTCACAGCCTATTTTAGTCACCCTTCACTCCTCACATGTCCCTGCTAGGAACCTGCTGGGTTGGTTAAACTGTCTGGGTTTCAACCTGTGTAAGGATGGACCCTGTGAAAAAGTCTTTGAAGGAATATAATTTCTTATACACCAATTTCCTACAGAGGATTAGCAGGCCATGTAGCTCCCCAGGAAATCTGAGGTAGAATAAATGCCTCCATGTGTTTGTCTAGAAGCACACACTCCATCAGAACTGACTGGAAAATCCACACAGCATGGCCATGGGCTGAGGAGAGACCTGGGTCCCAGTTTCACAGCTCACCTGCTACACAAAAACTCAGTAGGTCCCTGACCTCATGGTGGATGTGACCCCTTGTGCTGTCTCTCCAGCTGTGGGATGTCTGGAGGGAGTTCAGGAACATCTCCAGATCATCACTTCCTTCAGCTGTTCCAGTAAAGGCCAAGATATACAAAATATGTTGACTTTTTTTTTTACTGCAAGATAACTGAATCCTTCTGTCTCTACAACTCATTCAGCCCTGGACCCTGTCAGATTATCTAATGAAGCACAGGGAAAAAAAGGCAAATTTGAAAATTCATCTGCTAAGAGAAGCTACACAGTCACTCAGTGGTGAGACCCTTGCTCCCACAATCAACATGGGATGGATTTAAATGATCAAAGGCAGGCCAAAATCATCTTTATATTATCCAAGTGCAATCAATTGCTTTTGTGATGCCACTGCCCAATGGGGCTCCCAGAGCTCTCTCTTTCACTTCAGCAGCATCTGGTCAGCTCTTGTTCTTCGTGTTAGCAGATCTGCCAGGCCTGATTGACTTGTTTGCATTAGGGCTCCTGACAAGACCAAGTCTGGCAAAGCCCTTTTGGCCTACAGGCTGCTGCAAGGAGGTGGAGAATGCCCAAAGGACAACAAACACTTTGTGATTTGTGTTCTAGATTCCTCCCTCTCTCTCTCCATCCCTCTCCCTTGGGGGAGCAGACACTAATCATTGCCTGCAGCACTGGGTGATTAATTTAAATGATTTAGCACCTGGGGATTAACCTTCACACAGAGATCGATGTTTTGGCTGTTTCCTACATTATTACCCTTACAGCAATTACCTCCCACAGATACTTGCTCTTGTGCTAATGAGCCAGGAGCTATTAGCATCCACATCCACTATCTACATGTTTTATAGTTGCACAAGGGTTCTTCCTTGGTGACCACAACTTCTGGACAGGTAAATTTACAACATGAGTAGAAAAGACTTTTCTGAAGACACTTCTGGAAGGAAAAAAGGATAAAGAAAATTGTATTAGCATTATGAAGTGTGTCATGAGCATGAAATCAGAGCCAAGGAGAAGAGAATTAGACTCTGTTAACTGCTGCCCTACCCTCCCCTTTCTTTTTTACCATATTTGTATTCAGTTGAGTTCTATCTCAGTGGTGTTGGCTTTTACACTACCACCCATGCCTTTGTCTCATAGCACCCCACACCAAAATATGGATTGCACCAAAATATGGATTATTTTAACCCATCAGTCCAAATATTCCTCTTCTTCATTAATATAAATTCAATGAGTTGCTATCAGAATAATTGTGAAATGCAGAATCCATGCCATGTTAGTCAGAGCCCATGCATAGCACAGACAGCCTAACACATGAATACAAACTGGGATCACTTCTACTGTGCAGTGTTTCACAATGGCAACATGAATCTAGAACTGAGGGACATTGTCTTTCTGCTTCAGCTCTGCTCCTTGTCTCCTTTTGTCTCTTGGTAAAATCATTTCAACTTTCTCAGCAGCTCCCTTTTTATACATGGAATTTCTTACATTTTATGAAGTAGAAATGACAAAAGAAAAGCACAGCAATAGTTGTGCTTACTTAAATATGAGCCTTCAAGAGGCATAACTCACAGTGTGAGGTCAAAGTCACTCGGGTTGCAAGTTGGACTTTTCCTCTCATTTCTGTCCTAAAACTCCACAGACAACAGCATCTTGCAGTTTGTCTCTGCATCCAACCATTCAAAATGCAGCTGGAAACACTCCTCAGACACTACAACAATAAAACAGATAAAAACTGTTGCTCCAATCCACTGGGCAGCACAGGACACCAGAGGATGGAGTAAACTCTTCTTCCTTGAAAAAGCAGCTGCTGGCTTTTGTGGAGAGAAGGACCATGGCATACCATATGTTCTCCTTTTATTCAAACCTGAGTTTGAATCTTGCAGCTGTTGGTTGCTCCCTTTGGAAATACCAAATTCATTCATATGACCTGAATTTCCAGAGTGAAATTGGGGTCTATTGTGACACAAGACCATTACTGTAGGAGATATGTAGGAGTAAAATTGATATTAAAGTAGAGGCTTTTTTCCTGCCTCTCAACCTTGACTAAAAGGTAGAAGGGAAAGATTAACTCAGTATAGACTGGGGTGGTATAGGTTAGTAGTTTCTATCTCTAGCATTTCCACCTTCTTAGAAACCAAGAGACAGTTTCCTACCTCAGCCATACCTGGGAGAAATAAGCCTAGACCTAAGTCAGGACAGCTCATCTGAATCCATGACAAGTGTTAAAGCCAAGAGTTTTCATCAACAGCTACTATGAAAGTGGCACAGTGCATTGTCTTCCTCTACAAGGACATTTTCTCCCTTTTCTTCAACAGTCACCATTTCTCAGCAGTAAAATGCTGGAGGCCAGGACAGTCTGAATATAAAGTCATGAAATGATTGGGTTTGAAGGCACCATAAAGATCACCTAATTCCAGCCCCCCCTGCCATGGGCAGGGACACCTTCCACTAGACCAGGCTGCTCCAAGCCCCATCCAGCCTGGCCTTGAACACTTCCAGGGATGGGGCATTGTGAGCTTCTCTGGGCAATCTGTTATGAACCAGTTTAAACCCAGAAGAGAGAAGAAAGCTAAGCCTCTCTGAATAAAATGGATTAGACCCAGAAAGGTTTGAAATATACCCAAAAATGTGATTAAAACCAAATAAGGTTAGATGCTGGTGCCAAAAAATAGATATATTTGATTTAATAGTAAAAGAGGCAAAAAGAAAGAAAAAGAAATAAATAAATAGGGAAAGAAGTGAAGAAGTGTGCATGGGGGGTGGGGGGGGAAGACAAGGAGAGAGTGACAGGGGTTAGGTGGAAGCATGTCACCCATCCAAGGCTCCCAGTGATGTCTCATTGCTCCCCTCCATCTGCTCTTGGTGGTGGTGAGGGTCCCCTGTCATCCCTGCTGCACCATGCTGTGAAGTATAGAATCCCATGGGTTAATATTAATTTTGGGCAGGTAGGAACACCCAGGTGCCTCCCTTAAGGGGCTGGGTTTGACACTGTCCCTTGCAACGATGAGGGTCTGTTGCATCATCTGCAGTGCTCTGGTTCAGGGTCTGGGACCCCTTTTGAGGGGCCTTTGATGGGCCATGACACCCCCTCTGCTGTGGAGAAGCTTTTCCCTGGGTGTAGGGACCCCTGTAGCTGAGCTGGTCTGCACTGCAGAGGATGGGCATTAACTCACCTGAGGCTTTTCCACCACACACCCCAAACCTCTTCCCCCCAGCCTTTGGTGGAGGGTCTGTGCCAGCCTGGCAGCTGATAGCCCCGGGGCTGTGGTCCCCACCCCAAAGGTGCTAAGATTGTGCTCTGTGAATGCATTCTTCTCCCCCAGCCCTGAGTTGTTGCTTTATTTTATCTTCATCAACCAGCAGCTCTCAGTCAGAAGGCCTGTTCAGGGTGTGGAGGTCTTCTCTGCAGCTTTTGTAATACAGCTTTGCTGTAATAGGCAAAGGTCCTTCATGAAGATGTTTAAACCATAAATTATAATATTCAGTCTCTGTCACAACCTGTGGTAAGGCTTCACCACCCTCATGGTGAAAAAAATCTTCCTGATATCAGTTTAGATCTCTTTCAGTTTAAAGCCATCCCTCCTTGTCCTATCTCCCCCTTGTTCCTCACCAGTTCTCCTGGCAGCCCTTTTAGTTCTGGAAGAGGCACTAAAGTCTCCTGGCAGCCTTTTCTTCTCCAGCTGAACCACCTCCAGTCCCTCTTAACCTGAATTCACAGCAGAGGTGCTCCAGCCCTTTGATCATCTTTGTGTTCTCCTCTGGACTCACTCCAGCAGGTCCATGTCCTTCCTGTGTTGGGGGCTCCAGAGCTGGACACAGTGCTCTAGGTGGGGTCCATGAGAGCAGAGTAGAGGGGCAGAATCATGTCCCAGCAGCAAAAGAGTCTTTTATACCTCTTTCAGTGGCTGAATTCAGACTGACATATTGATTCCAGGTCTTCCAGAGCTTTTCTGCCTTTTAATCTAACAAAAAGGTTTTTTTTTCCTGGCTCTGAAGATCCTAGAAATATGTTTTTTTAAATTCCTAAAGTTAATTTTTAATAACAGAAACAAAAATATTTTATTCTCTCAGTTCAAAATGTTTTAGTTTCTGTTCAATTGGATATTGCTTTGTCCTAGGAGAGTGACAGAGCACAACAGGGAAGAGCTCATTTATCTCTTCTGTACTACTCATTATTTTGTATACTTCCAGCACAATTCCCTCATTTGTTCCATCTCAGAAGTCACTGTTTTTACAATGGACAAGCTGAACTAAAGATATTGCCTTAGGTGAGAAAGATGCAGAGATTTGGTCACAGCATGATTATAGAGACAAACCTGTTTTCAGTGACTGAAATGTGTGTTTTGCTGTCAACCAAGCAAAATATGTACTGAGCAGGCTCTTGCATTGTGCTGCAGGATGCTTAATTCCTTTCCTCTTCTGAGGCAGGACCCACACACATGGCAGCAGCCAAACTCTAAAAAATCAGACTTTTATTCAAATTTAAAAATATATCTCTAGCCTATAGATGAAAGATTGAAGGTTTTTTCCTTTATTTTTACTCCCATTCCCTGAAGTCTGACATTACTGTAGTTGTTAAGCTCAACATGCAAAGTCTTCTTCAAATTCTCCTGCACTACCTGGAGCCCTTTGAAATGTTGTCTTCTAGTCTATATTATTGATTGCTTCATTAATTACTATGAAAGGTTTTTGGAAAAGGAGCAAATGGGGTTCAACAACACTTCAGCTTTTCTGTGCATGATAAAATATGCTTTCAGATACCACTCCAAAAAGAAAGAAATAGTTGATCTTAATTGCTAATAGAGATGTTCATAGAAATCATAGAATCATTTGATTTGAAAAGGACCTATTGCAGGGGGTTGGACCTTCATTCCAACCCCCTGCAATAGGCAGGGATGCCACTCTCTAGACCAGGGTGCTCAGAGCCCCATCCAATCTGGCCTTGAACATTTCCAGGGTTGGGACATCCACAGCCTCTCTGGGCAACCTGTGCCACTCACTACCCTCCCACTAACTAATGTTATCTGGCACAGCCCCAAAAGCATGTGAGATTGTTTGGGTATCTTTTTCTCTGTGGTTACTGCTGGTTTTCTCCTGCCTGTGCCATAAGTACTCCTGTCCTCACCCGAAAATGAAGATGTCACATGCATGTTTTTTTATTGTTTTAATGTAGGCCAGGCACTAAATAAAGATGTGTAGAACACTGACTGTGTACCAACACACAGGACTTCTTGGCTCTTCATCCATTTGTAAGTGAGGCTCATAAACAGCAAGAGCAGATGAAGGCAATGACAGCAAAGTCACCTCACTGTCGCTGTAATGTCCCATAGTTGGTGGTGATGCCCTGGCAGAGGCTGCCCAGGGGAGCTGTGGATGCCTCATCCCTGGAAGTGTTCAAGGCCAGGTTGGATAGGGCTTGGAGCAGCCTGGTAAAGTGAAAGGTGTCCCTACCCATGGCAGGGGACTGGAATGAGATGATCTTTAAGATCCCTTTCAATCCAAACAATTCCATGATTATATCATAACACGTAGTTGGTCTGTGTTCTATCATTGCATGTTGTAGTAAATTTGCTGCAACCAGCTTTTTATTCTAATGGCTAACTATTCTCACTGTCCATGTAGATGTTTCCTTTCATTAAGGCTGCTGGAAGGAAATAAAACACCTCTCACTCTCTGTCACTGTGCAGCTGGGATCAGATTCTGGCCACAGCATCACCAAGAAGGAAAAAAGAGGGAATTCTTCCCATTAGTAAGATTTTTTTTAAATATGAAATATTAACTCTGGCAACTTTTGCAATCCTTCCATTAGTATCAGGGCGTGGTGAAGCTCGTGTAGGAGCAGTTGTGGTGGTGCCTCCTCCCCCAGACCACATTAGAATCTGAGAAAAGCTCATTAGGCCTCAGTATTGATGAACAGCTGGGATGAGCCCCCCTTGAGTTTATCAGGAACACTGTGTGCTCCCAGGAACTTGTGCTGTCTAATGAGCCCCTGCTTTTTTCTTAATGAACAGCCTTGGAAACTTTTTTTTTGCCTGAATAACAACCCAAGTGGGAGGATATTTTTGTTCTCAGACTTCCAAAGAAAGCCACCAACCTGAATTGCAGCCAGGATGAAATATTGTTGTGACCAAAGCCCAAGGCCTTCTTGGCCCAATAAACAGCAGCCCAAAGTGAGACCTTTGAGCTCTCCTGGAGCACAGAGGGCTGTGACCAGCACCTCCCTCTGAGGGACGCCTCTCTGAAACAGAGACCTCTCAAGTTTGCTGTACTTGGGGGATTACAGAGCAATGACAGATCCTGGCCTGATCCAATTCCTCAATCCATCACATGCTGAGAACATTCAAAGGAAACTGAAGTGAGGATTTCGCTACCTTTAAAGGGGAATTTTTTCACAGGTACCTTGTACAGGCTCTTCATGTCTGTCTCCATGCAAGTGTGCACAGGCCATAGCAAATGTGGGAGAAATGCTGCTCTCCTGGATTCTTTGACACTTTGGATTTGTAGGTGAGGCCTGTAAGTAAATTACTGTTGTGGCACAGTAAATCCTATGTGAATCCTTCTACTGAATTGTTTAACTTAAAAATTAAGGTGTTAAGGTGTTGTTAAGTTTCATTTAAGTGCTGTGAAGTTTAAATACTCTTTAGTGCTGTTGGGCCATCAGGCATATTCCTTTTTACCCTTACCCTTTCTATCCTTTTGTGTCACCCCCATCCCACCTCCGCATGGATAGTTTTGGATTTATTTTGGTTTGGATTGATTAACTCTGGATTTTTTTGTTTGCTTTCCCTCACTGTGCCTTAACCATTTAGGAAGTGGTAGAGTGAATCTTGCCAATGAACTTTGTCGTGCTGTCATTTTATATCAATCCTGTCTTTACTGATATCTGTGATGGTGATTTTTTAAGTGATCTTAAAACATTAGTTCACGACAAAATCACATAATTCAGGACAAAGTGAGGGCCTGTCCCTGGCTTCCCTTGTGACTTACCTGGATGGCAACAAAAGCACAAGCTGCCCAACGCTCCTTCCCAAACAAGGAATTATGCTTGTGCCTCAAGGCAATATCTGCCAGCTAAACTAGCACTGAGACCCACTTCCCCTCTTTTATTAGGCAGCACTGGATTTATCATTTCGTGAGCGGAACACTGATCTCATCAAGTCAGGAGAAGTCACACTTTCCAGTTTGATATCCTAAGATCCTGCCCTTTAGCTCCACAAAGTTAAGATGAGGAGAGTCTCAACAGCTGACTCCACCATGCACTGGCTCTGTCCTTATGGCTCCTCTAAGCAGTTTGGTTTTGCTTATTCTGAACTGCAGTCATTTGGGAACAGCATCGTTGGGTATTTGATGAAGGTTCATACTTCACTCTGCACGTACTTTTGTCAAAAAAGCTTTTATTGCAATGCAAAATATCTTCTGTATATGACATCTTTCTGCCCCCCAACCCCCTTAAATTTAATGAGTAATCCTTTCTGGGTTTGTACATTGTGATTCTTGTGTGTATGTATGAATATATATACATATCTATATATCTATCAATCTATAGATATTATATTAATACAATCATATATAAATCTGGACCTATATCATTTTATATATACACATATCACTGGATATATGTGTGTGTGTGCACATACATATACATACACTACATATACACTATATACACATATATGCACACACATACATATTGTATAATCATAAACATCTGTTGGTTGTCAAGGGACTTTTCTTTAACAAAATAAGTTCCATCAGTGGATTTTACTTCTGTAGTGCAATTTTACAGGAAGTTAACATTTCCACATTCAATATAAAAGAAACAATATACATTTGAAAACGTGCCATAGGATTTTTAATGAAAAAATTAGAAAAGTGCATTATTTTACAACACTACAGTAAATGATTCTTTTTTTTTTTCTCTGTAAAGACATTGTAAAATATATACAGGGTTGCGTAGTGCATTCATTACAAAAAAAAGATGCAATCCCTTGCATAAATTACATATTGTACAGGGGTTCGCTGTCTACTTGGACTTGTAAACATTTGTGTGATACAGTTTTCATTCTTTAAGTAAGCTGCAATACATCTTATTTTCATTTGACTGTTGTTGCATTCTGACTCCAGTACGGCATTCTAAGGCCATGTGTGAAGGCATCCTCTCCCGTGACGGAGAAGGCCAGGAAAAGAAATGAAAACACAAAAGAGTCTTTAATTTGGTTCTTTGTAATCAAGTTATCACTGGTTTAACAAATCACATCTTGATGCTTACGACCTGATCACTCTCATTTGCTAGGACCAGCTCAACAACTATGTTGAAGTTTAGAGGTCTGAAATGAGCAAAGAAAACAGCTTCCAGGAGGTAAATTCCAAGTGCAGTCTCCACAGCCAAGCAGCTCCTCTTTCTAGATGACCATGCCCCTAATGCTCTGTGTGCTGCACAGAAAATGTATCAACTGGGGTAGAAATTTAGATTTTTGCTCTATCTCAGGCTGTTGAGGGCCTTTAGAATGCCGTCAATACACCGTCGGTAAGTCCGCATATGCACATTCAAAGAAGTACAAAAATGCACCAAAAAGTGTCAAGAGATCCAAAAGAGACACAGCATCAACACACACTCACAAACACACGCATACACGCACGCTTCTGTCTGAGCAGGAAGGCTCAGTCTCCAAAGTAGGATTCACAATTTAATTTCAACATGTATGTGTGTTTGGAAGAAATCCAAGAATTTCCATATAAACTCCTTAGGTCCCAAATTGAACACTTTTATCCCTGTTTCTCATAGATGAACAGTTTGTTGAAGTAAGAAATTGCACCTTGAAGAGACAGTATCCACATTCTTTTGGCCTACTGGAAACAACTGTTAAGCCCCCCTCCCTTTCCCCATTGACCTATCCAGCTCCAATTAATTTCCTTTGCCATCATGTCACTAGGATCAAAAGTTTTACTTGATACTCCTCAATGGCAACAAACAACCACACAAATCTTAACAAGTCAAGGGAAGAGGAAAAAGAAAGCATTTTTTTTCCACAGTTCACTCCTGACCTTGCCAAAAAAAAAGAAAAAAAAGAACAGATGGATTATTGGTTGTATTATAGGCAATGTACATTCTGCAAAAGAAAAACAGATTAGGTTTGCATTTGATTCTCAAGAAAAAGTCATTGCCTCATAATTTCTGCTTATTTCTTAATTGTCAAAGGTTTGTAGTAGACAGGATTTTTTCTGAAGCATGTATTAGCTTTTTTTTTCAGACAAGGTCAACCCAACTTACACCAGTACTTACACCCAAACTAACTTTGTGTGCATTAACCAAATTTGTCAAAGTCCTAAAAAGCAGTGTTCAGAGTGGTACCCAAGAAATTACTCAATAAACCCAACTGCTAGATTAACTGTCCTAAACCTCTTGTGACCTGGACACTGGGATCCCGCTCTTGTTATGCAGGTATTACACTTGTCCTCCAATCAGCTGAATAATATTCCTGCACTAAGAATTTATAGAGAAAGTATCTGCCACAATGTAAATGTGGATGAACAGTTGAAAAGGAGGGAAATTGCCATGAAAATATCATTAAGTTGTGTTAAACAAACCAGTTGTGTTGGTCAATGGTGACCACACAGGATTCTGCTCTTCCCAAGAAAATAAAAAGGGCACAATATCAACAATCAAGAGGAATTTCTCACTGCTGCCTCTGACTGCAGTGTCTCTCCATGTTGGGCATTGAGAAGATAAGCTAAAAAGGATCTTTTCTAGAAAACATACATGGCAGTAATGAATTCTTCAAATAAAAGAGAAGTCATATGGAAATATCAGTCACCATAGAGCAGCTGGAGCTTCAATGCTGAAGAACTTGAAAAGAATGTACAGTTAAGATAAAAAATCCAACTAATTGCATTGCTGGAAGGATTTAACATACATGACTTTTGCCCCACTTGGCCAATCTTTTGGGAAGACAGCAGCTGCTAGAGAAATCAGAAGAATTTGGGAAAGTTTTGGTGGTCACAACCACAATGAATTGCTGTGACCTGGCCCCCAGATCCATTTGGATGACTGGCATAATGAAGACAATGGTATGTGCCCACTGCTGCATGAACAATAAATTTCAAACCACCCTCTTCACCGTTCAGAAGGGGTTCTGAGAAGAGCCTCAAGATGAGATAAAAGTGGTGGATACTTCACAGGAAGCATTAAAAGAAACAGCTGTAGATTTATCTGAAGGCACTCCCACCCAAGTTCCTTGTCTTGGTTTCTAAGGAGAAACCTTAAGGAGAAACTAACCCTAACTCTTGCCCAGTGTGCAAAGTGAGATTTCAGCCCTGCATTCAGTGAGAATTAAGAGCCTCATTGCATTGGTGCTGAGCTAAAATCCCTTTTCCAGATTCTTCCAACACCAGTTCCAGTCAAGATGCCAAGGTGATGCTTGTCAGTAGGGCAGCTGAGGCTTGACCCCCATGTCAGAAGTGATATTATCAAATAGGCCTTTTGGAAATCATTTTGTACAGTTGCAGTTTCAGACTCTGGGAGGCCAAAATCACTTACACAGTCTACTTCAGATAATCTAATTAAATACTTTTATCAGATTAATTATCCTCTGAACAATAATTATGATTAAGGAGCTTCATACCCACTCTGCAGGAAGAGCCAACAAAAATGAATAAGTGTTACTTCTCTAAAGGTCAGTTTTGATGACATTTTGACATGTAGAAACTGTCCAAACACAGTCAGTACAAAGAGGTTTCTTTGCTATATTGTGACCTCCTGAACTCAGCGAGAGAAGATTAGGATTTCCCACATATTCCTATGGCTCTGGGGAGGTGCTATCAAAGATGGACAAGGATACCACGGTTCAGGTCTTTTGGATTTGCTGCAGGCAGCAGGAGAGTTGGTGTAACTGATGGAATAGGAGAGGGAAGGTGCTCTAGAAGACACAATTTTCCCTACTTTCCCCTTGACACTGGTGCTGGTAAGGTGGTCTCACCAAAACAATCCACTCCACTGTGAACCAGCCTTCTCACACTTCCTGCCACTCCTAGGTGGGAGGGTGCCTGCAGATGACTGAAAAATAAACTAAAGCCAGAAGGCCATGACTCTTTCTTAATCTTAAACGCTGCCATGGAACTCACCAGTGACCTACAGACAATGAGCCAAACCACTGTGGCTCTTTACCTGCCTATATAATTTGTGCTGGCCATTCTCCTGATGGCCTTCTCCCAAACACACACACTCCAAAGTTCTCCTTGTAGGCTAATGCATTGCATCCCAGCCAGGGAAGAAACAGATCTCACCCATTCAAGGTTATCCACGTTGCGTTTCCTACTTAATTCCTTACATATTGCTTTTAATCAATCTGTAGATTTCTTTTGTCAGTCGTAATTAGAGAGGAACATTTCCTTCCCCAGGGTGTAGCTGTGTAGCATAATGCCTTTCATTAATAGATGAGGGGGCAGAGTACAGAATGTGGTGATCTTGGGCCTGAACATACGTCCATGAAATGGCAAGCTAATGAGTTAATGTCTGAGTGGGAAAGGGGGGAGAGGGTGTAGAGAAAGCCAGAGGGTGGCTGTCTGTGAAATGGATCTCTCTTCTAGCCTCAAGTGTAGTGCTCTGGATACAGCAATTACTGCAAGCTGTTCCACAGGCCAGATAAACAATGAATCAAAGCCAGGATGGTGGTATCAGAACTCATGCATGAGGAAGATGCATTATGGAGCATAGTTTCAATTATTATATTTGCCAGCTCCACTTGTGAATTTGCCAGCTATGATAAATGTTATCATCCTGTTGTTTGCTCTGTATTTCTCAAAGTGAACTAAAAGACAACGCAGCTTGGAACTGTGAATATTAATTACCAATAAAATTGCAGCATTAATCTTTCCCCCACTACTCCTCCTTTTTTTTTTTTTCCCAGTCTGTTGTGGGTGTTAATACATAGCAGCACTCCTTACCCTGTCAGAAAGCAAGGTGAAGGAGGGCTTTGGGATATTTATTAATTACAATATTCACAGAAGGAGAGACAAATGAAGGCTGAAGGCTCCAGGGATAGTATTTCTAGCCTAAAATTAGCAGGCAGCTTTGAATGACTGTATTCCATAAAGCAAAATAAAGCTGCATAAATTATACAGGTTGACTGTTGGTTTTAGGTCTTACTGCTTTCCCTTAGGTTTAGGAAAGACTGTTTATGGTGAGCAGTAGTTGGAGGCACTGATAGAGTATCTAGCAGTAAATAGAAAAAAGGTTCACATTCCAGTCTCAGGAAAAGGGTATAAATCAGGACTCATTGCATGGCACCCAAATCAGCTGGCTCCAGAGGAAGGCCCTGCCTACCCAGGCCTTAGACAAGGAGAGAATTTGCTCATGTCCCTTTGTACTTGGGAGCACCAGGAGGAGGAAATAACATCACTAACATAACAAATCCCAGAGACCAGCACTGCTTAGGATGGGCTGCCTGAATAAAATTTTGGCTTAAATGGAGACAACAGCAAAAACCTGACTAGAGAGAGTGGAACTCCATGAATGCCCCCATCAGCAGTCATCAGTGGAGCACTGGGGTAGGTCTTGACTGAGCAGAGGACATTCAGTCTCCCAGACTGATTCTACACAGATGAAAGCTCAACAGTCCTTCAGCATCACTTCACAGTCATTTCAACTGGAAATAACAGAACTATTCCTGCTTCTGAGAACAATTTCTTTTTTCCCCAACTTTCTTTTTGCCCTCCTACTACTGTTTTTGGGGTGAAAGTTGCTTTGCCATATTCATAATATGCATCTTAAAGAACTGAAAACTGCATTTTGGAAAAGGGTTTCATCAGTTTTTCATGATTTTAATTCAGCCTCTGAGCTCAGACTAACTGGCATAAGAGTCCCAGGGCACCTTCCATCCATAATCAATTTCTCTGTGTCCAATGTCATTATTTCATTTATTTCAATTTTGGTGAACTGTTATGATAGCCAATCCTTTTTCTACAATTTATCTTGCTGAAGTTCCCAAAATAAAGTTTTTATATAAAAGTTAGGTGACAGCAGGCTGGTCAGAAAGACATTATTTTCTTTTTCAGTTCCGTGAGTGTTACACATCTCTGGCTGATGAAAGTAGCAGTGGTGTGATTCTCATTGTAATTTGTGCAGCATTCCAGTCAGTAATAGTGTCTTGTTGAAATATGCATGAAAAAGTCCATAACATTAGTGTAATGGACACACTCCAACACATCTCTCTCATCCAGCTTCCTCATAAAGATTTTAAATGACTGTCTTAATTCGATCTTAATATTAACGGGAATATTACATAAAGCTAAATGAGGACATAAACTTCAGCTGAAAGCTACTTCTACCCAAACCCCTGCCCTCTGGTCTGCCCACACCAAATGGTTTTGGAACATTTTCATGCTCTATCTTGGTTCTACTGACTGCTCCTTTTTAAGCTTTTAGCAACAAATCAAGCTTTATTTTTTCCTTAATAAAAACTTCCAAATCTGTCAGAGAAAACAAGGAATTACCTTGCTTAGGTCAGATTCACAATAATCTTGATTACTACCCTGGTATTTCATTGATCAAAGCACTAGGGAACTAATGAGAAAATGTACAATACAGTAGATTAACTTGGTCACTTCCCTCTTTTCTTTTTTTTTTTTTTAACAATGTCTATTTCATCCTAATGAGCTGTTACAGGTTCAAACAGAAGTTTATTGCTGAAGGTCACTGTACATCTTCTCCATTCACTAACAACCAAGAAGCTATTTTGGACTCTTCTAGGAACATCCAAACACCCCTTCTGGGGCTGCCCCACTACAGGCATCCCTGTAAAGCAAGTGCATGTGCAAAGTTCTGGCAAAGCAGTGCCTGTTAGATCAGTCAGGATATTCCTTACACAGTAATGAAGACCAAGTGGAGACTTGTGCCTGCATTGTTCTATTAAGTTTCCTCTTGTTTCCATATCACAGCACGCTCAGTCAAAGCTATTTTGGTGCTTCACTGATCAAACTGATTTTTCCCTTTGATGATAATATGAAATATTATAGGATAATAGGGTTGTTATATAATCAAACTCGACAGCAGGGAGCTAAATTTGTGTTGTTTTGATGAAGAGCACATTAGTGTGACATAAATAGACTAATCTGATTTATTATTATTATTTCTAATGCTTAATAATAGGGAATGGTAGGGGAAATGAGACTCTGGGGAATGAGAGTGCATCACAAAGTGATAGCAGACATTAGGATGTCTAGTCATAAGCAGCACCACTACTACCTGCTCGTAGCTGAATTTCAAAAGAGCGAGTAGCGAGCAAGAGAAGTTGTTCTGAAAGAGATTATATCTTAAGTGGAATAAACCCCATAATGTACTAGAAAAAAATATTCTGTGAAAAGCAGTGTTGTGAGAAGAAAACATGTAGGGCAATAGGAAGTCAGAGACAGAACTGACAAAAGTCAGCTCACCTTTCACTGACTGGTTTTTCATGTTAAACGAAAAGCTGGGATTAACCTTGGACAAAAGCTTCCCTTTCATGATTCAGTCTGTTCCAGTTCCAGACAGCCCAAGCCATTATTCACACATCAGTCAAGAACCATGAAAACAACTAAAGAGAGAGAGAGATTTTGCCTCATGTTCTGATGTGCACATATGAGAGTTCTTGTGTCTGGCTGCTCACAAAGCAAAGTCCTGCAAGAGTTTCCTTGCAAATGAAACATCCTGCTACTTCAAAATCTCATGTGTGGTAAAAATATAGGTTGGACAGAACTGTGGGATCTTCAGCCAGAAAATAAAATAAATAAGCATATTTGAAAATCCCTAGGAATGCAGATACATTCAAGCAAAACACTTTCAAACATATACACTCATTATAGCTTTTAAATTTAAAAGTATGGCTACGGACATCTACTCTGCCTCCTTTATATCAACATACACAGATTTCTTGAGCTACATCTACAAACTTCAACTAAGCTAAAGCAGAGCTATTCTAAAGCCATTGAGTTTTAATGCAAAGACTCTAAGTGGCAGATAACCCATGATATGCTGAGGTAAGTTTCTCCCCTGGTTAAACACCCTGTGTATTAAAATTGACTCTTCATTTATGGTTCCAGAGGGAAGATTTAGTAACAGATCAGCTAGAGTATGTAAAATTTTCAACCTCCCCAGTTCAGCATGTTTTATAGGACGTTTAAAGATGATTTTTATATGCAGCATAAATAATAGCTTCTTCCTTTCTTAAATGAAAAGAAAAAAAAAATCTATGCAATGTTTTATAAGATGCAGCTGCTTTTTTTCTTTTTAAAGATTTTGCTAAAAGTCCTGTTACCAAAATCCTCCTTTGCCAGGCACAGAATTCAACTCAAATTCTGCAAAACCCCAAAATTTTCCTGCTTCTTTCCAGTGTCAAATACACCCAGCAGGTGTACATGATATAGAGGTACATAATCTAGGCATACTTCTTCTTATCTCCATAGCAGGAAAAGAGACATACATTTATTTTCACTTCTGGAATAACAACCAAAGATGAAAAAAGTGGAGAGATGAATTCAAAGATGAATTTGGAGAGCACTGTGAACCCTATGGGCTGTCAGGGGAAGCAGCTTCGAGGTGTCAAACACTGAGGTGGTGTAATACATCCTGAAACTGCTTTTTTAGCTATTCTTGCTTTGATCCTTCTGCCATCAGCATTTGCCCTAGGACATGGTACTGGCAGCACAGCATTGATGCACCCAGCTTGCCCCACACATTACTCTGAAAAAGTCCATCCTCATCCATCCTCATTAAGGATCCTGTTAGTTCTTCACAAATCTTAACTGAGGATTTCATGCCACAGCAATTTCTACACCCAAAGGAAGCTGCTAATGGAGTCAAAGTCATGGATAACTTGCTTGTCATTTACTTATTGAAAGACAGATGTGGAGAACAGGAGCATATTTGATAGTCAATAATTTAAAGCCAAGGAGAAGACAACAGAGGAGAAATGACACTCCTTATTTCTCCCTATTAATGCTCTTTATAAATGTCTCTTTGAGAGGGTATCAACATCCATCCAGCACACAGAGCTCAGAGCTGGGCACACACCATCTAGTTTTAAGGGTAAAGAAAGGATTATTGCTTTTACATTGAGAGCACAAAATGGTAGAATCAGCAGGAGGTGATTAGTGCCAAAAAGAAATGGGGTTTGTATGTCAAATTAACATGGAAAGCGATTTAAAAGATAGAATTAAATCAGAGACAAAGGTGCAGGTTCATAAAACTCCCAGTCCTACCCTTGTAAAATCAAAGATAAATCTCCAGAAGCACTAAATCCCATGTAATCACTGAAAATTCTTATTTTCTTAAAAGGGAGCTGGATTAGGCCTCTAATTAAGTTCTGTAAAGTCTGTTTGGTCCAGATGAACAACTGAGAGATGGACAATGTCCAAGGAACAACTCTATGACATGGTCTCAACATCCTCCACTACAACTTGCCAACACAACTGCTCCCGCTGTTACCCTTCAAACACTGGAGTAAAGCTATTTTTGCCTGTTACTGCTAAATGCATTTTGCCTTTGCCTAGCAAAAAAAGCAATATCACATCTAATCTCACAAGTTCCCAGTGAGCCAAACACAAGATACTGTCCCTTGAATTCTTCCTGAGACCAACAAAGGCTTTCCATTATTTACAAATCAAAAGCATTTAGAGACAATCATCTTTATTTTTTTGTTTAAAACAAGGAATGCCCTGTCACTATTATATAAGAAAAAATATACATCCTCCTATTTATACCCATCTTAACCAAGCATTCCAAAAAATATAAATACTATTCATGCAGGTAATTGCTGNGTTCCAACAATTTTTCCAATTTATCCAAGAAATTCTGCTTGCAAATTGTTGGAACAGTTGAAAATTATAAAATTAAATATAGTTAAATTAATATGATTATTTGCTTTTGATTATTAATTCCATTGCTAGTTTTTCTTGTGTTTTTATTATGCATACCAGTTTTACAAAGTGCATGCTTTATTTATTTTTTTTTTTAATTTTGAACTGGCAAGCTAAAATGATCCATCTTCTCCTGCCTTTTTTTTTTTTAATGTTAATACAATCTAAAATCTAGCATTAAAAAATTTACCATGATACACCTGGTATATTGACTGCTTATGGCGCATGCTTCTCTTGGCAAAAGAAAAAAAAAACCAAAACAAATTGGCTCCCCCCCCACCCCCCCCCTTCCTTTTGGAAGCAATCTAAAAAAGCAGGCTGGAACACAATTGCTTCAAGGGCAAAAGAAAAAATAATACCTGATGCTTTAATTTTTTGTCACATGGCACTGGTTGTGGAATTGCACGCGCACACACACGCACACGCACCCGGCACTCACACAGGCACACGCACACACACTGCAACCTGCTCGTGAGGAAAAAAGTTTGTTAGGTCAGGAGTGCCAGTGGCACATGAAGGCTCCCAGCTGTGTGTGCAACTTTGGATTTGGTACCCACTTCACGTCACCTTGAATCCTCTGACATCCACCAAGGGGGTAATGTAAGGCATACTTTGCTGGAACAGTAATAATCCATGCTTCATGCTCAAGAGCTGAGTCTCAGAGGAGGACTGGCTTGCTCTACTCCCTTTGGCCTCGCTCCGTCTCACTCAAAAAACCCAAAACAACAGAGAACTGGGAAAAACAAGGAAAGCAAAATAAGACAAATCCCTTTAAATGGACTTTCGCCGTTTCATCAGCCTGTGGTTATCTGTAAAGCTGTGCAACCCAGGTGAGATGGAGCTGACAGGAGATGGGAAAAGGCTGTTTTTTAATGTGCTTGGCGAGATCTCCTCTATCTTGTAAGAGATGGAGTGAAAGTACTGGGGGTTCAGCTTCGAGCTGAACGAATTTTGGTGGGACACCACCCGGCTGGTGTACTCGTGGGACCTGTAACACATGCAGGAACAAACTGACTGAAGGTCTGTTACTTCGGCCTTGTACCGTGGCCGGCCATGCTGGGAGTCCTCTTGGATGTGGATAATCATGCTGTTGCGGTTCCCTGCCAGGGACGCCCGTTCCTCGGCATCCCTCCTCTCATCCTCACTGTTCATGGTCAAGAACCTGAGAACAACCAGATTTAGAAATGCCCCAATGACTGTCAACCCCACTAGAATGTACATAAAGCTAAAAGCCACGTAGAGAGGCTTCTTTTGAAGGGCCCCTTTGGTCTGCAGGGCCACATAGTCTCCAAAGCCTATCGTAGTCAATGTTATAAAGCAGTAATAGTAAGCATGGAAAAAGCTCCATTCCTCGTACTGGGAAAAGGCTGCTGCTCCAATGCAGAGTGTCCCCATGCAGGAGAAGAAACCCACAGTGACCATGTTTTCCATGGAGACCTCGGTGCTCCTCATGCCACAGCACTTTTTGATGCGTTTCAAGAGGTACTTGACGAAGGTGTTCATGCGCTCGCCCAGGCTCTGGAACATGACGAGTGTCAGGGGGATCCCCAGGACTGCGTAGAACATGCAGAAGGCCTTCCCCGCGTCCGTCCCTGGGGCAGCATGTCCGTAACCTGGCAGGGGGGATGGAAACACAGGACAGTCAGCAGGGCAGGTGATGGCCACGGTTCCCTCACCACACAAGCCACGCGAATCGCTCTGACACCACAGCCGGATCCAAAGAGGGACATTGCAGTCACACCATCTTCCCTTATCTCCTCACCCACACCCTCTGTCTGAAGTAAACAAGGCACAGAACAACAACGTTCAGGCAGGTGAAAGAATGAGCAACTCATTCTGCCTCAATGTTCTACCTCACCAATGTTGAGTCTCCTAAACAAGGTTATATCTCATTGATTAAGTGAAAAAATTTCATGTCTGTTCAGTGTCACAAGCAAAAGTGGAAACTTTGGAAATGGATGGACTTTCCCAGAGTGTTTTTGAGAGTAGTTGCTGTTGCTCTGTCCCAAAACCAGACTATAGTGATGGCATCCAAATTTTGTGTCTGCTGACAGCATGGAGTTAACAACATCCACAGGTCCAACAGCCAAAGAAATTCCTTTTCAAACTCTCCCATACTGAATAAGCCTTTCTCTGAAACACCTAGTGACTCATTCCTGGAACACCAGAGGAATTTAGGGATTTAATGCCCATTCTATCTTTACTTACTGGAAGAATAAACAACTTATCAGCTTGTGCCATAGTTTTACAGTTTTGATAGTTAGTATGGCAAAAGAAATTTCATCAGGATGTTAAACTAATCCAAGAATAGAGGGTGTACCATGTTTCACAGCATAGTTTTCAGATAGTAAAATCCTGGCTAAGCCTTAATTCTAAATCAAACCATAAGCAGGGGGCTGTTTTGATTTTATAATTACACCTATTCAGATTGCATTGCTTTAAAAATCTACATTTCTTACAGCTGAGATTTTAAGAGACTGTACCAAAGTCTCCAAAATGAGATGGCTGGGACCCACATGGCCTTTGTGTCCATTTACCATGTGGGTACCACTATCTAGAGTCCCTTTACAGTCAGTGAGTAGAACTGTGTATTTCACAAGGGCAGTTCCTGTCGTGTACACAGAGGTGTCTAAAACAGGTCAGTGAGTTACTCTCAGGAGACAACTATTTCTCTACAATTATTATAATAGAAATCTTGGGACAGAACTCCGTTCAAGATTAATATACCTACATTTATGTATCTGCATGTGTTCTATATGTCCAAACTCCTGTTATAGTCAACAAAAATATTATGAAAACAGGCAGTAGTGAGTAATTTCACTGACCATCCCAAGTCTGGCAAGAAGAAATGACAGTTCTGACTGCTCATTGATCATGTTCATTAGGTCCCCATTAGACTGACTAGACATCTGTTGACTGCAGAAGAATTTAGACACCCACAGCACTGGCAGACAACTACCTGTAAAAAGCCAAATGAAGATATCCTAATCATGATAGTCACCTTGAGTGACTGTCTCCAGTGTAGGTGCCTGCATTGGAGATATTGAGGGTTTAAATCAGTTTTCTAGAAAGAATCATCTAGCTTTATGCCAGACCCCTGAGATATCAGGATACCCATAGATGGCTGGCAGATAAAACACAGGGCATTCAGCAGACCCACACTCTTACAAATCTGAAGCTGAAGGACAGACTTGACCTGAGATACCACTGAGGCAGGACCACTGAGGAGCCCTGCCCATCACCTTTAGACTCAGATCATGGACCTGCTGCTCTGAATTTATCTAATTCTTTTTCAAAACTGTTGACACTGCACACCTCCTCAATCTTCTGTGGCAACAAATTCCAGAAGTTCACTATCTGCTATGTAAAAAAGGTACATTTTAATTTCAAGGATATCTCCTTGTTTCAACTAGGACACCTTAGTTACAGAATTGAAGTTCTAAATCTTCCTTATCTACCACCTTCATGCTTTCAGCTAAACTCAGCTTTATCTCTGCTCTCAGCTTTTTCCTGTCTAAACTGAAGCCACAGCCTTTTTAACTCATGTAGCAGAAGTCACATTTCCTTGATCATTTCCATGTCCTTCTCTGGACCTTCTGTAGCTCTGCCACACCAGTGCTGAGGTGCAGAACCCAGAATTCTGCCTTCCTCTCAGGATGGGGCTGCATCTCAGAGTCTGCACTTTTATTAGAACTAAAATATGAACACCAGGCAACCTTCAAAATGTAAAGCAAGAATAGACAAGGAAAATAAGAAAACCAGCAAGAATCCCCTTCAAAAAGCAACAGGTTTATTCTTAGGTCAGTTGGTATTTGTTGATGGATGGGTCCATCAAAAAAAAAAAAAAAACCACTTTACAAAAGAAGCACAAAAACCGCTTTACAAAAGAAGCACAAAACTACTTTACAAAAGAAGCACAGAACTCAAAATAGGAGGTTCTTTTCCAGGTTATAGAGAAAAGAGATTCACCTGTTGTATTGAGCCAGGTAGTCTGTTCATCATAAAAAGCAGTTTCCAAATTACCTGGAATGGGAGGTGTCTTCACCAGATTGATGCTGGGTTAGTTCCACCTGACTGTCCCTCAATAAAAGCTATAATTGCCTCTCATTACTAAGATCAGCTTTTGAACTACAGGGGTGTTAATTAAACCAGGGACGTCTTCCTATTTTATAGCTTTAGTTACAGATGATAAAGGAAAGGAAAGCTTCAGAAAATGTGATTTTCCAGATGGTTGCAGAGATGGCAGTTGGTGGAAACAACTTTTACTTTGGGTTCTAAAAAAATATTTGGGGTGAAAAAAAGGTTTCATTTGATCTCACTATATCCTTCTCATTAAAGATATCCCCAAGGAACAATTTAGGGACATCATAAAACATTAATATTATGTGCTTACATGTTATCTCACAGTTGAACTTCTAAGATTTGCCACAGACTTTGTAATTATTTATCCCATAAGATACAAATATATCCATATCCCTGTTTTACAGATAGGGAAGCACAGACACCAGCAGGCTTTTGTTTCCCTCCAACTCACATACACAGATAGAAAATCCAGAAATTCTGACTTCTATTCCACCCCAAGTCATACTCACATTCTCCAATATCAGATAAATGTCTCTTACTGTATTTTCACCATGAATCTGGGGTAAAGAAAGGACTTTATTCATGAAGCTGGAATAGGACTCTACAAATAGATTCATGTATAGAGGATTAGAGTCACATATTTATCCTATACAACAGGGCTTTAAGGAATTGCCATTGCCTTAAACACTCTGAAATGAGTGTTTACCAAAGACACACCTACCTCTCCATTACTTAAGCATTGCAGAATCTGTCCAGCACTGTACAGAGTAATACATGGAAAGCAAACTGCAGCAGTGCATCTTCTCTGAAATTTAGTATCTTTCAAATTTAAAACAAACCACTGCCTTCTTAACACCAGACACTGCCTCTGGGAAAAAAGGGGAGGTTAATAATTGCCAGAGGAAGAGGGGCACAAAGGAGCAATAATGCTGGGAAAGGACACAGGTCACAAAGTCAGTCTCCAGGTAGTTGGGTTTTACGTGCATCAAGTAAAGGCAGAAGAAGAAGCAACTGCCTTGGGAGAAGATTCCAGCTACCAAAATTCTTCCTGATTTCCTCTACACAAATGCCACTGCGCTTTAGCAGAGTATAAAGAGATGACTTTGTGTCATCATTAAGAAACACAAGGCTTAAAGAAAAACAGAAGCAATAATGATGACATCAGGGCTTCTCTCTCTTCTGTGGTGAAGAAGAAAGATCAAACAGAAGACCTTAGTACTGGGTACAGGAAATGCATCCCTTAACAAGCCACAGAGCTAAGAGTGAGAAAGGTGTAGATGGAGCTTTACACTGGACCACACCTGAGCAAACACTGCCCATCCTACTCTGGTATAGAAATTGGTTTGCTGAGGTACCACAATACAGCAATGTGACCACAGCAGGCAGTTTTGTCTGGTGTTTAATGAGATAACATTTGAATGATCAAGAAAAGTCTAAATAACTCTCACTCTGATTGCAAGCAATGTCATTAGTACTCTCCCTCCTTTCAGAACCCCTCCCAGCTGCTTAGGCTTTCAAGACAGAGCTCAGATGGGCTGGCACCAAGAAGAATAGCTTGGCACAAAGAAATGTCATGTTTCAGTGTTACTCCAGTTCTGGACTGTGAAGCATCAAGACACCACAAAATCCATCTCCTCCCAGTCATGGAACAGCTGGGTTACAGACACCAAGCAGAACTGCAGGAAGGTGTAGGCAAGGGAAGAAAAGAATCACATTGTAGGGGGTAGCTCCAGAATCACTCTGTTGGGGTCTTCCCTGCCTTTGGTTTTTATAGGCCTTGTCCATTCTCTGACAAAAAAACTCTCAAAGAACATATGCACCTACATGTAATTCTAGAAGAAAAAAGGAATTCTGTTTTCTTGTTTGCCAGAGTGTAGCTATAAAGGCCTGAAGAAAAACCACTTCGAGCCTTCTTCAACATTTATTTTTCTATGGTGCCTTTCAGATGAGACACACAGAGAAACTACTCATTACAATCTCTATGAGGTCCAGCTGGGGACAACCCCAGTATTTTAATCTGGATTGTAAAGAGACATTGTCCTGGTGTACCAGCCCACACCCAGAACATGCAGAGGAACTCTGTGCACACCTACCCTGAATCCAACAGTGACCACAAGCAGATGGCTGAGGAAGAGCATAGGAATGCTATAATTACTTGTGAGTTTTCCCCCAAGAATTCATGTACCCAGCTTCATTATTTGATGCTCAGGGATTTCTTAAGCCAGTTTTTGCTGGCTTTAGTAACACAAAATGGATTTCTCTTCCATGAGCTTGGGCATTGTCCCTTCAATGTCTTTAACGTCCTGTGGGAAGAAGGTTCATAGAACAACCATCTGTTGTCTAAAAAAATTGCCCTTGCTCCTTTACTCCCCTTTCATTGCTCTCATTTGATGGCAATGGTATCTCCTACTCTTTGGAAGAGACCAGGAACAATTGTTCCCCATTCCCCTTCTTTGTGTCACTCATGATTTTATAGAGCTTCTATCTCCAAAAATGCCATGTTGCATTCAGGCCCCAAGCAAGTACCTCTGACACTTTGCAGCCTCATGTGGACAGAGCAGCTTGCTTAGATCTACATCAGTGATTTCTGCACCACACTCAGCTGCAGGGTACAGACAGGTCTGTAACATCTGTCCTGTCCTCCAATACAAATTCCCTGAAATAACACTTTGCTTCTAGGGCAAAGAGAGTCTTAAACAAGTTCATGCTATTATAATGATACAGACTGCTCAGAATAAGTAAATCCATAACAACAAAAAATAAAAGGGAAAAAATTCTATATATATTCAGTGTGTTGCATCTACATAAGTAGCTATCTCCAACACTGCAAGGCAATGTCTAGTCTAGCAAACTAAACTGGGCTCAAGTTCTGCCAGGGGAGCTTTAGGTTAGATATTAGGAAAAAAAATTGATTAAAAGGAATGTAAAGCATTGGAACAGATTGCCCAGGGAAGCAGCCGAGTGTTCAGAAAACATGGGAATTTGGCACTTGAGGACATGGTTTAATGGTAAACATGGTACTGGTGCTGGGCTGGCCATTGGACTTGCTCTTAGACGTCTTTTACAACCTTAACAATTCTGTGATTCTGAGGATGAATTCCACCACAAGCCCATGATGACACTCTATCATCAGCCCAGGCCATTAATGGCTTCCCCTGGAATAACCAGCACTGCCTTAGGCAAAGTCCACACCTGATCCACACAGGGAGGTTAAGACTGGCCAGGATCCACTGGAACTAAGCACCCTCCTGGTGAAGGACATGTCTTTATCTATTTCTGGCACTCATGTTATCTCTGTTGGCCTCTGTGTCCTACAAAACACAGGTCCTGCTTCACTTAGAACAGATAGAGCCTGCATGGGTTTTCTGAGTGTTTTTCTGTGTAGGGCTCTGTCAGAGATTGAGAGAGGTTTGTCTCTAGAGGTGCATTGGTACCAGGCCAAGTACACGGCCAGTGTTAAAAAATAAAAACTGTGGCAGTGGTGAGTTAGTTCTAGGTCGTGCTCAGGCCAGGGTGTATCTGCAGAGCAGCTGAGCCTCATTCAATGTGTAACAACTCTTAGATGTCTTGAATCTCAAAGCAATGCTCTACATTATTCATGAGGGATGTTTTATTTCTCTTAGGAGGAGGTTTCTCCCCTCATTCATCTACACATCATTCATCCCCATGATGGGCATTTGGGCCAGGAAAGGAATTAACTTCTCCATCCCTGTGACTCAAACCCTTCTTACTCATGCTGGCAGCAGCCCAGGCCAGGAGATAATGAAGAGAGGATAATGGCACCTGTTCTTGAGATGGGCAAGTGTAATTCAGATTAAAACATCTTCCTGATGTCACACATTTCACTGCAGAGGTTCATCTACGTCAGAGAAACCACCACAAGGATCAGGCTGTGTCTCTGCTGGATTTGCTGCTCGTGCTTTCAGCTTTCAGCAGAGAGAAGAAATGTGGCCTTTGTGGTGCAGATTAAAGATATTTTCAGGAGGGATCAGAGAGATACTTCATCTAACTAACTGGTACTAACTCATTCACCAGGACAAAGACTTTCTCCTGAAAGGCAATCAAGAGCTGCTGTTACCTGGATGAGAGCTGCTGTGTAACTACACCACCCTCCTGGCACATGGGCACTGCTGACTGCTCCCTCTTCTCTCTCCCACGTCTGGCCTCTCCCTGAATCCTGCTGCCTTTCTCCTCAAATATCTCCAGGACCTCTTTTTTCTTTTATTCCCTTGGCGGTTGATCTCACTGTAGACTTCAGCTGAACAATCTCTCTTAGTTTTGCACATCCCCTTCCATCCTCAAAGACATCCTCCCCTTCCATGCTCAAAAGACAGTCTCTAATGTCAGGATAATGCATGGCACGTGTCTCTCTACAGGAACACACAGCAATACATGATAACATCATCTCCTGTTGTGAAGACAGCGACATCACAGGAGAGGAAAAAGAATCTGACATGCCCAGATGCAACCTCAAATCCTAAATCCTTCAACAAGCTTGGCATGGCCTCTCATCCTGGCTCATCCCTGATCTGCTAGAATTGCTTCCATGTCCTGGCTGCAGAAATAAGGTCATGCCACCTTGGAGATTGCACTCATGGCTTTGTTTTATACCAAACCTGCAGAAGATCTCCTATTCTGGGTGGCAGGGATGCAAGAGGCTCCCACTGACTTTTTTTCTTCCCACCACAAAGAACAACTTCTTTTCTTCTTGATCTTGAAATCAAACTTCCAAGTTGTTCAGGGAAAACAGCTTCAAAATCACTCTGATGGGAGAGGCAGGCACAGGCAACATGCAGCAAGGAAATGAGGAGGAAAAGGAAGAAATGGCTTCTGTCTGTGATCTCTGGGATCTGCTGAGCAGCAGGTGAAAATACAGCCAAAGCCAGTCTTGCAGGTGGAAGGCCACTCATGCACATCGTGAGGTGGGACAGACAAGGGCCTGGCCTCAGGGACTGCCTCTGCAGCAGTGGTTCCTGTGAGCTCACCAGGGATGCTGAATCTGCTGCCTGTCAGCACAGCCAGCAGCACACCTGAAGGACTCATTCAAAACTGATGAGACTGGTAACTACTGCTGCCACTCATTCACAGAATTCACAGAATGACTGGGTTGGAAGAGACCATAAAGATCATCGAGTCCAACCCAGCCCTAACACCTCAACTAAACCATGGCACTGAGTGCCACATCCAGTCTCTTTTTAAACACATCTAAGGACAGCGACTCCACCACCTCCCTGGGCAGACCATTCCAGAACTTTATCAACCTTTCTGTAAATTTTTTTTTTCTAATATCCAACCTATATTTCCCTCGATGCGGCTTGAGACTGTGTCCTCTGGTTCTGTCAGATGCTGCCTGGTGAAAGAGACCAACCCCCTCTGCCACATTTCCTCACTCCCTTTACTATTCTGGTCTGCGATCATCCCAAATTATCTCCATCTTTATGGAACCTGAACCTCCTGCTCTGGAGCATTAGTGATAGCAATTTTTTCCCATAGCTTCTCTGCCAGTCACACCAAGTTGCAGTAAATACTGGCATGGTGGATGCCCTGCATCACCCCAAATGCCTGTTGGCATCAGTTCCAGCCCTGACCATTGCCAGATGTGGCTAAACCATGTTCCATTGGAAGATTCAACTATAGGAAAAGTACCAAGAGTGTTTTGGCAACTGCTTAAGAACACAGCCCTGAATTCTTACAGCCTCGATGGAGCAGGAACTGAAGCTATCAACTGTAACAGCATTCTGGGCAGTCCTCTTGTGGGTGGGAAGACAGTTATGTTTCTCACACTGACTGAAATTATAGGGATACAAAGGCAGAAATTTAGTGAAACACAGCCATGCTCATTTCTGATTCAGGGTAGGAATTAGGACTTCTGGTTTGGCTGGTTTCAGCTGGAGATCACATGCAATACAGCCAGGTGTTCTCTGTAAGAAGTCGACCCTCTGGAAGATATTTCCTTTGGATTCTCAGAGGATCAAGGCAAATAACGTGTCCTAGTCCCTGCAAGGCTCTCAGTAAGGTCATGTTTAAGAGACACTTTGGAGAATTGTGTTTCAGAGGTTCTCAGACTGCTTAGACTGCACTTCCCTCCTTGTTCCCTGCCTGGACTCCACCACTAACATGCACAAGGGATGGCCTCTCCTCTTCCCTGCTGGATGCCTCCCTGGGAAGGTCAGGACACAAATCCATTCAGTTCCTTCAAACAGAGCAGTTGGAGGTGCTGCTTATTCAGCTCCCCTCCTGTCAGACACTTGTGCCCAAGTAGTTTCAATATTCTTTGCTTCCTCTGGAAAAGATCTTGTATTCCTCGTGGACTTAGACCCCAGCAGGACACAGCTCCTCTCCTTTGAGACCTATTGTTTCTGCATAATGCAAAAATATAGATTTGGTCACATTTGGCCCTTTCAAATACCCAGTGGGTTATGGCAGTAAGGAATAGGTTTATGGGTTTAAACCAAGGCTTAAAAAACTTTCATTTTTCTAATTAGTTCTGTGTTTTTCTCATTTCTTGGTAAGGATGAGCCATCTATATCCATATCTCTGCCCATCTGTTTTTCCTCCACAATAACTTTGAAGCTGCTCACCAATTTCCACCACTTAGAAGAAACTGTAATGTGAACTTGATAGTGATCTGTTCTGCTGGGCCTGCCATCTGGCCAATCTGTGAATACACATAAAAGGGCCTAAAAATCAACACACACATAGTGCAGGCTCAGCTGCAGCTGGGATCAGCTCCTTCCCTGGCCAGTCACTGGAAAGAAACCAGAGCTGGAGGTCCTGCAAGGTGGGGTGAGATGTAGAGGCATGGGAGAGAACTGCAGGAATAAGATGTCTCCATCACCTTATAAAATATCCTGTGATGGAAATCTGCCTGCAAGGATGAAGATGCAAGTCAAGGTTCAAGAGAACTGGGGATGTTTTTGAGTTCACAGGAAACCAGGCTTGACTACTGCTGCTCATCAAGGAACATCTTGTTTCTAGCAAAAGATAAAATTTGGAAGATGTTGCTTTAAGAAAAACCCAAATATTTGAGACACCTGTGTTTACTTGTATTTGTTATTGTTTTACCTTTGAATGTGAATATTTCCCAATTTTTTCTGTTTAAAATTTACACTACAAAGGGGTTTACTAAAAAAGTAAATGAGAGAAAGTGGAAAACTTCAAATGGCCCCATGAAATCATAATCTTCTTGCTCATCTATCTGAGACAGAAGATCTGATTATCTCAAACGTCCTCTTGTTGAACGTAGTCTCTACTTTTACTGCTTAGACAGGAGACATCTGCAGTCCCTGGCAATTCTTTTGAAAATGGTAACAGAGCAGCTGAGGTAATTTCCACCTGGTTTACCACCTCCAAAGAAATCAAGGATGCCAACACTCACCAGTTCAGTTTGTACAGATAGAACAGTATCTCAGCTCATCCCTAAAACTTTTCTGCTTCAGAAAAGAGGCTGGAAAGAGAGGAGAGCTTCCTCTCCAGCTCTGTGAGGAGACAACCGTTTAAGCAGCAGTGATTTGGTGTACCAGATTTGTGTCTGGAGTACCATTCCTGACTCCTACCAAAACCAACAGCAGCTCTGTGCTGGTTTTCCAGCTGGACAGCAGTTGACAGTTGACTTCTGAGTCAGTATTTTCCCATGAGCTCTATTTTTGACTGTCCCTGCACTCTTTTCCTCCCCTTTCTCCCCTCTGCTTGGTTCTCTGAATCAATCAGAGGACTGACCTGAGGCTCACATCATATCTAGTCCCAAGACAAATCATGCCCAGAACAAGTTCTCAATCTGAAGAGAATCATTGCAACCACTAGGAAAAGACTTTATCAGGTCATGTTATCCATTCCCAGGGGATGGCATATGATTGTTCCTTACAATATATTCTCCAGGGCTTTGTCCAGTTTTGTTTAAATGATTGAAATAACAGGGTTTCTGCTCTCTCCCTTAGGAAATTGTTGCCCTGTCCAGTAGATCCAGCTATTTAGGAAGTTCTTTTTTGATACACAGCTTGTACTTTTCTTGTTCTATGCTGCCTTTTATGACACTCTTCTTTTGTAGCCCTCAAACCAACATCCCCATTTCTCTCCATCATTTCTCACTTCTTTATACTTCTTGGAGATAGTCACAGCTTCATTCCTTAGTTAATATTTTTTATAAACAGAGCTCTTGGAGGCAGAGTCCTGCAGCAAGAAAGACAAGATGCATTCTACAACATATACATATGTATATATAACATTCAGATTTTGTCTCTTTAGAAGCAGCTCCTTATATGATCACTTTTATTGTACTTGTCTGAGACCACTCTTGCTCTTCATAAACTTTCAGGATCTTTGCTAGAGCTGTGCACAGCCTTTCTAGCTGCAGAACTGTGGTATCAGGGTTATCAGTTCCCTGGACTGCAAAATATTATCCTTTTTGCATAAGTAGATGTCACTGACCATCACTATAACATTATGCCCTCACTGCATAGCAAACTTTTCCTGATGCTGTCATTTATTTACAACACAAAGGCTTTTTGTACTCCATGTATGTGATTGCAATAAGCATTTTTTTTCCTTATTCACCTATATAAATTGATTTCTTGGGCAATTTTAATAGTTTTCTGCAACTGATTTTTGTTTGCTCACAGTTTATTGGCAATGACCTGAGTCTTCTCCATGAGGGGGGAAGATGAAGGACTCACCACCTGCAGAGATGGCAGGATGATCCAAACAGCACTCTTAGGGATCAGGGGGAAATACATAAGGAAGAAGGACAGGAAATCATATCTTAACAAAAGACCAAAAATTAATGGGTTTCTTCTATGTTGTGATGATAAAAAAGAAGCAAGAGAAACTTCTGATTCCACTTTATTCAAAGAATTAGTTCTTCTCAAACTACCAGGTCTGAGTCTTTGCAGGGTTAAAAGGATCCTGCTCTCAGCTCTCAGGCTGACACTGCCAGGGCTTGAGAAGCTGTATCTGAACAAAAACCCTGTTAAACAAATATGACCAAAGGCCAGCACAGAGCAGAGTGACTGAGGTCATTAATGACGAAGCCTCCACGTCCTCTGAAGCTGTGATGTCACTGTCCAGTGCAACTCACAGAGGAATGTTCATAAATCCCTGTGACATCAAATGCTGCCAGGTCTGGTAAAACACAGCACACCCAGCAAGAGACAGGAGGTGACACTCAGGAAAATGGTTCAGATGTGTTTGTAGTGAAGTAAAAACTTGCATTTTTCCTTCTACAACTTTCCCCTTTGTGCAGCTAAGAGACTCACAAGAGCACAGACAACTCGCCATGGCTTTGCTCATGGATCTGTTTCAATTTTGTGCTGTTTCTACTGTAGGTTTTTCCCATGCAGAAGATAAAAAAAAGAGTATTTTTCCAACTTTAACAAAAATATTAATAGGTACATGGTATTTTAAGCAGATTCTCCTTTCTGCTGTTGGGAAACCCAGACTTTCCCCATCCTAAAGCGAAGCTAAAGGGAGGGTTAGTTGTTCCCACTGGGCTTAGGTTCAGTCCCTGCTAGAAAAACATGTCAGCAAATCAATTTAGAGACACAACTTTGTCTAAATCAGAGCTTTCTCTGTTTTATTCAAAGTTATACAGACACAAAATCACTTCTTCCAGGGAAGTCTCTGTGTCAGCAGATGAAGAGCTGAGTCTGAAAGAACCAAAAATTCCTCTTCCCTCTCCTTTGCTTGTGATTCTCTGTCCCTTAATGACCACAATAAGAAATTAGCCAGAATGACACAAGTTTTCCTGCTTCTAGAACTTTGCAATCATAGAGTTCTTTATGTCAGTTACAGCATTTATTGTACCCTTCTCTGAGGAAAAGCATCCCCCAAACATATCTTCTGAATCTGTCTGGCTGCAGTTTTGGCCAAGGTTATCTTCCCTGCAGACACTCTAATTTTGCAGCAGTTTTATTAATTGAAACCTGGCCTTAATGATCTAACAGCATCTAATGATCTAATTTCTACCATTACATCACATACAGGCTGAGCAGCGATTCAATTGGATTTATAGATAGATTTCACTGAAAGCACTACATAGATTAACATAAAAATAAAGAAAAAATAATGCTCAAATGCTTTGGGTTCAGTTTCTTTTACCAAGGTACATATTTTGTTGTTGGTTTTTTTTTTTTTTCTTTCTATTGTTCCCCCCAAAACTCCTTATGCTTGAAAATACAAGCAAAGAGAGATGCCTCAATTACCCTTTACAAATTTCAGTCTTTTCTATCAATTATCTTTGAAAAACTAAAATCATTCAATCAAAACTTCTGTGAAGGAAGAAGTTCAATTCTGACTGAGAAAGCATTTTTTGAAGCTGAAACCAAGAAAGTTAATGGAAATATATTGCCCAATGGTATTGTCCTGTCCAGCTTTGCACTGAGCCTGTACTATCTTTGAGACACATCTGCCCTTGCACTTTAAAGACAGAAGAGCTGAGCTAAAACAGGAAGGTCAAAGTTTTGCAATGTTGTTCAGCTTTGGGTATGGGAAGATTTGCTGGAATTGCTGTATCAGGGTAATTACACCAGCCTAACTCACTGGGCTGGCACTTTCAAATGAAGCAACCTCATACATTTTTCTGATAGCAACTTTGATCTCGCAGAAGCAAGGACACACCAGGAGCATAGAGACCTTGGTACCTTTCCCCAACAAGACAAATCCCATTTCTCATGGGATGCTGTTCCAGCCATCAGAAACTACCCAAGGAAAGCCAGGAAATTGAGCCTAAGAGATATCAAACCCAGAAGTTGAGCTGATTATGCATTGAAAATCTCCTTCCTAAAAAGACAGAGATACGCCTCAGTCAGGGCTCCCATCTCCACTAATCAAGCTGTAAGGCTGTCCCTAAACTCACTGCTCTTACAGCTAAAGTTTTCCTGTTTTCAAGCCAAACTTGTTCAAGGTCTGATTCTTCTCATGAAAGTTTTCAGCTCAAACAGCAACCCACCCAATTTGCCTTTCCTACAGACTAATAAAGATGAGCCATATCTCACCAGCCTGGTTTTTTGTTTGTTTTTTTCAAGGAGGAATAAACCAGTCACAGCTAGTCTGTTGCATTAGACAGGGTCACTTTGATAGCATTTTGCACCTTTCCAGCTTGAATTCAATTTTCTTGTACATCAACAACCCAAATTTAGACACAGAGCCACTGAAATTCAATGCTGCATTTGTACAGACTTCAAATTGTATTTCATACAACTTTAGACATCTCTTGTATACAGCACTGACACAAAACCCGAAATGAAGTACTGCATCTCAAACCATCCTGTCCTTGGTTCATAGCTAAAAATCCATAGGATCTTATTTTGTCTTACAGTGATGAAAATAGAGTAATTTTTCTTGGTGTCTATGAACTCACAGCACTGTAACTCAAATACACATGACTTCATGATTTAACCAGAGGCAAGCATGAGCTAAGTCATCTAAGCTCCATGTAGCATTAAACAGATGGATGCTAAAAAGAAACTTTCCATATACTGCAAGCATCTCCCCATGAAGTGACCCATGCAAAGCAGGACGGGGCTCATGTGTGATACCAAGTCTTGAAGCTGACAGACAAATCCCAATTAGTTACTCTAAAAGTGGATCTGTTTAAACTCCTCAACACTTTTCCAGTGCCCAGAAAATCCTTTTGCTGAGACCAATTTGAGCTCTTTCACCTCTCCTTTTATTTCTTTACTGTTTGCAGACATCTACCTTTTCCCCACCAGCCCTGATAAGCACAGCAAGGGGCGAGATTGCGGGAGGCAGTAGAGTGAGGCACCATTTAATGCACCTGACTGGGCATAATCAGAGCCATCCATCACTTCAGTTTTCTATTCCCAGCCAACAGGAATAGTCAAACTGAGTGGGAAGAAATGGGAAGTCATTTAGAAAAACTTCTTCAAACCCCTCACCATTTATCTTCTGTTGGGTGGAAAACAATGACCTACTATATTATTTTAATACCATAACCAGTGTTTTTCATTTTATTTCATCGCTGAACTCCTCCATACAAGGTGGCTCAATAAATCAGACTGACAAAGTACTTCATGGAAGATTTCTGAGCAGTCATAAACATCATTTGCACAGTTTTTATACCTAAGAACCTCCATTGTGATCCGAGACCCTGCAGTGGCAGAGGCTATATAAATGACACATGAGATGGTCCCTAACTATTCACAATTCTTTGACACACAGAATTACCATCTGCACTTTCCAAGTATGGATACCAGAGAGGGAGAAGGCCTTGTCATGAAGAATACAGATCAGACTAAGAGTTTAATATCCCCTCCAAAAAGGGCTTTGCAATGAGAGGTTACTAGTCTATTCAACACAAGAGAAAAAACACTTAGAAGGGTTATTTCATAAAATCACTGAATGGTTTGGGTGGGAAGGGACCTTAAAGATCATCTAATTCCAATCCCCTGCCATGGTCAGGGACACCTTCCACTGGATCAGGTTGAACAGGACCCCATCAAACCTGGCCTTCAGCACTTCCAGGGACGGGCATCCACAGCTTGTCTGGGCAACCTCTTCCAGTGCCTTACCACTGTCACAGTGAAAACTTTCTGACTAATATCTAATCTAATCTACCTCTTTCAGTTTAAAGCCATTCCCTCTTGTCCTATTTAAAACTTCTTTGAGTAAAACATCCTCCAGAACTATACCTGTTGTGATTTAAGTCTCTATTTCAGCTTCACTTGCAGGCTTTGAAGCTTTTATAAATAAGGAGCAGCACTGCTGAGGGTCTACTGCAGACATAAAAGACATAAAGCCCCTCCACTTGTCCCATGCATCTACAAGGGGCCTGTATTGACAGTGGGATTTATTTATCAACTCACGCTCGTCGGTCGGGGATTTGAGCTGCAAACACATGCTCAATTTTGGACTATCAGTGAGTTTATTAGAACAGTTTTGTGGAAGTCAAGTTTCCTCAACTGCACATTTCTGGGAATCAATATATATTATCATGTGGTGGGTTGACCTTGGCTGGCCACGAAGTTGCTTTCTCACTTCTGCTCAACAGAATAGGGGGAAAAAGTAGGATTGAAAAATCTGTGGCTTCTGAGGACAAGTTGATTGATCAACAGTTACATTCGTGGGCAAAACATGCTCAGATTGGGGAAGAGTAATTTCATTTGTTGCCATTTACTCTCTGACAAGGTCAGTGAGAAAAAAGGCAAATCCAAAAACCCCTTATGCCTACTTCTTCCTTCTTCCCATGCTCAACTTCAGTCCTTCATTCTCAACTCTTCTCTCTCCTCCTCCTCCTCCTCACCCAGTTTGACAGGAGGGATGGGGATTGGGGGTTGTGGTCAGTCCATAACACTTTGTCACTGCCACTCCTCCTTGTTTTCACTCTTGCCCTTGCCCCAGCACAGGGTCCCTCCCATGGGATATGGTCCTTACCAAACTGCTCCAGCGTGGGTCCTTTCTCTGGGCTGCAGCTCTTTAAGAACTGCTACAATGTGGGTGCTTTCCACAGGGCACAGTCCTTCAGGAACAGACTGCTCCAGTGTGGGTCCCCCATGGGCCACAGGCCCTGCCAGCAAACCTGCTCCAGCATGGGCTCCTTTCCATGACATTCCTGCCAGGAATTCCTGCTCCTGTGTGTGCTTGCCAAGGGCTACAGCTTCCTTCAGGGCAAACCCTTCTGCTCCAGCACAGAGTCCTGCAAAGTCTTCAGGGTGGGTTATCTGCTCTGGGATGGTTCTCCAAGGGCTGCAGGTGGATCTCTGCTCCCCCATGGACATCCATGGTCTGCACCAGGGGAATCTCAGCTCCAGGACCTGGAGCACCTCCTCTCCATCCTTCTGCACTGACCTTGCTGCGTGCAGAGTTGCTCCTCTCTCATATTCTCACTCCTCTCTCACAGATGCTGTCTGACATTTTTTTAGCCTTTCTTATATCAAGGAGATGTCACCAGCATTGCTGATGGGCTCAGGTTTGGCCATGGGGGGTTCCATGTTGGAGCTGGCTGGAGCTGACTCTGTCCAACATGGGGACAGCTTCCCATGTTTTCTCACAGAAGCCACCCGTGCAGCCAAAACCTTTCCACATAACCCAGACACAGACCAATACCTATTTTATATTTGCTTCGTTGATTGTTTGCAACTCTTGGAAGTAACAACTTCACTTTCAGACTTGCTACCTCATTCACTGATGAGTCTCAATTTGCCTTGCAAAGCCATAAACAGTTTGATAGAGCTGTTGTCAGCAGCTTCAAGTGCTCACACTGAGTCTGAAGCTGTTCCTGAGTCCTGAAGACCTCTGACTCCCCGGCTGTGTAGCAGCAGCAGCAGCAGCATTATAAACCTGGCAAGGTTTCATTTATCTCTGCAGAGGACCAGCTCTCAGCTTCAAAGAACCTGTCCCAGGGAGAAGACTCCAGTAAGCACCAGCACAGCTACTGGGTAACCAAGCTGCTTTTCTTACCAGGCAGACAGGGACATGGCCTAAAGACAGAAGCTGAAAATTTCCTCCAAAAGAACATCAGAGAACTCTTTGACTACACTGAATCTCAGACTTCTGTACTCACTGGCCTCATTCCCCCATCAGTTCCTTTCAATTTCATTTCCACACTTCTCCCATTTTGTTGGTCATATCCATTCCTCTTCCTTGTCTGCTCCACCAATAGATCACTCCATTGCTGTTCTCGTGCCTTCACCCTGTTTTCATTTGCTGTTATCACCTTTTTTTGGTTCTGTTTTCCTCCTCTCAGTCCCCCACTTTTTTTCATTCCCATCTGCCCCTTTTTCATTCTCCTCTAACTACAGCAAACACCTGCCTCCAAAGGCAATGCACAATATTTAAGAGAACTCCATAACCTGTAACCACCCCATGCACCAGTTCTCCTGTGATGATAATTGCCAGCTATAAACCATCAGCCTTATCTCGGCCATCAAGTTAATTCTGGCATGGGCCATTATGAAATTAGCCCTCTTGGCAAAGCTGCTGGCCTTTAGTTTCCACAAGAACACAATTAAATGGTATTTGTGCAGTCAAGCAAAGCTAAGAGGAGACAGACATCAGGAAGTTATTAGATTAGGAAGTAAAACAACTACTCCTTGGTTAGATCAAGCATTCAAACACGTTGTATAATATTTCAAAGGTAATACAGGCAAAACAAAACCTCTTAAGCACTTTGCCTCCTTCCCTCCCTCCTTATCTAGGCTCTGAGGAAGAACATATCATAACAGCAAATGAGGAAAGTCATTACCAGACCTCCAGATTTTGGGTTTGTTCACAAGGTTACTTGTGCCACGCTGGGTTAACTCAGTGGGGACTCCAGAGCACAGACACAGCTTGAAGTCCTTCCTAATTAAATACACACACATACACCATAATCAGAGCTCTTTCTTCACCCCAGGGCAGGATCTTTGGCTCATATAAGTCAGCAGAATGCCCTGAGGAGCTACTTTGATTTATATTGGCTAAAAATCCAGTCCCAGAGCCTCTGTGCATACGAGGATGTTTTAGAATAACTGGTAAGTATCTGAGCTTAAAGAAGCCTTCTCACACACAGATTTACACCCTGCAGATAGGCACTTGTATGTGCCCCAGTGGTAGCTCAAGTTTTACCCCTTCTTCTTATCAGCTTTTGATTAGATGGGCAATGCTCTGAAGCTGGTATCCACGAGCTCCATCCTGCTGGGGCAATCACCCCCTCATACAGTCCAAAGAAAACAAAATCAAGCAAAATTTCTGGGCATGCCCTACTTTGTCTTCACAGATGTCCCCCTAATCATGGCATTTGGCATGATTTTGGAGGAAAGCTATAAAACATAAACCAGTTTCTACTCCGGTATTTTTCCCCCAGAACCTGCGACTGGGTTTGCTCATGTAAATTAGAAAAGTTAAACAATTGCTCAGCACCTTCTAAACACCTGTGCCATGTCAAAAGTAAAGCATTAATAGCACCATCAGGGAAACTGGGATCCTAATGAGGTTTTTCTTTAGAGGAAAGGAGGTGAGAGACACCAGCTTTAGGGAAGGATCTGCAGTCCTTTGGAGTCTGTCAAGGCCAAGCGTCCCAGGCACTCAAATCATTACACAGAGAAAACACATCCTCTGGGAGCTGGGTTCAACTTCTGACAACCCACACAAGGTTTACGTGTGAATCCTGCTCAGCACAGCTCTGTTTCTCCACCCACCCACGGCCAAAGGAGCAGACAGGCTTAATTTACTGCTCTTTAAAAACAGATGCTGGCCTTCAATTTATCTCCATCAAGAGAAAAAAATACCCAAGCTCCTCAAATGAAATGCCCTGCAGGATTTTGCCTGAGCAAATGTGAGATGGAGATTTGACAATAAAAAAGACATTTCATTTGTCTTATTAGTGGCTGACTACTGTGGAAGGTGTTCAATCAATTAGACTGATCTTGGCCTCCTGAATTATTGATAGAGAGAGCTGGATTACACTCTAAAATGCTTTTAGTTTAATTGCCCAACCCATCATTGCTTCATTTTCTTTTTCTTATGTATATAAATTTGTTGTTGTTGTTGTTGTTTTGTTATTTAACCAAAGCAGTTTGCCAGCAGCTGACTCTGGTAGTTTGCTGCTGTTGGAGGGTGCAGCGGGCAGGGAACGGTGCCAGCATCCCCAGAGACCAAGTGGGACCTGGGGGGAGAACAGTGGCTTCCCATGACAAGAGAGACATGCAGGGGAGTCAGGGGGGCTCCTCCTTCATCTCATGCTCATTCTGTGCATATTATAATTCTTGGTCCTTTCCCATTCCTTTATCTTCATGCACTGGGTCACTTTCTGCCCACTTTTTATCACTTTCTGCCCACCTTCCTTCCCTTGCCTTGCATGCAGTATCATAGAATCATTGATCTTGGAAAAGATCAAGTCCAACTTTCAACTAAATACCACGATGCCCAGTAAACCCTATCACAAAGCGACACTTCTCCTTGTTTTTTGAACATTTCCAGGAATGGTGACTCCACCACTTCCCTGGGCAGCCTGTTCTAGTGCTTAACCACTCCCTCAGTGAAGAAATTTGTGCAAATATCCAACTTGAACCTCCCCCTGGTGCAACTTGAAGCCACTTCCCCTCGTCCTATTGCTGGCTGCGTGGGAGAAGAGCCCAACTCCACCAATTCCCATCAGGAATGCAACAGAGCACAGGACTGTCTTGGCCATGGCACTATCCCCAGCACCACCTGAGTGTCCCAATGGCTCTTCTTACCTCATCCTGACCATCATGGTTCTCCCCCAAATTTCTTAACTTTCTTTGCTTATTACCCCTTTCCACCCTCAATATCTTCCAGCCTCTTCTCATGCCCCATTCCTCATCAGCTCTTGTACTGTCCTCCATTTCCCAGGCTGTGCACATCATCTCTTGCTGAGGCACCAGGACATGAGCAGAGGCAGAATCACTGTGTTAAAGAGTGCTCCCTATTTAATAGACTAAAACCAGGTTAAATGCCTTTAAAGCATGATTCCCTGCTACTCTTTTGCAGGCTAACATAAAGCAGTGAGAGAAGCACAAGTGGAGTTATAAAAACATGGAAGTTTTTTCACAGTGAGAGAGGAAAAAGGGAAAGGAGGGTGGGGAAGAAGCAAAATAAGATGAGATGGGAAAGGACATAAAAAAAGAGATTAAATGAGCAGAGCAAAGAGGGGAGAAAGAGAAAGGAGGATATGAAGAAAGAGGCAAAAAAAGGGAAAGTAAGAAGGAAATAAAAAGATGACGGAACCTTGCCCACTGAAAATGGCAGATATACAATGTGGATACTTGGAAGAACAAGAATTCTTGTGAAAGATGTGAAAGAGTATTTTTATGACTACAAGAATATGATATGGTCAGCACACAGGGCTGAGTGATATGATCTGAGAGGGAAATAAAGGCAGTAACCAGAAAGCTGCAGAGCAGGTGAATAAACCTCATACGGGTTTAAAAGATGAGACCATGCATATAACAGGATCCATCTGAATATAATTCTTGTTCCAGGAAGTCATTGCAGATCTCTGCCACTGGATCCAGACATGACATGAGATCTCTTGGAAGCCATTTGGAAGATAAATTCTGGGAAATGTGTCATTTTGTATTTTTCTAGATGGCAAGTGAAGAATTACTGTTGAGTGATACTTTAGCTCAGCCCTTCCTGGATGTAATAGACAATAGATATTTTCCCCCTAAAATAGCATCAGAACCAGCCAAAAGTAATTTTATTTTAGACTTGGTTTAGATCAACAGTGAGGATACTATGGAAAAGTGTTTGATCAGATGTTCACTACTACTGTTGAAATTAAAGGAAGGATAAGCAAAAACAGGTATCAAAGTCCTTAATTTCTGAAGCACAAGGGTGAAGAATTAAAGGGATTAGTTACTGAGTCACTTGGTATTAAGAATGCAGAGATGGTAACAAAGGAGCTTGAGATTTGTCCATGACAAATTCACAAAGAATACCAAGATTAGACTATAATAATGATTATTGCAATACATCTTGCAACTTATTGCAAGATTACAATAATACTTATTGCAAGGGAAGAATTGTCAGGGACATTTAAGAGGAGTGGGAAAAGGATAAATCAACAAATCCTTGTCCAAGTCTTTATACATAGGAATATTATGACAATGGTCCAAGAAACATTAAAACAACAGAAGAGGGCTCTTTAGATAAGTAAGGAAAGAAAGCAGCTGGGTAACAGTGGTAGGATGAGGATGAACGATACATTAGAATAAACTGTTGCTTTTGTTTCCAGCAGACAGAAATTTAATTATTGCTGGTAGCTAGTAACAAGTCCTGAAAAACTCCCTACGTTCTCAAATGTGTAAACTAATATATATAAGAGAGAGAGAGAGAGAGAGAAAGAAAGAAAGAAAGAAAGAAAGAAAGAAAGAAAGAAAGAGAAAGAAAGAAAGAAAAAGAAAAGAAAGAAAGAAAAAGAAAAGAAAGAAAGAAAAAGAAAGAAGAAAAGGAAAAAAATTGCAGGTGTGTTTCTTATTGTACTTCAGTGAGATTAATTAATAAGCTCCACAGGGAATCCCTCATGAAAATGAGGAATCTCATCTCTCAGCAGGCTGCAGACAAGGGACAGTGGTTGGGGAACTGGCAGAAGTGCCAAAGCCTTGCAGGAAAGAGGTCCCATCCCTACAAGCACATGTGGAGTTACTCACAGTGGGGCTGATTTTAATTAATATTTCCATTACTGGGACAGAAGCAGGATGAGATGAGCCAGATAGCAAGCTGTGAATACTTGTGCAGTAAAGGAGGGGTCTGTGGCTGATATCACCAAAAGGTGAAGCTGGAGCACTGGGGAAGTTTGCCTGAACACCAAGCACCCCTGCCCATACAGAAGGTGTCTTTGGGGGACTGCCAGCCCCTTTCCAGGAGGTTCCCACAAAGAGACAAATTGTGTGGAAACAAGGAGATGCTTTGCTTACATCAAAGCATCTCAGAGAAGGATTTCATTCACAGTAAATCTCCATTCTCAGCAGTGGCAATTGCAAGGGCCTGGGCTGCTCTTGCATTTAATTCCCCTGACTGACATTAGTCCCATTTTACCATGTTTTAAGTACAGAACTGAGTTCAAATGTCCTTTTAAACTACTGCAGTGTTTCCTCCTGTCTAAACTCGTCTCTGCCTGAGTTTGATCAGTGCTAGGACACATCCTGAGAGCCTCACACTGCACTGACCTGGGCCAAGGAACATGCACCCTGGCAACAGCAGCAGACTTGGGTTAGCCTCAGTCTTTGTGGCCCTGTTATACCCCAAGGGCTGGTGCATGTTTGGGTCTCAGACCCTGGTGAATTCCCAATTCTGTACATTCTTCATGGCAGAAGTGCAGAGTTGCCAATTGCCTTGTCATCATGAAACTTCCTGGAAGCAGGACAGTCTCTGCATTCTGAAGTTGAGGGGGGAGTGCAGGTATCTGTGAGACTAAAGCCTTTTGAAATTTTTGGGGAGTATTACATTATAGTATATCAGATATATAATATACATATAATATATAGCATATCACATCAATTATATAAATAGATAATATATGATATATATTTTGGAATAGTATATCACAGATTGGACAGGTGTGGTCATTTCTGGGTAAAAAATTGACCGGATGGCCGGGCCCAGAGCGTGGTAGTGAATGGAATCACATCCAGTTGGCATCTGGTCACTATTGAGGTTCCTCAGGGCTCAGAACTGGGGCCAGTCCTGTTTAACATCTTTACCAATCATTTGGACAAGGAGAGTGTGCCCTCAGTAGGTTTATAGATGAAACCCATTGAGCAGGAGTATTGATGTGCTGGAGGGTAGGAAGGATCTGCAGAGGGATCTGGACAGGCTGGATCAATGGGTTGAGCCCAACAAGATGAGGTTCTGTCCTTGTTTCAGTTGGGACAGAGTTAATTTTCTTTCTAATAGCTGGAACAGTGTTGGGTTTTGGATTTAGTATGAGAATAATGTTTATAGCACGCTGATGTTTCAGTTGTTGTTGTCAAACAGTGTTTGTTCCAAGTCAAGGACTTTTCAGTGAGTCTTGCTCTGCCAGGAGCAGGTGCACAAGAAGCTGGGAGGGAGCAGAGTCAGGACAGGTGACCTGAATTGGCCAGAGGAATATTCCACACCACAGAACATCATGCCCAGTTTATTAATTGGGGGATATTGGCTCTGAGGCACTGGTTGCTGCTCAGGCACTGGCTGGGCATCCCTCAGTGGGTGGTGAGCAATGTTGTTGTGCATCACTTATTTATATTGAGTGCTATTTCTCTCTTCCTCTCCATTTCATTACAATTACAATTGTAATAATTGCAACTTCATTACAATTTTTATTATTATTGTAGTTGTTCTTATGATTTGTGCTATTATTATGTTTTATTTTGTTTCAATTACTAAAGTGTTCTTGTCTCAGCCCATGAGATCTACCTTTTTTCCTTGACTCTCCTCCCCACTGGGGTGGCAGGAGCAGGGGGAAATGAGCAGCTGTGTGATACTTACTGTTGCCAGATGGGGTTGAACCATGACAAGGTTCAACAAGGCCAATGCCAGGTCCATCCCTTCAGGTACAAGAAGTCCCTACAGTGGCCCAGGCTGGGGGCAGAGAGGCTGGAAATCTGCCCAGCAGGAAAGGCCTTGGGGTGCTGGCTGACAGTGGCCAAACGTGAGCCAGCACGTGCCCAGGTGGGCGAGGAGGAGAGTGGCATCCTGGGCTTCTGTGTCAGCACTGGTGTGGCCAGCAGGACCAGGGCAGTGACTCTCCCTCTGTGCTGGGCACTGGGGAGGCCACACTTTGATTTCTTGGTTCAGTTTTGGGCACCTCACAACAAGAAAGACACTGAGGTGCTGGAGCATGTCCAGAGAAGGGAACAGAGCTGGGCAAGGTCTGGAGCACAAGTCTGGTGAGGAGCAGCTGAGGGAGATGGGGTTGCTCCACCTGGAGTAAAGGAGGCTCAGGAAGGACCTTCTGACTCTCTACAACTCCCTGACAGCAGGCTGTAGCTGTAGGTTGGTCTCTTCTCCCACCTAGCAAGTGTCAGGACAAGAGGACACAGTCTCAAGCTAGGCCAGGGCAGGTTTAGGTTGGGTATCAGGAAACATTTCTTCACTGAAAGGGTGGTCAGGCATTGGAAGAGACTGCCCAGGGCAATGACTGAGTCGCCATGCCTGGAGGTATTTAAAAGACCTGTAGATGTAGCACTTGGGGACATGGTTTGGTGCTGGGACTTGACAGTGTTGGTTTACAGATTGTATGATGGTAGAGGTCTTTTCCAACTTAAATGACCCTTTCTTAATCAAGTGATAAAGAAAACCCTGAATGAATAAGTGCATGTTTGGTTAAAAATTACGTTTTTTTTTTTAATTGAGCTTTAAAGAAAATGAACCACACATGCTCCCCCAAGCATCTTTCAGAATCAAGTATGACTCCCTTCTTACTGGTCTGGGGTTGAAACATTTTGTATCATGGGGGAATCCACAAGCAAATATAAATTTTCTTTTTTTAGCATTTAATTTGCAAACTGATACCTCAATCTTGGCACAGAGCTCCAGCAGAGTTCACTAAAGGATCCCTCTGCCAAGCCAGGTATAATGAATGCAGCTTGGTGTCACCACGTGGCAGTGCAGCCCTGTCACTGTGACACTCCCTACAGATGGAGCACCCCAAACATCCATATCCACACTCCTACCCTGAGAGCACACAAAGCAGCCTGACACAGACCTAAACTCCTCCTAGTGCTTGAAATATCAGGGCAGACATGCAGGAGAGGTTTTCTTACACAGAGCTACTGCCAAGCATTTTCCAACACATATCTTCATATTACTTTAACTATTATGGCCACAACCCAAGGCATTTCCTGGGGATCAGAGAAGAGCTGAATGTACTGAGAACACAGACCATTAATCCCAGACTGATAATGGTCAGTTTGAGCATCACAGCATACAAGATTCCCTACATCCTTGGTCAGGGTGTCCAGCTGCTACCACAGAATATATAAATACTACAAAAGCTCCTTTTGCATGAGCAAACTCGGAAGAAAAAAAATAGGGAAAAAAAAGAAAAAATAAAAGAAAACAAATGAGCACCCTCTAGTCCTTCTGGGGAAAATGAGGGATACACAATGGATTGGCATCGGGGAAATGGTGCAAAGAGACATCAGGACTCTGGGGAAGGCCCAGGATTTTTTTCAACACCCATCCTCTGCTCTCTCACAGCTTTGTGCATCACCCTCCCGGGATGCTGAGGGAAGCAGGTGTGTGCCATGAATGGGAGCCACCTGGGACCACACTGGGCTGTGCTCCTTCAGCTTAATAGTCCCTGTCACTGCAGTGCCTGGAGGGGAAAGCTGAGTTTGATAAAGTCCCAGTGGCTGAGATGATGTCTTCTCCTGCCAGGCTTGGATTTTTCACTCACCTTCAAAGTAGATGAGTGGAAATATCGGAGAAGTGAATCTCTTACCTGCACTGCTCAATGAGGCTTTTATGATATTCCCTGTTCCTCTTGGAGAGATGCTTATTACACTCTAGGGTGTTGAGGTGCATTCATTTCCATTTCCAATTCTCTTTTATTTCCCATCCATCTCCTGGCTGCTATAAGCACACACTCTCTTCTTTCTGCAAACAAAAAGCCCTCCTCCCCAGCCATTTCTTCACAAAATGCCTTCCAGTGACCCCCAGCTGGCTGCTCCAAGTTTCATTAGTACACTTGGGGTAGGAATGTAACTTTTCAGATTCCTCTTCCTCTCCTCCATCACCTCAAACAACCTTGCACCTACCTGTACTCGAGCACCTCGTGTCTCCAGAAAACTCTGCTTCCAGCCCCCTTTTCAACAGAGACATGGTTTATTGTCCCCTAAGTAGCCCTTCACAGTTCCCCTTCTCAATCAGCACTGGGTAATGGTTTCCCAGGGATCATAATACTTAGCAGCATAGTAATTGAATGATATTATTAACAGCAGTAGCATCTGTGTTGTCTGTTTAATTAACTGGAGAGCAAATGAGGCCCTAAGAGTCATTAGTCTGATCCTTTATTGTTTTTCTAATGATGTGCTGCTTCTTACTTGATTATTGGCTAAGGATCCCCTTTACCAAAAAATTCACTTTTAATAAAATAATAACAAAAGAACTCTCTACACTCCTGAATGACATATATTACTTCTCTCAAGCTACAGATTAAATAACTGTAAACTTCTGCTGTAAATACTACAAGTTCACCACCTCTACTACTCCCTGAGCAGCAGAAAGGAAGAGGAGACACCATCCCATGTTTCAAGGAATGAAAGAACAAAGCTCTAAAACACATTTTACTGCTGAGAACTGATAACAAAAGCAAAGCTCACTCTGTGGTCATGCCTGGGGACTCTGTTGGGGCTGAAGGAGGAAAGACCAGCTTTGGAGACTGCAGGACACAAAAGAAAAAAAAAAGTACAGTATCCCAGAACTGATCATAATATTTCATTCCACCTATGCACTGAAAGGAAGGAGGACCAAAGGAAGCAGACATCCTCTCTATCCACAACTGGGCTGCATTAATGGGCAATTTGACAGCAGCAGTTCCCATTTCTCCACTTGGAAGCTTCTTGCATAGGTGGGGCAGCCACTCCACAGCACCCCCAGCACTCATGCAACCCTGCAACCCTGTCACCACGCAGAGGCAGGGGTTGGATATGGATGTGGAGTCATCATTCCCTCCACACCCATCTAGCAGCCATCCTGGCCGGGTGTTTGGGCTGAGGTTCATTATTTGACAGCTGGTTATTGGCTTCTCTGCAAGGGGCATGTGGAAATTTCCATGAAGATGATCCCAACTGCAGTTACTCAGCTTATCAGGGAGCATGGGCAATTTGCATTAACCAAATTAGGAAAAAATCCCATCTCAGACAGGAAGCAGATCTTGCTCCTTGCATGCCTAAGATATTTGCTCCTGCGAAGTCTGTAGGTTAAGCTGAGCAGTAAAGGATCTCAATTCAGCCATATACAGGTCTGGGGACATACAGATGTGTGTTACAGATCCTCTTCAACAGCCAGGTGTGAGAGTCTTGACACTGTGTAACTTTTCTTTAACTTTACCTTGTGTAGCTGGTTAAGCCCTGCTCTGGTGGCCACACCACCAACCACCAACCCCCCCCCTGCAGCTGGTGCCTCATGGAGGCTGCAAATGAATGTCTGACAAAGCCTGTCTTCACACCAGCATCACACTAGCACCTTTGCATCCTCATGGAATTGGGACCCTGGCTCTCCAGCTGCTAATTTGGAGACCCTTGTGCTCAAACATGAGCCTTAGGGAAGACAGGTACTCCTCCTTGATGTCATCAATCAGCTCCACCCAGATGGAGAGGAAGGACTTGGCTCTGTGGTTTAGTTCAGGTTTAGGTGTGGTGCTTGGGAGGTCCTTTTCTACTGACTTTTGTGGGCCTGGGAACCAGCATGGGATCTCTGAACATCAAGTCCATGCTTGGTCCTGAGTCCCAGGTGCATCTCACTGCACAGCACCATCAGAACCAAGAGGACAAAGCTCATGAACGTCACAGACCAGTGTCCCTCACTGTGCAAAGTGCTCCAAGAAGACCCCACTTGAGCAGGTTGGACCAGATGATACCACTGGGGTTCCTTTCAACAGCAATCACAAACAAATTCTATGTTTAGGACCAAGGATGAGACTTTGAGTGCAGCTATAGGAGGAGAACTTCCTGTAACTCCATGATCTCAATGCAAAATCCTCCAAGAGTCATTGCCTACTTATCTGAATTGTCATTAAGGAGAAAAATAAACCCATTTTCTCCTCTGATGGCCTCATTCAGTTCAGTAGTATGTTTCATCAACCAACATCTTCTTGCATATATTAAATAAATACAGAATGAAGAATGAGCAGAAATGGATCCTGGGGCGTTAGAGAGATTGGGAAAATGACTGTGGCTAAGAATAAACAGGCACATCAAATGAGCAAGGAAAGAAAAGAAAATGTAATGTCTCTTGTCATCCCTGGACCTATCCATCTAAGGACAAATTCACAGCTACTCCAAGATCTGCAGATTTAAAATGGTTTTGTTTCTCAGGAAATTTCTCTGGAGCTCCAGGCTGACTCTTCATGAAACCAGCTTCTTAGTTAGGGACTACTTTTTTTAACAGTTACAGATATTTCTGTCTCTGACTTGTTCACCTGGAAATTTTGCCTCTTGTTCACAAGGGACTTATTTGTAATCCCTGATTTGCTGCCGTTCTCTCTCTCCCTGAATCCTGGTGCAACAGCTGTTGGCTGACTCCTGCTCAGTGCATGAATGAAAAAGAAATGAATGAACACATGAACTTGTGGCTTGCTGTAAATTTAGAATACAGCAACTCCTTCATACTGATTTTAACAACAGGCACCATAAGAAGCCAAGAAAGCTGCATTTTGGTTGGAGTTGCTGTAGTGACTGCTGAAGAGACCTCAGACATTTCTTCATTTGGGTCTGAAGAACCATTACAATATCAAATATTTTTGAAAAAGTGTTTAAAAAAATCTCCGAAGTTGTGAAGTAAATTTGACAGGTAGAATATTTCTTGTGATTCAGATGGAGATAGAGACCCCCAGCCATGAGACAGCTTCCCAGCAACACTTGGGGTACAGCAGGTTCCAGTACTCATTGGAAAAGGATAAAAAGGAAAAGAATATAAATTGTGTATGTATATATGAGCTTCAGAGATGGTACACTTCAGACAAAAGCCTAAATGACAAGAATAATTTATTTCAAGTCAGTCACTAACCAACTAAGTGACCACAGAGTCTTGCCTTTCCAAATCTTCTCTTCATTGTCTCCATAAATTAAGAAGAGCGGTGTCTGTCCATCAGTAAGTGAAAATAGTTGTGGGATCTCTGAACAGCAAGCACTAGACATAAAAATGCTCAGATAAACTCTGCTGATTTGTGATTTTTCTCAAAAGAATCTTCCTTGTGATAGCTGCTTGGAAAGCCATCCCACTGGATTCTCCCAGCTCTTCTGTCCATATTATTTATGGACAAAGTTCCTGGGGTCCTCACAACACGGCTTCAGATGCATTCCTGTCCCACCAGACTTGCTCACACAGATTTCTTTTTCCAGATGTCCATTTGCCCTCATCCCTTCTGTGCACTTACCTAGTCACAAACTGCCAGCCAAGTGCCACACATCTACATGGGAGCTTATTCTCCAAAGTAACACATCTGACTGCAGATTTCTCCTATACTCAGCCTGGTTTTGTTTGAAACCTTCCCCTTCCATAACTCTCCCCACCCCCCACCATTACTGCTAAGCCAAATCATTCCCCCCTTTCTTTGGTTTTCACACCCATTAAATTTTTGTAGCTAGATAGCACAAGCCTTTTAACTCATCCCTTGGACATGCTCTCCAGATTTAATCCCTAAGTAGTGTTTTGTAGTGCCTTTCCACTGGGTTTTCTGTGCATTTCCTGGTATTTCCCTGCATTTCCAGGGTTTTTTTTATGGTAATGACAAAAAAGGTCTAAATAGCTGTCCTTACTAAAACTATAAGTGAGGAATTCCCTTTCTTAATAGGGTACAACACCTTCAGTCTCATCCTTTTTTCTTCCCAGTGCCTGTACTGGTGGTTTCTTCTCCCCACTCTGCTTGTGCCCGCAGGGAGTGTGGCACATTTTATATCCTGATCTGAAGCCATCTACTTCTTTCCCAGCACCTACAGCATAGCTGGAAGTCATGCCAAGAGTCCAGGGGGATTCATACACAAGCTGGAACCTCTAAATTCGTCTATGTATCACCTTTCCAGTTGCATTCTGCAGAGTTTAAGACTAAAGCATATAATGAAAACAGGAAAGGAATAAACAGGAAATAATCCAGCTCTGTGGGAGGGATCCAGGACAGTCCCCTAGGAAGGTGCATTCAGAGGAAGCCTCAGTTTCCTACCAAATAATGAAACAGGTGGCCATGCCACACACTGTGGAAGAGCCCAGCCACTGCCAACAGGCAGTGCAGGGAATCAGAAATCCTGGCTCAGAGTCTCTGCTCTCCACATGAAGCCACTGAGCAAAACTACATAATCCACTTAAGCACAAGTCTCATTTTATGATCTCTGGATGTAATAAGGTAGAGATCAGCAGCCTCATTGCCCATTTTTGAAGGTGCATGGGGAAGAGCTGACTGACAGGGTTTTAAAGGCTATTCCTCACTGCATTTGTTGAAAGTGGTCATAATTAAAATGAGGAGAGAGCAATTCGCAACACAAGAAATGCATTAGGCACCATAAACACTATACTGGAATCTGCAGGACTTTACCCAGCTGGAGGTTGAATTTTAGGTAATTGATTTCCTGAAAACCTGTTCTTTGCCAGAATTACTATTTCACCGGCTGTTATAGGCAAACAGATAATTCAGCATATTTAGCAGATCTTTTCAGGTACATCTGTGGGCAAGGGGACCAAGAGGAAATAACCACCCACTGATGCAGATCAGGGCTGAGCCCCTAACAGTGGCTGTGCCACGGGGTGTCACCTCCCATTCCTCACGTCACCAGAGCTCTTCCCGACTGACAGTGCTCGTGCATTCTCTCCTGTTTCAGCTGCAGGGCCGTGTCACATTCCTTGCTGCTCCTGGCCATGCAGGACACGGCTGTCACAGCCTGTCCAGCCCTTCACTCTCTGGCTCCTGGCAGTCTGATCTTCTCTGGCCTATCTCAGAGAGGAGCTCCAAACCAAGTGAGGACAAAGTCTGACTCAGGGTAGGAAGGTCAGCCTCTGTCATGCCGTGCTGATGACGCTGTGCTGAAGGCTCCTGGGATGACATTAAATCAGTCAGATTCCTATTTTATTTGTCTTTCCAGGGAGAAATGTTTGGCAAGAGATAGCAAGGATGTTTTGATGGCTGAGCATGATCTCTGCTTCCTCCTGGCATATTCTGGCTAGCAGATTTGGCCACCACTGATTCCAAGTCTGGCCTGCATTTGCCCTGTCCATTTTCTCCCTCCCACCTCTTTCTTTCCCATCTGTCCCTGCCTTTTCCTTCCCCTTTTCACAGCAAGCTGCGTGCTCCTGGAGAGCTTTCCATGCACACAAGACAAGCACAAGTGACTCTGAGCTTCCTGAAGTCATCGTCCAAAAGGTTTCAGCCCCTCCAAGATGCTGCAGGAAAACTGGCCACTTCCAAAAACCAGTGCTAGCCCCTGTGCCCCTGAGCTTTACTGGCCACTGGGCTTGCACGGGCAAACCCTGAATCTCCTCACATGCAGAACACTGACTAAGATACTATGGCATAAAACCTTGAGGCAAACACTGCCTTTTGAGTAGATGATTGATCTATTTTCCCAATAGGGGTGTGTAACATTCCACATGATTTCAAAAGGAGCACCATTCTCCTAGATGACTACAACAGGCTGATTCCTCTATCCAAAAGATCACCAACTCATTGTTTACAACAGTTTGCTTTTACAAAGCAGGCACTCTCAGCTTTTGATTCAGACTGATGGACACCCTGGTGCAGCTTCCCCCATGATCTCTCCATGGCCAGCCAAAGACACCAGGAGAGATCAGGGTGAAGAAGATGAGGCTACAGCTACATTCCTAGTCCTGCCTCCTCTACCACCTCCAAAAAAAGCACTTCCAAGTCTGTGGTAACCAGAGACAAAGATGACAACCTTACAGCTACACATACATAGATATCTACATTCATAGCTATATAAATACATATATATGCATAAATAGCTATAGATACAGCAGGAACCAGCCTTTCCACCAGCATCCTTCTCTCAACAAAGACATGACTGGCTTTGCAATGAGCTCAAAGTCTACAGTAAAACATTCTGCTGCCCATACAGCCACCCCTGTATCTCAGCAGCTCTGAAGCAGGAACAAGGCTGTGTAGGGGGGAGCACTGACAGTGAATGAAGGAGTCTGAGAGCCTGTGGCAGAGTCAGGAGCAGAACCCCAATCTGACAATTTTGCTGGCATTTAAATCACACAAGCATTTCCTTCCGTTCAGCCACAGCCTAATTGTCTACTAAGCTGGTTAGCCTTGCTGTTTGTCCATGTCCTGACTCCAGATCACTGTCTCTTGCACAAAGCAGCAGCATCTATCCAGCTTGAGCTCAGCTTGCCTCATCTGTGCTATTCTTTAGGCTGCTCTCAGTGACTACTGATCTCACTCAGATTTACCAAATCATTTAATAATGCTGGGTGCTCTTTGATTGGTAGCTTCACATCTGTCTTGGTGGGAGCAGATTCAGGCCCTTAATCTTTGCTGATATGCAAGCAGTATTTTTCTAAGCCCAATGCAATGAGTCCTGTTGTCAGGTACCAGCCACCAGATTCTTTATAACAGAAATGTCTCTCCAGAGAAAAGCAATCAGTTTACACATAAAGTCCCCCTAAAAAACTTAGCTGTATGTTACCATAAGGTAGTTTTGGATTTCTGCTCTGCCTCTACACAGGAAAAGCTGTAATCACCTCTCTCCAGCTCTACCTGCTTAGGCACCTGTTAGCATTCTCTGTGCCACTTACCACATCAAAGGTGGCCATAAAAATGCTCAGCATTCTTGCTGAAATCTGCCAAATACTGGCATTAACAGCCATGGAAGGCTATGGCATACATGCTGTCACTTTTACTCATTTGGATTAAAACACATAAACTGTGACTGGCACACACTGACAGATGTTGGCAGATGAATAAAGAAATGACAACTGTTTTCAGAGGAGGAAATATATTTTCCTGCTTTTAGAAAACTTGGGACTGCTAAATTAGTCACCAACAGTGCTGGCTGTGTGAACTTTCATCACAGAATCACAGATTCACAGAAGGATTTGGGTTGGAAGGGGCCTTAAAGATCATCTTGTTCCACTTCCCATGCCACGGGCAGGGACCCCTTCCACTAGATCAAGGTGATCCACTCCTCATCAGGCTGTCCTTGAACAGCTCCATCATTAAAGATACAAGAGGGGTTTGGGGAGCAGTATTGCTGACTGAATGTTAAGCACAGGATTTAACCTGCCTGGGCTAACACTATCCTATCACAGGTTTTTGGACTTTGACAAGTGCTGTCTCATGTTCACAGGGAAGTAGAGACACAGTATTCACATATTGGCACAGAAGTAAATGACATGTGAACAGGATAAGCCCCACTAGGCTGTAAACTGGGTGACCTCTCCTGAAACCTATGGAAGACAAAATTTTGCACAAAACAGGAAAAATAAAGGCAGGTCTGCTTCATTAACATGCTTCTAGTAGCACCATTATCTGATAGCTGAGAAGCTGTCTTTATGTAAAAACACTTCCATAATGGGTAATCAATATTCTATCTGGTAAGCTGTTCTTCTTTATCTATGGAGAAAGCATCTTATGTTCCAAAATTGAGTTGTGGATGCCCCATGCCTTGAAGTGTTCAAGGGCCAGGTTGGATAGGGCTCTGAGAAACCTGATCTAGTGGAAGATGTCCCTGCCCATGGCAGGGGGTTGGAACTAGATGATCTTTGAGGTCCTTTCCAACCCAAATAATTATATTATTTTATGATAGAATCATAACCAGAAATGTTATTGCTGGCCTAGAAATTAGTCAGCTATAACTCTAAAACCTGACCTCATCCACTGAGCAACAAGCTGTTCTGCATTCCCATCAGAAGATGTAACAGGAGGTAACAGATCGATTTCAGCACCTACCATGACAAGAGGACAACATTTAATTTCCCTGACCTCTGATGAGCCAGATTTCTTTCCCTGTCATATAATCTGCAATAAATAACCCATCAATCCTTTCGCTGGGTGGCTGCTGCAGAGCTGCCCAGTTTAACATATGCACTTTACTGTCCCTGTTGTATCATTTCACATTAGTCCACATTCAAACCATATTTTCCATTGAAAATCTCGCTTGGAAAAAAATCCCTCACATCTCAAAATCTACATTAGCCACCGTCACCACTGACTCATCCCCCTGCGGCAAACACAAACTTGTCCTGGATAATCCTGTCTCCCTTTCATCCTCATCACTCTGCTCCCCTGCCCTTCTTGTTAACCACTTCACTGCTCCCTTCAGAGTTAATTTTGAGTATTAGCTTGAATAGACTCTCGAAACTGGTTGAAGGCTGGCATGAGTAAAAATAAAAAGTCAAAATTTAGTATTTCAGCAGAGGAAAGGAGTATCACCACCATGCATTCACCAGCCCACTGCAGAACTATAGAATGGTGTGGGGTTGGAAGGGTCATTAAAGATGTTTTAGTTCCAACACTCCTGCCAAGGGCAGGGACATCTTCCACTAAACCAGGTTGCTCAGAGCTCCATCCAGCCTGGCCTTGAACACTTCCAGGGATGTCACCAAAATGAAAACCAGAAGCAGCTGCTCTAAGCACTGCTCTAGACAGTGCACAAGGAGAGCTGTGCTTGGCTTTAACCAGGGAAAAGAAACAGGGTTTCTTTTTGCCACCTTTGAGCAGCTTTCAGGACACAAACATATCAGCATTTGGGAATCCAAAACTCATTGTTGCATTTCTATCACCTTCGATTTTATCACACATTTCTGTTTTATTAGAATAGAAGTATAGAATTACATTGCTAAATGATCAGAAATAGAGATATTTAACTTCTTCCGAAACAGAGAAGTTACTATTTTATCACTTGAACTTAGCAATTTAAACTTATCAGTGCTGAGAGTAATCCAGGTTCCCTGCCAGGCAACCCACTGAATTTGTTTCTAAACACAATCTAATTTCATACCAAAATAAAATATGCCTTGACCACTTCCATGCCTGCAACAGATGAGGAGGAAGTGGTGGATGAGCAGCTCTACCTCCCCTAGACCCCTTCAACAGATCACTTATCTCACACTCATGGAAGACAAAGATGACAAAGTACTCACATTTCCCTGCAGGCATCAGATGCCTCCTCCAGCCCCTGGAGCCCTCCCTGGGCAGAGCAAGGAGGTGGGGAGGAGTGGGGAGATGTGCTCTCGTTTTTGGAATGGGCAGAAACTGAAAAAAGCCTCCTGGCAGATGAGTACATTAGTGAAGCACAACTTAGCAAGCAGGGGAAATGCTTCACTGAGACAAATGAGATGTCCCTGAACCCTCCCTGAGAGCAAAGCAGCCAGCACCAGGAACAGCTGTTCACACCAAAATGTTTTTCACCTTTACCCTGGGTAACCTCTGGGTGATCACTGAATCTTGCCTTGGTGCTGAGAGAGGATGTCAAGGCCTGGTCCAGTACATTGTGCTCTACATGACTGATAAGAGACTTCCAAATTGTCTAAAGTAGTAATTTGATGATAAAAATCCTAATAATATCCTGCTCCCTTCAACCTCAATACACTATAATCTTATCTAACACATTGGGGGGAGGGAAAAAAAAGAAAGAAATCTCATAGTGAGCAGGCACCTGTGGGAATGTGGGCTAGGAAAGGATATTACAGTATCACTTTGGAAAGCACCATAAATAAATCTTCACCCGAGATGGGTGGGCAGATCAGCACAGTGCTCCACACAAGATTGCACTGCTCTACACGACAGTGACTCATCAACTTCTCCACTTCTGATAATCATTCCAACCAGGCTTGCACTGCAGCAAGGAAGAGAAGCCAGAGAAGGGAACCATCTCCGAGCCTGGCTAGAAAGCATGGTCTGGCTGTCAAAGCAGAGAGCTGGGACACACAGGTCTGGATCCCATCTCCTTTGATCATTTTCTGATGGACAATGTGGATGGTGTCCAAAGGACAATGCCTGTGTGTCGCCCTGATTTTTCAAGTTTTTCTAAAGCCCTCTGATGTTTGCATTCTTGTACAGAACTTTCTCACACACTTTATGTAAATAACTTATTGTTTTCATTCTTTTACATGGGGCAAGCAACTTGATGGACAATTGGGTTGCCCAGTGGCATTGAGGAGGTGGCACTGTCACCCTCCAATGACACTGGCATTTTAGGAAGATATAAAATTGGAGTCAGATTTTAATAAACAGTTTTTCTTTTGCCTTGAAAAGAACTGCTTCACATCATTTGTGCTGTGTCCTACAGTGACACCTGTGGCCAAGCTCTCCAAGGCTGGACTCCACAGTACCAGAGAGACTTGGAAAGACTGGAGTGAGTCCAGCAAAAGGCCATAAAGGATGGGAGTATCTCCCAGAAGAGGCTGGGAGATCTGGGACTGTTCAGCTTTCAAGAAGAGAAGGGTCAGGGAGAATCTTATCTGTGTGTATCAATAATTGTCAGGAGAATGTAAAGAAGACAAAGACTCTTTCAGTGGTGGCCACTCAGAGGGCAATGGGCACAAAGTGGCATACAGGAAATGCCATTTTAACATGAAGAACTTATTGACTATGAGAATGATCACTCCTAGAACAAGTAGCTCAGACTCTCTCCTTCCTTGGAGATATTTAAATTCCATCTGGATGTGGCACTCAGGAACCACTGTGTAGCTGGCCCTGCTTGAGTTGAGGACAAGGTGATCTCCCAAGGTCCCTTCAAACCTCCATTACTGATTTCACAAGTCTCACCCCAGTTCATTGTTCAAGGTTTTTAATATCACCTACATATGGAATTGGCTGCTTAAAAGTAGATACGAGTTCAAATACCTGGTAGGCTTCACTAAATGCAAAATCCAGTGTATTTACTCAGGTGTCCATAAGTTTCTGAGTCAATGTCTAGCCAGCAAAGCTACAGAGGCTGGGTGTGTAGAGCTCATTTTATTTCTCTCAAAATATATTAATTCAGGATATGAATCAAAGGTTTCCAGTGAGAACCCATTAGTCCCTGTAGGGGTGTTCTCTGGAGGCTCTCCATCTGGCAGAGACACCCTCTCAGACCATCACTCTCCCCACTGGATTACAAATTGTCAAGGATTCCATATGAACATTTTCTATAGTGCTTGTCACCATAGTAACCAGGCATTGTTCAGGAATACATATGGAAAGCAATTCTCCCACTGTACATCATGGACCACTCTGATTTTCTACTGTAGCTATAGAATGCACCAGGTATAAGATACATTCACAGAGAACCAGGTAGACTGAAGACTCCCAAGACAACCTGTTTGTTTTTAATTTATTCCCACCCTGGGTTTTCTCCCTTCTGTACAGCTCTAACAGATCTCAGTTCTTTGACTCTACACTAGGAAGTTTTTAGTTGTTTTTTTATTTATTCTCCTTCACCTTTTGCTAATGAATCTACCATCTCCTTGTAGAACTGGGGCTGCCTCCTCTGCTCCTTGTACTATTTTACATTGCTTTTAAACTCAGGTTTGGGTAGGACTGCAAAAGGCAGAACCAAGCCTTTTATCCTCCTCCTTTGCAGACTCCATGCAATTCCCTTGAATGCATTATTTGGGTTGGTTTGTTTGTCTGTTTGTTTAAGTCACTTCCCTTAAGAGAAACATCACTGTTTTGTCCCTCCACAAACCTAGACAGGTAATTGCATCTCCACAGAGCCCAGGATAAATGTGCATTCTGCAGCTTTGTTATCATTTTGTTTTCCTATTTCCACGATCTTCTATTTGCTTAGACCAAAGAGACACTGAAGCCAGTTGGAGGCTTCCTATTGATTTCCAAAGCCACAGGGTTTGGCCTCCATTTCCCAATAAACTCCACACTCCAGCTATGCACCTCCTCAGGCTGAGAGCAAAATCCAACCAGCCTTTCCCCATTTGTCTTTTCCACCTTTTTCTCCCCCAAGATGGCAACTTTGCAATTAGGCTGCCAACACATAAACCAGAAAAGGACACCAGGCAGTCAGCCCCTTAATTGGCAGCTTTTCTTCCCCAGCAGCAGCATTGAACCCAAGGCTCAGGAGGTTCCTGGGAGGAGCTGTGCTGTGTGGATTAAGAGGAAAGCTACAACTAGGGCCATCCACCCTGTTTATAAGCATCTGCTGGCTAAATCCCAGCACTGTAGCAGGGTGAGCGAGTTTTGTGTTATCCATGCTTCCCTTAAAATGTCTCTCTAGATGCAGCACCCTGTGTTCACCACCTAGAACCAAGCTGTGGGGCGTTTTATGCCAGTAGGACCATGAACCAGGACTTTGGCTGCAGTGAATCCTCTGAGCTTAGCTGAGGTCACACAGTTTTGCCACCTCAGGCCAACTGAAAACAGAGCTTAGATTTTAGTATGGCCTTAAAAACAATTGCTCTACTCCACACTAGGGGAAATGATTTCCCTGTGATGAGAGTTGCTAGGATAATGCCAAGGATTACAAGAACATAGAAACATTGTGATGTCACCCCTCCACCACCTTATCTGGACACCTCCAATGACTCCCACTGATCATAGTTTTTCAAATTTTCCACACACTGTTTCCTTCCTCTCTTCTGTCTCCCACAAAGCATTTCTTCTCTCTTGGCCACTTGCACCTTCTTCTAAATGGAGAAGGGGAATTTGACCAGACAGAAGTTCGTAACACAAACCCTGCCCCTCCTGCTCCTGTGCTCCTCAGCAGAAGAATAGGGTAATTAATACCCAGGGAAAGAGAGAGCTATGCACAGCAACAGATATCACTTGCTGTGGAAATTAGGAGCAGCATTTATACATGCAGAACAGCTATTTAAGGATGTTCACAGAAGCTTTATGGTTGTCTCCAAGCTCTGGAGAGCTCAAGTCATGATAAGTAAAGCACCTGGATTTCCAGGTGGGAGGATGCTAACCTAAATCCAATTTTAATACCTTACAGCTCTCTATAGTGTTTGCAGAACAATTTCTCTGTAAGAAAGCATGTACAGAATGAAATTTAGATGACAAAGAATTCCTCAGCAGATATTTACCTTCTGCAGCTCTAAGCCCCATGCAATACTTAACCCATGGCTCCCACAAACAGCATCACTGTCTCTTCCATTCTGTAGAAACACCTTGGATCTTGCATGACATCCAAATAAGGATTATCAAAGGATAATTTTCAGTCAAATTACTCCAACAACTCTGCTAGTTAAAGGTTCTCTTCACCAAAGGCAGGGAGAAAACAGGTAGAGAGAAAACCCAGGCAGAGAACCCACACGAACCCCAGGGACAGCAATACCAGGCAAGGGGAACTGAGCCACAAGAGGACAGAGGCAAGAACATGGCACTGCCCAGGAATGATCTACAGGCTCTGTGCAGCACAAAGCAGCACATGGAAAGCCAAGGAGCAGCTGCTGTTTGGCTGCAGCAAACCACTGCAACATCAGCTGGACTGTCCCAAGGGATGTGGGAAGGAGGATGACCACCCCGGTACACTGATGTTGAAGGGGGCAGTTTCATGGCACATCTCCAGAGATAAATCCAGTTTTAAAGATTTCCACACCTCCATCACATATTTCTGCCTGCCTGCCTCCATCTCTTTTCCTGCTACAAGATACACCACAGTTCCTCTGTTCTAGCACCCACGCTTTTAGGAGGATAAGTAAACAAACATGTTTATAAAAACAAGTCAATCATACCACATGACTTCACCATAACCTACTTACCTTTCCCTCACCTTTAAGCACAGGCATTTTTAAGCTCACTTTAGCTAAAAGCTAAAGCTATAAAAAAGCTATATATTAAAAGCTAAAGCTATGTAAGCTTTCCTATATCTTATTTATTAAAAACTACCAGTTCCAATGATCCAAGCACTGAGACCACATCCAGCCAACACCGGACAGGATAGGAGAGCAGTAAATTTCCAAATTCAGCTCTTGGTTTGGATGTTCACTTGCCTCACAAACCTTGGCTTTCAATGGTGTCTATTCAGATCATCAGCTTTTCAGACAAGGAGCTTTCCCTTCACATCACCATGAAACTTGCTTGCTCTTCAGCAGGAGCACAAAGGGAAGCTCTAACTCACAGTTATGGGTCTGCAGCACCAGGCCATGTCCCCCCTGGTGACATTCTTGTAAATGCAAGAGAGAATTGTACATTATCACAGAGCAAGAGTTCAACCCTAATGCTGCATTGCCTTGTAGGGATCTTGCTTCTCTCTGTAGGACAACCTTGAAAGCTGAAGGAAAAGACAGAATCAGCTGCTCATGCTGGATATTTTGTGCAATCATGCTGCAAGAGCAGAAGTTGTGCATCCTTGGCCCTGGGTCTCAGGCACTGCACATTGGGACAGGCTCTCAATTCCTGGTGAAACACATTCCAGGAAGGAATAAAGGTTTTCTCTTGGTAATTCCACACCTTCCTCCTTCTGACCTACCAAACATAAGTTGGTAAAATAACTACTGCACAGGTGGTCAGGGCATCCTATGGGAGAAGTATGAATCAAAGTGCCAGCAACTCCTGAGTGTAACTGTGCCTCCCTGAAATAGAACTGGGCATTCACAATGTCAGCACTCTAAGGAAACAATCTATGCTTTTTTCCATCTCTAGATTGGAAGAATGAAAGACTAGGAGATAGTAAGGAAAGACCAATATTAGTTGAAAGTTTTACATTCCTGGCAGTGAGGGCACAGGCACATGTGGCACATGTGTGACTGCTCTTGTCCCTCTGGTCTGGCTCAGTTGTGCTCTCTCTCAGACTCCAAGCACTCTGAGGCAAACACCTCCAGCCAGATATTTCCTGGATCCATCCCTGATTCCACACAATGCCTCTAGGACAGACTATGCTGCTCCTTTTTCTTCTAGACCTATTCAGTAGGCCCACAGCAGCTTTATGCCCAATTAGCAAAGCAACACCTCTGCAAGGCAACGTGGTCCAGACCAACCTCCCCTGGCTTTCTGGTTTTGCACAATTTCTTGCAAGTTTAGAGTTGTCCTTCAGAGTAGTTCAAAGGCCAGGGATATGCTGAAAATCCCTGCCCAAAGTGTTTCCAGGGTGCTCTGTGATGGGTACAAAATCACTGCTTTCTGGATGGCTCCTGTGGCCCAGAAACCCCCCAAAGGTGCAGCAGAGTGGATGGAGAGGTGCAGTTTCAAAATGCCCAAAATCTCCCAGGGACTCATCATCCATGGGTCACTGACATGGTCATTACAGCTCATCAAGTCAGTGCCTGCCTAAGGAAAGGTCTGAGCCACACATCCACACACACCAGTGAAATCTGCACACTAAAACCATCTTGATGTGATTAAGACTGAAGAGCAGTGACTGCCTTCAACCAGACTCTCCTTTTTACCTAAGGTTTTCAAATTACATATCATATTTCCAAAGAGGTTTTATTAAAGGAGAGACTGATGCCTTTTAAAAACATATTTAGGGACATTAGAAAGTCCTTATCATTATTAAGAGAATCGTTCACTGGAAAAGAATGTGCTTGATTCATTTTAGAAATTATCCATGATTAAGGATTACTATTTTTGGATCATTGCTGGTATGAATTTGCATAAAAGCCCTGAAGCAAGGCTTATTCCCCACAGAGCACCCCAGAAACACCTGACCTGTCCACAGCACGTGTGGATGTTAATTCTAAGCATGACACAATGAGACACAAACAGGCAGGAGGGGAAAAAGCAGCCTCTTTGAAGGGTCAGGCTTCTGCTTTACAGCTGGGGCTGGACTCCAGGAAAGCTGGAATAAGTTGCTGTCATTGAATTTCTTCATGGTGTGACCAGGAAATTTTCTGTGCCTCAGCTCCCCAGTGATAATTGAAGGCTGGAGCACTTCCCTGCCTTCTCAAGCAAAGGGGAGATGTGATCCCTGTGTCACATTTGATCAGTGTCTTATGTGCTTATTTAGCATCCAGATAGCTCTTCCTTGTCCTGTTTGCCACCTCTGCCATTCAGAGTGCTGTGGGAAAAGGAGGTAAGGCAAGAAGGCAGCAGGTGACTTCTCAGCACCAGCTGGAGGACTCCAATTAGTGTAGGGCTAGGCCAGCAGGCACCATCATGGGAAAACAGGCAGATCAGGTGCCTCAGGTGCTCACATCTTAACATGCACATCAAGTGACTTCAGCAAAAAAGAGAAAAATAGCACATATTCAGTTCTCCAGCAAGTGATCCCCACTGATGGCACAGGGCCCTGACACCCTGCTCACAGCAGCATCACCATCAGCAAGCCCCTCACAGCTGCCTGGAGATTGCTGTCTCTCCCAGACCAGCCCATGGGTGTGCACAGCAACATCCCAGCCTGTGTCATCACACCCAGGACTGTCAGGTCACAGGCAATTTCTCATGGCATTCTTCAGCTTTGCAGGGATTTCACTTCACAGTTCTTCAAAAAAAACCAAAAAACTGAAGTTTTGCTGCCCAAGAGCTGGGATGAACAGACCTGCCCATGATTCATTCCCAGTTTCAAATGCTTCAGAATGAATGAAAACTGCAGTCACAGACAGGCAAGGCCTCACACCCCTGCCCAAACATTTCAGATTGGTCTGGAACACCACACTGGGCAACTTCAAGACAGCCTGACCTAGAGCCCCAAAACTGCCAACAAATCTGAACCCTGTGCAGTTTGGAAGGAGACAACCCATGTTACAATCACTGCAGAGTGAAAGTGATTTTGTGCAGAGCAGCACTTGTGAGCAGGGTGGTTTTTCCATGGCATGACATCCCTTTCCATTCCCAGTTTGAGATCAGTATGTACCTTGAATGTTCACAGCCCAAGACATTTCCTTTCCTTTAGGGTACTAAAATTCTAGATCCTGAAAGTACTAAATCCTTAATAAAAAAAAAGACATATCTATATATATATTTTATATATATATTATGTATATTATATATATTATTATACTATATTATTTCTATATAGACATACATTACAAAAGTATACAGCTGCCACCAAGAAATACTTCTCTCACTGAAGTCCACAAACTTAAAATACAGCCTCTGTCATGCTGTTTCTGAACAGTTCTGTGAAACAAACTGCCTTTTACTGTCTTTGTAGTTTTCTGTACTCATTACTTCATAAAAAGGATTAAAATACAAAAAGCAAAATTAGAAAGTGGCAGACAAGCTCTCCCCTTTGAGTAATAACCCTATAAAATATGTTAGTTCTAACTTATCTTCTTTCCCTATGGATTAAATTGCAACATTTTCCCTCAAGCCTGTAAAGAAAAACTACATGTTCTTGATCACTGTCATTTTTTTCCTATTTGCACTACCAATCACTTTTAATCATTTACCAGCAGCCCTGGCTAACTGGAGAGGTCCCAGTTTGCTGGAGGTTAGCAAATGTTATGCCCATTTATGAGAAGGGGCAGAAGCAGGATCCAGGGAATGTCAGGCCTGTCAACCTGACTTCAGTGCCAGGGAAGATGATGGAGAAGTCCATCTGGAGTGCCATCAGGTGACACATACAGGACAACCAGGTGACCAGGCCCAGCCAGCGTGGGTTTAGGAAAGGCAGGTCCTGCCTGAGCAACCTTGATCCTTCTATGATCAAGTGACCACCTGGTGGCTGAGGGAAGGGCTGTGGATGTGTCTACGTGGACTTAAATAAATCCTTGATTTCCCACAGCACAGTCCTGCAGAAACTGAATTCCCATGGCTTGGATGGACATGGTCTTCTCAGGGTAAAAAACTGGCAGGGTGGTCAAGCCCAGAGAATGGTGGTGAGCAGGGTTACATCCAGCTGGCAGCCACTCACTCTTGGTTCCTGGTCCCCAGGGCTCAGTGCTGGGGCCAGTCTTGTTTAATATCTTTATTGGTGATCTGGACAAGGGGATCAAGGGCACCTTCAGTAAGTTCACAGATGGCACCCAGCTGGGCAGGAGTGTTGATGTGCTGGAGGGGAGGAAGGCTCTGCAGGGCATGGGGACAGGCTGGATGGATGGTGTGAGACCAGCAGGATGAGGTTCAAGAAGAGCCTGGCCTGGGTCCTGCCCTTTTGTCCCAGCAAGTCCCTGCAGTGCTCCAGGCTGAGGGCAGAGAGGCTGGAAATCTGCCCAGCAGGAAAGGCCTTGGGGTGCTGGCTGACAGTGGCCAAACGTGAGCCAGCACGTGCCCAGGGGGGCGAGGAGGAGAGTGGCATCCTGGGCTTCTGTGTCAGCACTGGTGTGGCCAGCAGGACCAGGGCAGTGACTCTCCCTCTGTGCTGGGCACTGGGGAGGCCACACTTTGATTTCTTGGTTCAGTTTTGGGCACCTCACAACAAGAAAGACACTGAGGTG
>WBNO01001335.1:266040-308225 GCA_013400575.1 Peucedramus taeniatus | reverse complement strand
CTGCCCAGGGCAATGACTGAGTCACCATGCCTGGAGGTATTTAAAAGACCTGTAGATGTGGCACTTGGGGACATAGTTTGGTGCTGGGACTTGGCAGTTCTGGGTTAACTGCTGGACTCAGTGCTCTCAAAGGTCTTTTCCAGCCTTAACAATTTAACGATTCTTTGAGTCTACCATTCTTTTTCTCAACAAAAGGGTGATCAGACTCGATACAGCAGGTGGCATAGATGAAGCATTAGTTCATCGGATTATTATTAGACACATCATTATTATTGGACACAGCTTCCCCCACCCATTCCTTAACTCAGCTGAGCAGGCTTTTCACTATTGCAAGCCCTGCTGTGTTCTGCCTGAATCCCTTCTTTCAGTTGCTAGCAATTATGTCCCTATGTCTAGAGGGTTAAATTGAATGCAGAAATCATCATTGTGCATGGAACCTTTAAATCAGTCCTTTTGAGCAGCACTGCCTTCTGCTTGGTAATACTGAAATTCATGTTGGCAATTTTAATGGTTTATTAGGCTTTTATGGAGTTGCTTTTATTCCTCACAAATCTTCATGAACCTGATTCTGGGTGGAACTTGTTATTAACCTCTTCCCATGCTGAGAATTGAACTCTTGGCCCTTGTCTTTCTGTCCCTCATCTTCACCACTGCTGAAGCTGTGCCTCTGCCTTCCTTCTTCCTCTATACTCAACAAATCCCATTAATAGCTTCTTGTAATGCATTTTTTTCAAAAGCATCTTGAAAATCTAAATTAACTGTATTTGCCAGTCATCCATTATCTGCTCTGCTCTTAATCTTCCTAAAGAAATTGAGGGGTTATTAACATCAGACACATAACATTATTTGCATTCAGGTGCTGGAGTCTTCTAAGGCATCACCAAAGATTAGGTGGCAATGTGCTAAGCTCTGCTCACACCGAGTGAAAGCCCACATCTCTGTTCATGATCTTAGTAGGTACAGAAATGCCAGTGAAAGGAGTAATCCCTACCTTGACCAGGAAATGTGAATGAAAGAATGCATGATTTTACCCCTAAAATCCATGGAGTTTTGCTACTTTCAGCTTATATTTGCCCTGGTGCTTTACTGCCTGTTCTTTAATTAATTTCTCAGTTATTCTTTCAGCAACTGAAATAAGACTAATAAGAGTAGTCTATGATTCTTTGGATCACCCATAGTTCATATTAAATAGATGGATACATTGGCCTCTCTCCAGTTCTTCCTAGTCAAATTATTCATCATAAATAGTATTTATTATGAATAAAGCCCCATTTTGGTTAGCAGAATGTTTGGGAGCCATCCTGATTTTCTTTAAATGTATTGATTTTTATAAGCACTTGGCAAATAGACTTAGAGATATTTGCAAATAATTTCCTTTTACTCTTTACTTTTAATGGTTGGTTCCTAGTTGGTTCCCGGTGTCCACAATCTTTTGTAACAGTTTTATCAGAGAAGCAACAAACTACAGTGGAAAATCACTGATCAATGATAAATTGATTTTAAATCATTTAAATTGATAAATTGAAGACTGGAAGTTATCTTCTCAAATCCTTTGGGGCTCTCAACATACTTGCAAACAACATTAAGTGAACTAAGCAAAGCATAGTGAAAACAAGAGCTCAGTCACAAAAACCCAAGCCCAATATTTTAACTGCAGCATCATTCTGTTTCTCCAGCTGCCTTTGATGCATGGTTGTGCATTTTCCATGTGATACTGAACTGCTCAGCTCTTTCAGAACACCTCAATTTTCCCCACTGCCCTGATCTGTGCCTCTTTTCTGGGACCTGCTCCTTAGGAACCAAAGCTGCACCCAGCCAACTTCACTGGGGTATAAGAGAGAAGTGCCCATGATGTGTTCCCTACTGAGCAGCAGCCTTAAAATCCTGATTTGTTCCAGTGCCACATTGATTTTGGCTCCCTTTCTCAGTCTCTCTGTTGCCCTCCCCCTCTAATTATCCTATTGGCAATGCACAACCAAGGAAGGAAAAATTCTCCAGAATGGGATCCTGGATTACCTGCAGCCCCAGTGTCAGGAAAGTCTTTTAGTTGCTCTGATGTGATGCACTCAGAGGGGAGACACTGTGTCAGAAACACTCTGCCTCACAGAGGGAATAGTTCAATGACACTCAGAAATTAAAACTCAGAAGAGGAAAGGAAGAAGAGGAAAGATTCCCACACATCTCTGCTCACCCTGTCACCCAAACCCTTTCCAGTATGAACACAGCTCTGGAGTGAAGATTGATGCAAACAAGTAATTGAGCTCCTCTGCAGTCAGTGTATTGCCCATGATCGCCTCCCTTTCACCTTGACAGTCTGGTATCTAGTGTCACCACAACCAGTCTGTAACTGGGAAGAAGGAGATGAATCAAGTGTTTATTAACCCAAGCAGGAAATAATTTGAAAATGGTGCATCTCTTTGCAGGAAGCCTGCAAAGCTCTATGAGAAGCCTGATCACCTCTGCATGAATGAAGCCAGTAGGAGGGGTCCCCACTGCAATGGAAAAGAGATCTGTAGTTTCTGGCTGTCTTGCAACAACACTCAAGGCAGCAGCAGGAAGGTTGTATTTCACATTCATTTTTATACATGAATTCACAGATAAATTGGGGAGCAGATTACCACCTTCAATTTATTGTTATCGTAAATTCTGTGGCTGCAGAATGGAACAAAACACAACAGTTGGGGACTTCATCTTAGGAAAAGTGATGTTGTGCAGCCTCCCTTGGTACTCCCTTATGGCAAAGCACAAAAGTTGAAGGGAGAGAGAGAGAGAAAGAAATATGGAAGAAGGGGAAATACTTGGTCCTGTTTGCATGCTGTTTACTGCCCCATTAAATCTAAAAACCTTTCAGGCTCTGATTTATTGCCATTTTATGTACCCAAGTTTTCCCCTGACTTCTAGCAGTAAAGTCTTTGAGGTTTCTGGTCGCACAGTTCAACAGGAGGCAGACAATCCAGGTTTTTATTAGCCAATACTCAATCAGCATGTGTTAGGAGAATTTTCAGCTGGATATCTCACAACTAGCTGTCTGATTTACCCTGCAAGCAGATGCTCCATCTTTCACAAGACAAACAGCTGCCTGACCATTCTGAGGGTTGGAGACCACTAATCAGACCCCAGCTGGCTTGGGCTGTATCATTTTCACCCATTTACCCTTCTGTCAGGCAGCATGGCACATCTCCAGTGTTAATGCCTTGCACACAGTTGAAAGACTCCAAATTCTCAGAGCTGACACGTTTAAGTTGCCAGTTTTGGCCCCAAAGCATAGTCTGGATTTGGCTTTTTGTGTCCCAGCTTGGTGATGCACAGGTGAGACAGTACATGGTGGAGAGGGCTGGATCTCAGAGAGGAGGAAACAACCTGTGTCTCCAAGAGCACAGGAAGAGTGGGCCCAGAGATGTGAGACAAGGAGCTCCCAGTACTGCTGTTTTCATTCTATCAGGGAGAAAAGGGCTGCCCAAAGGCCAAAATTTGAAGACCCTGCTCAGGTTTTACTCTTCACTTACTTCCACTGTCTTCCAACTGGAAATCTAAGTAGAATGGAGGGGGGGAGGGGGGGTCAGCTCTCTTCATCTCTCTCTCTCTGCTTTTGTATAAGCAAATTTATATCAGATTAGGTTTAAAATAAGACTGACATATGGTTGTCATGGGGGTAACAGCTCACACAGGATGGTGGGTTGTTAAAGGAGTGAAATAGCACTCAGCCTTTCACTGGAGAACTTCCAATTTCTATAAACACCAGGCAATCAGACCTTCTGACACCAGTGAAGGCAGTGAGCTGCTTTGGAGGGGGAGAAAAGCACCTCTACAACTGTCAGGGCAAGTCAGGATCAGAAGTGAGAGGAAGGCACAGCTCAGATAATTTTTAGCCTGGTGCTACAACCAGTCTTTCCTCTTTGGGACTGAGATGTTGGGAGACTCCCAGTTTTCCACTGGGCACATCATGCAGGGCTTAGAGAAGACACATGGTATAAAATCTGTATCCTCACAGGAATTTTTGAACTCTTTAGGTTAGTATTCGAGAAGAGAAGAGCTAGAATATTCCCTTCCTTCAAACAAAAAGAGTCAAACTCAGCAAATTAATGAAGGAAAAGCATCAATGAAGAGAATGAAATGCTGAACAATTACAAGGGCACTGTTATGTCAAAGAGATCCTTACCTGATGTGAAATTGGACAGATTAAGGACCTTTTAAGATGAGATGCATTCTTCATGTTTCCAGTAAAGCCCACAGCTCAGCACAGAGACCAGCCAGCCCCAACCCTCCAGTGAGGCCTCAGCTCTGCATTTTCAGAGCAAACAGATCAGACACCCAGCCGGATTCGGGATGACACCGAGTGCGTGCAGAGATCAGCAGATCCTAAAAGAACACTGCAGGGAAAGCTGAGTGACCATCAGCACACAATCTCTTCCTCTGCAGAGACTCAGTGTCCCCTGCCTGGCCATGGCATGACAGGCCCAGAGGACTGAGGTCAATGCTTTGCAGTCTGACAGTGGCTCAGGATGTCAGCCTGTAAATTTTCCATGGCCTATCAGCACCTCCACCAGCAACACTTCACTGGCCTGGCCTGCATTAACCTCTTGACCTAGAAGGGACTTTTGTCTTTACTGTTACCCTCCCTGCCATCAAAACTCATTTCCCATTATTCCACTGCACTTCACAGTGTCAGTAGTTCAGATCTCTCCAGGAGACATCACTGGAATTGCAGATATTATTAAGCCACTGCTGGGTCAACTGCAACGCTGCACAGGGTTTCAGTGGTGCAGCAAATGAGCCAGACATGTTGTGCTGCTATTCTGGGTACACTGCAAAGCTCCAAGAGAGTCCACAGGGGATGGAGGTTTAGAGTCTGTCCCTTGGATAAGGATATTGCCACTGCCCAACCTGAGGTGCTGCCAGGTTCCCTCACTGTGGGGGACTTCCTCTGTCAAAGCCTATTTACAGCTTTGACTGTAAAATAAGAGTGCTACTTCTTCTGAAGTGAAACATCACTTCAGAGAGCCTGTAACTTATCTCCAGCCTGCACATCCTCATCTTGTAGTCTGGACTAGCTTCATGCTTCCATGTCAGCTCTGGAACCTGACATTTCCTCTATCAGAGACTTCTTGTACAAAAAAATATTGGCATGGTAATAAATACCTGTAGTTAGATGGATGTAATTCCTTTTGGTAAACTGAACCCTTAGTTTTACAAAGAATCATAAAATGGTGGAGGTGGGAAGGGACCTCTGCAGGTCAACCTGCCTGCCCCCCTCACAGGACCACCCAGAGCCAGCTGCCAAGTCCAATGGCTTTTGAACATCTCCAAGGAAGGAGACTCCACAACCACCCAGGCAGCACTTTGTCAGCAGCACTTTGTCAGCATCACAGTAAAAAAAGTATTTCCTGATGTTCAGATAGACCCTCCCATGGTCCTGTCACTAGGCACCACTGAAAAGAGCCTGGCTCTGTCCTTTCTGTATCCTCCCTTCTGGTATTTATACACCTTGATGAGATTCTTCCAGAGCTCCCAGCTTTCTCAGCCTCCTCATAGGAGAGAAGCTCCAGTCCCTTAATCACAATTGTGGTCCTTCTCTGGACTCTCTCCAGTATGTCTGTGCCCCTCTTGTACCAGGGAGACCAAAAATAGACACAGAACCCCTGAAATTACCTGTGACTCAAGATCAGCCCCATTTGATTACTGAGCAGGGCCAAATGAGCAACTGACTCTTAAGAAACCACCATCATCCCCCACTGTAAACTATTCCTAAATTTTCCCATCCCTTCATCTCTTAGAGATAATGTTACATCCTGTGTCTCACAGGCTTTGCAGAACAATTTGGTATGTGAGTCAGAGGATTAGAAAATTCTCTTGCCCCCATCCTGCAGCTTCAAGAACAGCTGAAGTTTCTGAGGCAGGTTCAGTCATCTTTGTGCTTTGCATTTACCAGTTTCTTGAAGTCACTTTAATTTTGCTGGCTGAGACCTTGGCTTTGTTGTGGGTACCAATTCTTGCACAGATGCTTCTTTTAAATAAAAGGGCACCCAAGACGTTGGCAAGTCTGTAATTCTGTCATCTGACATTTAAATCAAAATCAGTCTTTCTCTTTGCTCGTTAAACAAAGATAAACAGAAAAGTCCTGAGGTTCTCCAAGTCTCTAACCTAGGTGGGAGGAGTAAAGCTCCTGTTTTCAGGAGCATCAGCTAACATTTCCCCCTCCAGTCCTGGCAAACTTCCCTCTACCCAAGGAGCCAGAGGTGTGACTTCAATACTGAACCCACCCAAGGCACTTCCCAGAGCCACGGGCAAGGCTGACCATATGGACTGGATGCTGTTTCCACCTTAGCACACATGAGGATTAACCTCACCAAGGTCACAGAGAGCCTTAGCTCCAGCAATCATCTCCATGCAGAGTTACTTGATGCAATACCTAAAGCACCAGGAGGAATGACAGCGCAACAGGACACAGGGTCTCCTATGGAAGAGGCAAACCCTTCCCAGAGCTGTTTCAGCATAAAGAGAGGGTGAGGCATCCCCAAGCTTTAGTCACAGGCATCAGTCTGTCAATTTTTGTACTGGATTTGGTTCAAGTTTTGGCATAGATGAAGCTATGTCTGGTTTAGACTCCTCTCATTTTGTTACGTCAGAGAAAGGCAAAAGAATTAAGACCTAGGATTGTGCAATGAAATCCCAGTCAGAGGACCAAAACCAGTACAGCTGCCATGATGTCTTCTTTCACTTTTTCCTGTCCAGAACATTGGTAGAATGCTATTAAAACAAATCAGCTCTGTGATTTATACCACCTCTTGAGCCTGTGAAAATCATGGTACAAGGTGAGAACCAGGTTACCATGCACTGACTCAGAAAGAATTCTCCCTTGATTGCACAAAAGATGGGAAGCTTCTCACAAACATTGCACTAATCAAACACCCATCAGATTTATTAACGTCTCTGAAGGGTCTCTAATTTTGTCTCACCATGCATTTCACATTTCCCTTTTTCCTGGAATCCTAAAGCCTCCAAGAATATTACCTGTCACTCACCTCACATCTATTTCCCCATAATTCATGGCTTGTTCTGTCCTTTCCTGTAACCCCAGGCAGTTCAAGGTTGAATTCTATAATAACTCTTCTCTAGTTCAAACCTGTCTGACACTTTAGTGATGGTCCCAGGTTGGTTACGTCTGAATAAAAATGTGTTCAGGCACATTACAAAAAGGGAGGATTTGTGAAAAATACATGAAGTCTAGAACAATGACTTTGGGGTATGTTAATGAACTGATCTGATAGCAGGAGATCACTCTGAATTCATGCAAATACCCTGAAAATAATTGTGTTATTGCAGAAATATCTTCTCAGCAAGCACCTCCCTATTTTAAGTAACAAAATGTGACACTTTACATATTCCCAGAAGTCTGAGGTCCACCAATATCCTGTAGTTCTACCCCTTACCCAGACATCTGACCCTCTTGGGGTTTTAAGAGATTTTCAGTATTTCTTTTTTCATGTGAAAAACATTGCAGATCCTAAACAAAAACACTGTTTTGCAGAACAACCCGAACTCTCCTGTCCAAAAAGCACAGACAAACCCAAGGCAGCAGATGACAGTCTGCATAAATGTTTCCTTCTATGGAAGCACGTTTTGACATTTTCTTAAAGATTTTGTGGGGTCTCTGAGGCTCAGGACTAAATCTGTTTATCTCCAGAGGATCCCACAGTGGACTCCTGGCTGCTGAGGATGTCTTTGTCAGACCTACCAACAGAAACAGAGGGCTGAAGGTGTTTCTTTAAGTCATTTTAAGAGGTGTTTACTGAGCAGAAATCCAGGGGAATTGACTCCAAGCAACAGGCACAAGATTTGTGCCTTAGGATCTCCAGATGTAATCCTTACAGAGATGGACTAACCAGGTACCTCTGGCAGTAAGGAGGCTGAAAAAATGGCCTGAGACCCATGACGTGCTAGAACTTGAGTATTTATTTATCCAAGAGTAAAATCCAGGAGTAAAAAATCTAGGGTCCTACTACAGATCTCCACAGTCTGCTCCAAAATTAATACATGTGTCATACTTACATTATTAAGGAAAACAGATAAACTATTCTGTCCTGGTCTGTCTCCTCTCACATATGCTATTTCTTCTTACACGATTACAGGGAATAATCTTATTATGACATTTCGACTGAGAGCCTGCAAATCTCACAATCTCTAGTTACAGAGTGTCAGCAATTAAAAAACGTCATTCAGGTTCTCTGAATATCTTTTACACATTTTGAACAGAGAATAAAATAATTTATTGGGTTGTAGGAAGTAACTCCTTGAGGGTAAACAGCCCCTTTCTCAGCCCCACCTCTGCTCTGGACTGTCTCAGAGCTGGTCCTGGGTCGGTATGGCAGCACTCAGGGGAGACAAGGATCAGGAGAATTTCTTTATGGCAGACCTTGTTCTCCACCAGCAAAAGATTTAATTCAGCTTCAAGCCTTCCCTTGGAGCTCAATTAAAACTTCACAGCCTGAAGCAGATGAACTGCTCCATTTGCCCGTGAGTGTAGCTGTGACAACATCCTTAAAATCTTTACAGCAACTGCTCTTGAAAGAACAGACCATGTTCCTCAGATTACCAGGGGGGATCAGCTGTGGGCCTAATCCCTCTTTTGTACCAGCAGCCAGAGGGCTGAGGCTGCAGAAGCCCCATCACAGGGGTCACCTCACAGTGGCTGGAAAAGGCCAGTACAGAGAAACCCGACTGTGCAGGTTCCTCTGGTCAGCAGCCAAGCTGGAGCTCTTCCAAAGAGCACTGTGCAGAAAGCTGGGGCAAGATGGGAGTAAGGAGCAAAATTCTGGGGGAAAGGGCGACAGACCAACCTTGCTACTCTTACCCCACGCAAATGACAGAGGTGGTTGGTGCTGCTGAGTACAGCTAAAACCCTGAATACAATCAAAACCCCAAATCCCAAACCCCTGCCCTGCCTTCAAAGGACAATTAATCCCTCCTTCAAGCTGGAACAACCTCTGCCCATGCCTGACACTGCTTTCAGCCATGCAGCCAGAGGAATGGGAGCCGTAGACATGATGGCAAAGCCACTTAAATGGAATAAATATCTTTAATATGCAGAGGAAATGCTTGGCAGGCTCCGAACAGGAGAGGCGTTCTCGCGTGGTAATTGAGCTTGGCTGCAGCTCACAGCATCACACCCAGCCTGCCTTGCTAACAGAGGCTTTGCTGGTGCAGATATAATGCCTTCACTGTGCAACACTTCACAATACCCCAGGCTCATAATTCAATGGCTGATAAACCCAGCTAAGCAGGGCCTTGGAGTGAATTGTTCTGAATATCAGCTGATTTTGCCACTGGCTAATTCATCCAAATGAAAAAATATTGTGCACACTTACTGTACACACAACAGCATTTCATCACTTGAGTTAACAATTAGCACTTTTGGAGGTATTGCTTCACTCCCACCAATCCTCAGCAAGGATTCAGGAAGGCAGGCAGTGGGTACTGTCACAATTAGAGAAGGAAACAGGCAGCAGTTTTAAGCCAGTTGTTTGGAATGACCCAACAAAACAAAGGAAAAAAGGAGCTAAACTAAAAGGATTTCCATCCCAAATCTACCCACTGAACCAGACTGTCAGGTCAGAGTCTGACCTTTCAGTGAGGTTTGCCTGACTCTCTAAATGTTTACAGAGAGAAAGATAAAGGCAGGACAACACCAGGTTGGCTACTCTGGCAGTTCTCACATGGCTTCCAGGAGAAACCTCCTCCTTTCAGCTTTTGAGAACAAGTTTTGATTTTGCTGCAGGTGCAGAAGGCTCTTTTTATAGGGAGGGACAGATTTACTGGAGCACAGTGACACTCTGGCTACCCCCAGTCTCCTTTCCTAGTCCTGCAGTCCTGAGAGAAACTCCATGGGATGCAGCTGTAGGGCCTGCAAGGCTTCCTGAGCTTGGCAGGTAGTGCCAAAAATTAAGGTGATAAGGTAACCATGCATTAGTCACCCATTTGTGTAAGAAACCATTATTAATGTAAATATAAATTGGGGAGCTGAGGAGCAGCTCTGCAGAAAGAGATTTGGGCTGGTGGCAAATGGAATGTGAGTCAGCAGTGAGTCCTGGCAGCCAAAAGGTTCTTCATGGGCAGGGTGGTCAGTCATGGAACTGGCTTCCCAGGGAAGTGGTCATGGCACCAACCTGTCAGAGTTCAAGGAGTGTCTGGGCAATGATCTTCCCTCATATGGTTCAGTTTTTGATAGTCCTGAGAGGAGCAAGGAGTTGGAATCAATGGCCTTTATGAGTCTTTTCATAATTGAGAAAGTCTTGAGTTTATTCTAAGATTCTGTGTCAGTGCAGGTCCTTCTAGGACTACTGATCCCATGTGTGGGACTGGCTCCTACTGAGAACTTGGGGTGGGAGTTAGAACATGACTCACTGATACTCCTAATTGAAAAAGCAAACTGCAAGATTGGTTTCAATTTCAAACATACTATAATTTTCACCTAACATTGTAGTAGCACCCTTACTAGAAGAAAAAAAAAAAAAAGGAAAATATCAAACCTCTTTGTTTGTCTTTGCTAGGATTCACTATTTAATTTCCTCTTCCCACCAAACATCGTTTTGCTGAAGATACTAAAAACTGTCTCTTATGATTATGATAAAGTAGTGGCACTTCTGAATAGTCAAATCAAAGGAGAAAAAGAAGAGAAATGAATCTGTTGATGAAAAATTGAATGATTCAGACAAGGGAATTGATTATTTAAGTCAATTCCATCAGAATGTGAATGTCACTGTTGTTCTTCAATTTTGCTTTCTTTTATTGAAACCTTATTGTCTGAAAAGTAAAAAAAAATCATTATCTCAACAAAATATCAATAGAGACTTAATTCTGCATCATTCCTGTGGAATTCTTTGGTCATTTTGAACACGTTTTTTACTACATACTTAAAAGAAGTACTTCAACATATATTTTCTCATGACCCTTATACTAAAACCTTCTTGAGTTAGAAGCAGTGTATCTATCCAAAACATGCATTTTTCACAGTGTTTTATGCTTTTTACAGTCTTTGAGGTGAAAAGTACTAAAGCATCATTTTCTCACCCTGTTTTATTAAACATCTTTTAACCAGAATAAAATATGATTTGTACTTACACATTCAGTGAGGTACAGGAGTTGTTTCTTTTTTTCATACTCATTATACAGGCCAAGTTTAACTAGATACTGGCTAACAAACATCACTTTTTGAAGGAAATATATAATCATGAATGAGATCCATGCATACTGCAAAGGTTTTACTTGCTATCATTGTCCTTTTAATCTAGCACGGCATTTCTGATTATGATATTTGGATGTCTTCACCAAAACCTATTTATTTCTTGTTTACACATCACTGCCTGAAAGTCTGTTAATTTTTTTATCATTTCCCAAAAATTTAGAAAATATACTTTAAAGAAGAATAAGCAAGGCACTCCAACTCCATCCCCACTGAGCTCCATGGTTACAGAGAAGGAGGTGGGTAAGAAATGCCAGACCAGCCAATTTCAGATCAGTTCTGCTCCAGTAGATGTTTTCCTGCAACAGATGTCCAAGCCTCTCTGATGTCCACCAGGATTATTCTGCTGTCCAGTAGCAGCAGTGACTCCAGGGCACAGCCTTCAGGGGGCTGAACTGACATCAAAAGTAGTGACTGAAGAACATGCTCCAGCACTCAGAATTCCTACATAACCCCCACAGATGAGAAAAACATAATGTGCCTACTCTTTCCTCTCATGCTGATGGAGAACCTCCCGAGAGCATCTTGGAGATTTGCCTTGGGTGGCACACACAGCATGGAGCTCCACCAGAAAATATCTGCTTGCCACATGGAACATGCAAGTGTCCTGAGAACATTTTCACTGGCAGGGTTGCTCATCACAGCTTGAACTCAGACTCCCCAGATGGTCTCACACTGGCTCCCACTCTGCCTCAAATTTAGATTAAATAAATTTACTGTCAAATGAAGAAACTCCTCACTGGACAAGAAGAAACCACCCCAAATGCTACTCCCTGCCCATTAAAAACATTTAAATCACATTGGGTGAGAGATTTCAAGCCTGTGCTCAAGCAGGACAGGTACACTCAGACTGCATAAAATGGAGAGGGAAATACCAGAAAATAAACCTTGGTAAGTACACAGTCCATTGTAAAAATCTAGACCAGGTGCCAAAAACAAATCCAATAGAGAATCCATCAGTCTGTGCACGTCCCAGCTGAATACATAACACATTAAAAAGGAGGAAAGAATGTGTCTACAGCAAAGCAAATAGAAGCTGAGAAAAGAAAATGCCACCATTCTGGAATGGGAGCTCTTTACAAATAAATTGACACCTCCTCAGCTGCACTTGCTCTCTGTTCACTGATGTACCAGGGCTTGGCCAAGGCCTTGCTGACAACATTGAGATTTCTGTCTTCTCCTTCATCTCAGCAAGGCCAATGACACCATCTAAATGTCACTCTAATGTTAACCAAACACGGTAACACAGGTTTGGGAGATGAGTTCTGATAATGGATTAGCTCCTCCTCCTAGAATCCTTCATATGAAACCTGTGTAATTTGAAGATCCCCTATAAAACACCAGTTTAGTGGCTGTATCATCCCTCTCTTTCACAGCACCCACTGGGTTGCCTAAAAAAACCCTCAAGGCTGACCCTACTGTCCCCAAACTGCAGAGTAACTGATGTTGCTATTCTCTGCAGCTCATTTTTCTTCATCAAAATAACCCACCCTTTTGGGGAAGAAGGGAAGAGGAGTGGGATGGTAGGAGGAATTGATCCAAAATTCCCCAGCAAAACCAGAAGAAAAACACAGGCTTAATCAATCACATCCCTCAAACCTGCAGAAATCCTAACAACCCAGCCAGAAATAAGCGTTACCTAGAAACATGAGAATGCACTCCCAAGAAGTGGGAGTTTGGTTTGGCCAGGAATCCAGAGTTAATAGGAACATCCAACAGGAGGATGCACAAAAGGACTAAGCACAAGTGTCCCTCCTGCCTTCTATACCCTCCCTGCAGTGATGGCTTGTACTGAACCAGGCAGCCTAAATGACAAGTGTCTGTACACTCTCAGCCACTGGCAAATCTCTTTTAACCTGAAGCTTCTCCTAAAAAAGCCGACACCAAAAATAATGCAGATGAAATTGTTTAAGATACGGTTTGAGGCGTTTTGTTTCCTTTCCTGTTTTGTGTTTTTGTTTGCTTGGGGATTTTTCCTGTTATCCCAGAGCCCACAACAGATTTAACAACTGTTTGACCAGAGACTACCTGGGGCTGCAAGTTTTTTTTCCATTGCAGGTGATAGTGGACACCTTATTCTGCAAACAAAACCCAAAATAATCCACCAAAAAAAAATTCTACAAAGCAGCCACAGAGAGGGGAAACGGAGGAGGGGGAACATTTGTGCTGAAGATCAGAGAATATTTACTTACCTATGGCTTTATTGGGGAGGGAAAGAGAGGGAAAAGAAGTGGAAAAAATGAGCCAAGAGGCTCTGGGAGGCTGCCGGTGCCGGGAGCCTCTGGGGGGAGCTCGGGAACCGCGGTTCCCCCCCCACGGGGCCGCGTCCGCCGTGAAACTGGGAAAGGAGGGAGCGCAGCCTTCTGCCCCTTTCTCTCCTGCTCGATGAAAAAAGCGTCCTCTCCCCCTGGAAATTCAGTTTGCAAACGCAGGAATCTGCTTGACAGAGTTTTGTCAGCTCGCTTGAAATAAATAGAAAAAGGAGGGCTAAGCAAAGACCATTCAGCCCTTACAACGCTGCTCTCAACAAAAGGGTCTCTTTTGGGAGGTACCAGTTGTGCCTGTGATTGAGATCATGCACACGAGAATAAAGGCACCCCAGGGCACCCCAAGGCATCCCAAGCACTGCCTGAGTACCAGCAGTGAGACTGAAGTTGGTGGCACATTATCCATCGGCTCCTGTGTTGTCATCTCTCAGAGCCTCAGGAATTTTGAACGGCTTCTGAATTAATCAATCTCAAAATCTTCTTCCCTCATCACTCGGCACCCATCCCATCTAATTTCATCAGTGTTGTCACTGAGAACTAGAGGAGTATGCTCATTTGCCTCGGTGACACAAAGTTCCTTGAACACCTCTTGCTCAGGAAAGCCTACAGGGAATATGCATTAAGCATCCCCTCACAGAAGGGGGGAGGTAAATCTGTGACCCTCCTATCCCCAAAGTCCTTGCCAGTCTGTGGGATTTAACTCTGATGGTCCTTGATGTTAGTTAAGCTGAGTTTGGGAAAAGCCATGCTTTCCAAAAGCAGAGGAAAACAGGAGGTCCCAGGCCAGTATGATCCTCCTCCACTTCAGCCTCAGCTACAGATGTGGTTTTTGCTTCCAGTAGCCCTCCATTCATTGGGGCACTTTCTGATGTAATTGCACCACTCTTGCACGCACACTTTCATCAAGAAAAACAAAATTAAAAACTTAAATCACTGATGAAATATAACCAGCATGAATGTCCTGATGAAAAAATGAGAGGCAAAATGCTCACTTGTGATTGTTTTTTCCAGAGTACTCCCTGGCCCAGAAAATGAGGATAACAAATTCAATGAGATAAGGAACGCCAAAGAAAGGCATGAGAAATTATTTCAGTGTTGGAAAGAACTGGCTAACAAGGGGAGATTAAATCAGCCAATTACACATATTCTTGGACTAAATATAACCTATGCTGAGGACTTTACAGCAGCCTCTAAATACTGGAAAGATGCAAACACTTTACTAGAGACAAAGAACTGATGGAATTTATGAAATACATAAGGCCAGCTAAAAATTAGGAGCTGTCTCCCAACTCTGAGTTCATGCAGCAGTGGAACAGTCTGTCGAGGAAAGCGATCTTTCCCAGAAAAAGCAAAGATTTAATTTAATGAAATGAAGTCTCTAAGAACAGTCTGACATCTGCGAGGATTCAGCCGGAATCAGCGGAGGAACCTTCAGGCTCCTGCATGCAGCTTCACACTCACTGCTTAACATAGCATGTTTGCAAATTGTAATGCTGCTGTTACAACTGATACTGTGCAATTTTTCAGCAGCTCTACACTAAGGGAGGAAAAAAAACATCGCTCCAGCGACAAAAGGAAGCATCAGTGACAAATGAAGACACTGAAGATGTTTCATTCTTTTTTTCTAATATTCATCCAGATGGATTCACAGTCCCTTTCTGTTGCCCCTGTGATTTTCTGGAGGGGAAAGGGTTGGAGACAGTCATTAAGGGTCTGAAAACTATCATGTCTGGTTAGGAGGCAGCTTTGCAGAAAAGGATCTGAGGTCCTGGTGGGCAGCAAGTTGAAGAGGAGCCAGCAGTGTGCTCTTGAAGCAACTAGGGCTGACCACAGCAGTTGCATTAGTGAGAGCATAAGGGGCAGGTCAGGAGAAGGCAGAGCTGTGTACCCAGAGGTGCACTGCAAAACAGGAGGCAATGGTGACAAATTACAGACAGAGAAACTCAAATTTAAGGATCAAAATCTTTATAACAAACACTTGACAGGGGCAGAGAAGCTGTGCCATCTCAGCTGGGTAAAAATCTGCCTTGTAGATGATCAAAACACAACCAGATAAGGCTCCAAACTAACTCAGGACCTGGGCTAAGGAGGAGAGGCTTGGACTGGTGTCCAACAGAGGGACCTTCGTTCTTAAGCTATTCTGTGGTTCTACATGAGGAGCTTTCTCAAACCAAAACAGCAAAATCAGGAGCAAGTGCACAAAATGGATTTAGAACTGCATCAGAAACAACCCTAAGAAATCATTCTCCTTCCCCTCCCCATGAGACTGTTAAAGACCCAAATATCCACCCAAAATCTCAGAGACACAAATGGAAATCTAATGCCATCTTTGCATGCTTTGAGAATCACTCTCTGAGCTGCTGCCTTCAGGACACTGCACTTCCCAGCCTAAAGATTCTGTATCACACAAGTGGGAATTCCATACAACCCTCCAAAAAGGGGAACAATACCTACAACATACATACAGGAGCTTGCCTTCTTCTTCACCACAAAATAGGCACAGATGCATCAGCACTGACGACCCACCACAGTGATCTTAAAATATGAATGCAGGAACCAGGAAAAAGCAGGTGAGTCAACAGTTAAAGTAAAGTCACCATGTCAAAGTGGAAAACAACCTCTTTGTCAAGGTGGCATGTGCCCAAATTCGTTGTTCTGACTTTGTTCAGAGGGACAGGTTTTTACTATCCTTAGCAGAGTAGGGTCACTGTGGTGGGGGGAATGAACTGGGATCTAAGCTGGCTCACGTATCACCAATAAAGATGCTTCCCATGTGCTGATTGCAGGATATTACTGGAGGCAACAGTTGTGAGGGAGAAAGCACTGCTTTATTTCCAGAACCCAGCTGAGTTTATGTGGTTGGCAGTAGGGAAAAATAGTATCACCCCTGTTGACTTGAAAACCGAGCAAACCCAGCCTCTAGAAGTCATTGAGGGGGAATAAACTTGGAGTCTCAAGATGCCTTTTAGAGAAGCACTTTATCATGGATAAACACACTTTGGAATGAGGAACTTTTCCCACTCCACCTTCTTTGTGTCGATGTTATGTTTCTACCAGGAATAAGGAGCTTCTCACGGCTATTTTTTTTTTTTTTTTTTTTTTGGTCAGTTAGAGAAGAGCCAGCTTTTGCTGAGTGCCCTCATCCCTACCTCACCAGGGACATTTCTGGAGTCCTTATGGCTTGAAAGCCAACTAAGAGTAAATGACTCCATATCATAACCAGGACCCAACCCATCAGAGAGACGAACTGTCAGGCTCGTTCAAGTTGGCTGAGTCACAACATCATTTTCATCTTCGTGATGAATATCAGGGATAAAAGAAAAAGCACTACAGCTACATTATTCCTGCTCACAGAATATTGGAAAATGTATTAAATTACTTCACACTGGCTGAAACGGAGTACTTGGCTCCCTGAAGTTTTTTGTAATGAAGTTCCTACTTCAATAGCCATGGGTATGTTCTGGGGGAGTCCTCATCTGCTCATCAGGTCCCACCTGCCAGCTGCCTCCCCCCGTGTCCAGGATCCCTGCCACTGATCAACAGCTTTTAAAATAATTTCTTAGGCTCCTTTCAGGGTTGCCCTGGCTTACAAGTGGGCATAAAAGGTAACTTCCTCAAGCAGATGTAATAATGAAACATACTCAGATTACCTTCTGGGGCTGCCCAGCAGCAACAACTCTTCCAGGAGCAGCCATTGACCGGCACACACAGATCTAAAGCAAATTTGTGAGGACAGACCTGTTTCCATCACCTGAGTTTACAAGGCATTCACTCCTTTCTCTTCCTCTCTGCCTGCTTTAGATTTTACCAAAGAATGCAGAACTCAGGGTGCACTTCTGAGTTCCCATTGCATTTTCAGGCACATATTAAGGAGCCTTCACTCATTTTGGGAACAACATTGACTGCACTGGGTTTGTACTTAACTTTAGCTCTAGAAAGAGTTGCTGCTTCTGCTGGGAGACACACAGGACACACAGCTGGATTCCCTTGCAGCAACAAGGACAGATATTGGATATACAGCCATTTCACAGTATTTTTTAGTTAAATTCTCAGTTCAGTCCTTGCCCCCCTGCTTAGGAACACACCACTTTTGTCATAGAGCATTCCTTCAGACCAGGATGAAATGTCAGGTTGAAAAGCATCATCATTAGATTGAATTAAATTCACAAAAGACTTGATCCCACTTGATCAAGCTTCCAAAAAATACTATTTCCTTCCCTATCCCTTCAACTTGTTCCTCACTTTACATCTTACTGAGCCATTAGCAGAGGGATAACATGAATCGCACCCAAGTCTGTCTTTACTACCAGACTGTTCCATCCACTCCTGTTCTCTTTGGAGCAATGACAGGTACAAAGAAGGACCATGCCAGGAAAAGAGACCAACGTGAAAACCAAGAGAAACTCAGGCAAACACCATCACAACTCTGCTGTTAAACCCACATTTTGCCACAGTCCTATTAAAGCACTGCCATGGTCTTCATTACTCAGGAATAAAAAGTCACAGGGCAGGAAAAGCATTCTCTTATGTTAGGATTAAATACTCTCAGTTGTCTGTGAAACCTGAAGCCCAAGTTTTTCTGGGAATATTATGAATGTCTCAGGCTAGTGGCCAATTTTAGAGGCTTTTGAATAGTTCAAGCAAGCATTAAGTGGCACTTATTTATAGCCACCACTGTTCACCTACTATGTGCTGTATTAACCTTTCAGCATCAGAGCCCAGGTAGAAATTGTATGAAATTCATGCAACACAGGCTAAGGATCAAAAAGGCAGATTGGGATGGTGGAGGGTCTGGAGGGTTAGAAGGGGAGCAGTTAGCTTGAGATATAGTCTAAAAAAAAAAAAAAAGAAAGGAGTTATGCATGGGGAATGAGTTTGCTAGTGAGTGCTAGAGCAAGAAAAAACAGCCTGCAGAGCACAAGGCCACATTTTTTTCCAAGATTGGCTCAGACCACTCTATCTCCTACACTACAAGATACAGATTCTTTCCTTTGTGCTTTGTCAAGTAGGATGATTTTTATGCTGCTTTATTCCTGAACCACAAGCCAGCATAAAGAATAACTGATAATAAGCAATCTTTTTGATTATTCTGTTGTATGAGCTGGAGATACTATTAAATAAATGCCATTTATTACCTGTTTGTGGCCACATGAGCCACCAGGCATTTCTCTGATGCAAGAGAGCTTCCACCATGCTCTCATGCAGAAGATCACCATTACTGCCTAGCACATAATGGGGCATTTCTGGCTTTACCTGAAACCAATCAGCTGCACCATTCCAGACCAGCTGCTTCCTCACAGCTCAAAGCACTTTGTAGTGTAAGCACTAACACAGTAGAGCAATAACTTGAGATGATAATTTAGGTTGCTGCTCTTTCTTAAGTGTCTGGATTTTTACAGGCTGTCTACCTTAATTCTCTCTTTTCCATTAAAACCTCTTTGGGGAGAATGAGCATGAATTTGTAAAAGAAAAAAAAAAAAAAAAACAAAACTAGGAATTTGGAGAACAGTAACAGGTGCATACAGAAATTGAAATAACACATTAGTTCACTGGATTTGAGTTGGGCTTCTAAATCCCCAGCCAAGCATCTATCTATTATATGCTCCAAAAATGCAGCAAAAGACAAGGAAAGGATTCATTCCGAGGGCAGACTGCACATGCAGGGGAAGAAGGAGGTACAAATAACTATAGCACTTGTAGGAAACTGAGACACAGATTAAGTGTAGAAGCAGAATGGTCCTGGGGAATCAGGTACAGCAATGCACATACTTTTTGTCAAGTTTACAGAATAAAACTCAAATCCTCTTCTCAGGGGCTTGGAAGATGTGGTTGCCATGACTGTCACAGTATTTTATTCAAATTAAAAAATCGAGAATCAGTTCAGGGAACAAAAACCATCAAAGGCTTCCTCCTCATCTGATCACCATTCTGCAGCCTCCCTGCTCCCTCCCTTATCCTCTCTCTTGCTGGATCCTTGCTGATAGAATGGCTCATTTTTAACAGCAGAGAAAGTGCTCATTCCCCACCTTCTCTGCTCCTATTTATGATCCTGGGGATGCCTAATGTGTGTTAAGTGTTGAGTTGAAAAAAGAGTGTTGGCTTTGCTCTGCACACATTGCAAACTGCAGCTGTTGTGACTGGAAGAGCTCAAAAATTCACAAAAATTCAAGGAAAAAGAAATGAAACAGCAGAGGCACCAGAAGAGTGTAGGTAAACTTACCTGAGCATCAGAGAGAGCCAGCCCCAAACATGGAGACACATCACCTACGAATCAAACCAGCAACTGCAAGGACATGTTGATTTGTCTTTATGGCAGATGGGAGCTGGGAAACGGAACTTGTTGGGACACCCTCCTTTTCCTGGGGTATTGTACCTCAGTTCTGGACCCAGGCTCCCAGAGAGTTGTGCCACTTGTTCCAGACCTATTCAACCCCCAGGGGTGAATGAATATTGAATATTTCTCCAAGTCTAGGAGAAGAGCAAGCACACACCTTGCCCATGTTCTCGATGAGTCCTGTAACTAATGTGCTCCCTAAAAAGTCTCTTTTCCCTTTTCCCTTCACATTTCCATTGCAGCTGGCCATGTGCCACAGCAGGGAAAAGCAGCACAGGCAGCAGCACAGAGCCTGTGACAAATCACTGCAGAAGCAACGCAGCCCTGAGATGCCAGTCAGCTCTGCCATCTCCAGACAAGGAAGACAAGCACTGAGATATTTCTATTCCACTTCTGAGTTTGCCCTGGGCACTGCAGACTTTTCATGGACTCACAGAGATTGTTCTCTCCCTTACCAGCAACAGGACTCATCTTTCCAAGCTAGTCAGCCTGGTGTGCCTTCTTCAACAATAACACCACCAAAGCAATTAACATTTCCTCTTTAAGTTTTTGAGTCAAGGTAAAAGCACTCAGCCTGAAGAGTGTGGCTGCCATCAGAAAGGGCTGCTGTGCTTTTCAAGGGGCAAAGAGGATCCTTGAAATAGCTGAATACACACAGGCATAGCAAAAGCTTTGTAAGTAACTCACACAGTGAGGTTTGGAAGGCAGCACATAAACAGGACCAGATTGAGGATCCTGGCAATGCACATCCTAAAAACAGGTGAAGGGGGCCAGCAGCAAGCCGTGGATTTTCCACCCAGGAGCTGAAAAGGAAATTGTAAAGTCCAGGCAGTACAAATGAACCATCTATTTTTGAGCTGCTGAATTTGTTGCAAGCCCTGAAGCTTTTTGCCTGTAACAAAACAGAGCCAGGTATAGAAAACATGAAGGAGCACAGTGCTACAACACCCCAGATGAATTCCAGGGTCCTGATACACTTGGCAGAGAGGCCCCAGGAGAGGTGTGTGTCAGCACATCCAAGACAGCAGCCATGCCATGGTCCTGTCAGGAGACACTGCTGTGCCTTCTAGCTGGCCTCTTTTCAGCACGATGAAAAGATGATGCCACATGCCAGGCAAAACCAGTCATGTGGATGGCTAAAAGTGTCTAACACATGGGGATCACGTGGAGTGAAATGCAAAGGAGCAGTTTCACTGGGGAGAATCAAGAACACAGCCAACCCTACCCTCCACGTGCAGGGCTGACAGTGGCCCAGAAGGCACACAGTGGAACATGAGGAACTCTCCATCTCTGCAGAAGATGCTAAGGCAGGTGGGATCATATGAGGAATAGATGAAGAGCCCCTGGCACAAGCCCTAGAGGGGGGCTGGGTGAGAGGGTGACTTTGAGTGATGTGAAAACCTGTCTGCCAGAAGTTGGACTGAGATCCACCAACTCATTCCACACAGCTCCCCAAACAGACACACTTCCTTTTCTTAGAAGCACAGATGCCTATATATATTTAAATCACTGCTCTAGTCAGGGGTTGTACTAGCTGTAAATTTTGAAACTGGGGGGAGGGGAAAGGCACTGAAGATTCCAGTATGTAATTTTCTTTTTTTTCTTTTATTAGATTATACCCTTGTTTAAGAACTAACTGTTCTTTTACTTGGTGTCCTTTTGGCAACCATCTCTACCTAGCAAGACGTGGGTGTGTGCACTCCCCCAAGTTTGCCTGTACTTGCATAGCAAGTTCAGATGAAATACAGCACAGAAATTGTACTCCTGCAGCCCAGGAGCAGGAGTATTTAGAGCAATTAATCACTAAAATGAAGAAAAGGCAATGACTGGCACTGTAGAGGAAGAGAAAAAAAAAAAGCTAACTTAGAGCACTACTGAAACGTGCTCAAAATACACAATCCAGGGGGGAAGCAGCACGTCTGCCTCAGCAGCACTGACAGCAGCTGAACATCACAGGCACTTTGGAGTTGTGTGCTCACCATCAAAATTCTTCTCCGGGGCGGTGCGGCCGCGAGAGCGGATCTGGCCGGTTCCTTCTCCCCCAAGGTAATTCAGCTCTCTCCAGTCACACAAGAAATAGGGACAATATTTAGTGCTCCCCGAGCATGGTTTAACCTAGAGAGCAGATCCAGAAAGGTTTGTGTGGCCCTGCCCCAGGCTGAAGACAGAAGCAGCAGCGTGTCTGCCACACATTGCAGCAGCGGCTTCTCTCCTCAGAGGTGTGTTTCGAAACACCCAGAGCTGGAAGGTGGCCACAAATTCAGCTGAAGTCATTAAGAAACCTCTGAGGTTGGAAAATTAAGATTGCAGATTATTGATCAATGGCTTTAATGACATAAGTCTAGCATTTCTGTATTATCTAATCCTGCTGAGGCATAACTGTTCCCAAAGCCAAATATCTCAACAGGTCAGAACAGCACAAAGAGTTTTAGGAATCTCTCATCAGAGTTTTAACCCTAAAGTTTGCTGAAGTGTTGGTAATCATTAAAAAGAGCTCTGCTACTAATGAGGTTGATGCTAAAACAAGTGCAGAGAGCACACAAAACCTGTAGGTTCAGGCAAAACAGTGCTGGGATGCTTTGATCCTGCCTGTATTGGAACTTTGTGAACTGTGTGAACCTCTTATGTTGTATGAGACCATAACACAGATAGCTGTGCAGTGCAAATAGCAGGGGACTTATGGTAGTGCTTATCTCTGGAGGCTTAAAAAATAAAATACATAGCTTCAGACTCTTTCAGAAAGGACAGTGCATCCTGCATCCAGATCCCTACAATCATACATGGCATAAAGAAAACCCTCAGCCAAGTCCAATTACCACCACCAGGGAAGGTCAGTCAAGTTGTGACTGTTCTAAACTGCACTTGCATAAGCTGGGATGTTCTATACCTGCAGGCTATTCCATTCAGGGGGGATATCTTGGAAAAAACTTTAAAGCAACCCAAGGCCAAGACTTCAAATCTGAGCAACACAAAACCTCAAGAATTTTCCCCTTTCCTCTCTACTAATTTTTCCTTTTCCCACATCTCCAAGATTTTCATGACCACACAACCCTGTCCCATCTTTCCCAGTTCTCTTTTCTCATCACCCACTTTGCCATCTGCAATGCCATTTGTGCCAGCTGTGACTACAATTTTTTGGTTCCTTCAAAACACGGCTCCAGGCATTTTTCCTCACAGCATCTTGGATGCAAAACATGTCCCTGAACTAACCCACAAGCCCAGTATCTTTCTTGGGATAAATTCTTCATCTGATCAGTGATGGTGGCAACTAAGAGCAATTAGCAGAATGTAAGTGTTATTATTTTCCTCTCCCTTCATCCTACTACTTGTTACACTCATTTGTGACCTGTCTCAAAGCAACAGAAATTTTTCTAAAGCATAAACTTACTCCTGTGTTTTACAGGTATTCATCAAGTGAAAATCAACGTGAGCTGGTACCTCATGAGTCAGCAGGCAGAAAGAGCAGTTTTAATGTCTATATACAAGAGATGGTAGCTTTCATTAATACTCCACATGGTGACAATTCCTTAGGTGTAACAGGAGAGAAGTATCTTCCCAGGGATGTTTGTGTGGCAGATAGCTGAAGAAGTGGATTACCACAGGATTTGGAGCTACCAGGCACCTGTACACCTTTTTTTCTGTAAACTGTCCTGAAAGGCATATTTTTTTCATGTTCTTCAATGACTTCACACTCCAACCAACCTGTTTTCTAAACCCATATTTGGCAGGTATGAGGTTTCTTGGCTTGGAAAGCAGCCTCCTAAGTGCAAAAGCTACTTTTGAAAATGGATCTTTAGTTCTGTAGTCTTCTAGACACTTTTTTGAAATCACTCTGAATTTTGTGCTGGTAGGGAGCCCAGTGCAGCAGGGCTTGAATCCAAGGACAGGACCAATCATCATGACTGGCTCTCAGTTTCAATGAGTGGCAAATCAGAAGAAAACTGACATCAAATCCAATTGCACATATAGCTGTGCTATTGTCACTGCCAAGTGGTGAGGCACATGATTCAGCACACAGAAGTTCACCTTCTTCCCAGGTGGGTCTTACAGTCTGTGTTGAATGTGAACCACACCAGCAGCAACCCACTTCAGAGGGCTAAATCCAGCAGAGGAGTGGCTGCAGCAGGTTATGATTTTGGAGTGCAGATGCACTCTGGCACCTAGAGGGCTTCAGAAGGGAACACCAGACACAATGGACAAGGTTGCATGTAAGGTGGGTGACTACTCTGAGTTCCCACTGATGTCAGTGGCCCCCAAACTTTTTGAAGGAACCATCAGTGATGCCAGATTTGGTGTGACCCTCCCACCTCTCCCATCCCATGCTAAACTGCAGTCCATTGCACCACTGCTGCCCTACCCTTTCCTGACACTACTGTCTTGAAGGGGTCTCACAGCTCCAGCTCAAATGAAGCAAGCAGTGGGTGAGAAAGAGGTGGCACTGCACACACAGCAGGATGGCAGCTTCTGCCCTGACACACCCTGCCATTATTGCTGTCACAGTCATGGCCACCAGCCAAACTGTTACAGCTGGCCCCTGACTCCAGTTCCTGTTGCACTGGGACCAAAGGAGAACCAGCAGCCAAAACTGCATCACCTCCATATCCTGAGTGCTGTCAGCTCTCTGCCAGGCCCTTGTGCCCAACACAGCCCCCACACACCTGGAGGTCTGAGCCTTGTCCCTGTGCTCAGCTCCAGTCCTCCCAAATCCATGCCAAGTCCTTTGGACACTAACCATGACTACCTCCTCATCCCCAAGGGTGGAGGTGAGGAGGGTAAGGGAACATTCTCAACAAATTTTCCCAAATTAATGTCTTGCAGTCTCAGTGAAGTGGCATCTTCGAACAAAAATACTTCATTCCCAGACCTCCATCCAGCTGTGAAAGGCAGCTGTGAAAAGCAGCAACTGATTACATGTGTTATTGTCCAGCTGGATATATAGAGCAGGTTGATCTTGGCACATGATTTTTCCCCTTGTTAGGACACATATTTCAGATTGGTAAGTGGACTCAGTCATCAGTCCATTCTCCCTGGCCCCTGATTTGTTTTTTTTTCCTAGTTATTTTAATCCTCTGCTTCAGTACAACAAAGGAAAAGAGTGGAAATTTTCCACTACCCCAGTGTCTGGTCCTGAGCTTGAAGTCTTCACAGTGACATGAAGATTGGAGGATGCTCTGCAGCTGAACAGAGATCTCTGTTCAAGCAAAGGTTGGTCCTTCATTAGATCAGCCCACGGGTGAAATGAAAGTGTGGTGACATTAGTGAACACCCTACTAGAAGCAAAGAAAAGACTGCAGACCCACAGATGAGTCACAAAATCTGTCTGTTCCAGTGCTCTAATTACATTGCTCATCCAAGAGAAGCCTCTTTTGGAGCCATTAGGTCAGAATCTGTTCTCCCCTAGCTGTAAATCCCTCATAACTCGGTGAAGTCAATCGATTTGTATTGGTGTAAGCAAAATCAAGCACAGTGCACTTGCACAGCCTTTGATCTTTCTGTCTCTCTCTCTGAACACAAGCTCATAGAATGCCATTAAAGAGACAAGAAACCCAGGCCCCTGGGTCTCGTGCATGCTGCAGGCACTCTGAGCACTGAGATCAACATCAAGCACTGCAGAGAGGTGGAATAGAAGGCAGAGGAGAGACAAGAACCCTCTGTGTCCCCTTCAGGATGAAAGGCTGTGGACCTCCCAGAGGGCCTATGGACACTTGTTAAAGGGTTGGAGCCCATCACATTAAAAGAACATAAATTATCTATCCATCTATCAATCAATCTATATTTCAAGTAATATTATCTTTCTAGTGGAAAAGCAAACACAGGGAGGCACAGCTCCTGTGGCTCTCCAGCACACTCAGCACAGCTTTGCTGATACATGGTACTAAAACTCCAGAAGACCAAAGACAACGAAAACCAAACATTTCTCTTTCAGGAAATCACCTGAGTGTAGGATTCCAAGCAATGGTCCATTTTGTCCTAATAGTTGTTTCCAAATTGTTCCTCTTCTTCAAAGTCTCTACCAATGTCCTATGCAGGAAATCTTGCCAGCCTCTCCTTGGCAAAGAGCTCTGCACTGTGAATGGAAGCAAAAGTCACCATCCAAAAGACACAGGATGTTCCCTCAATATTAAGTGTATTCAACAGGCAACCAGATAATGACACTGGATCACAGGAGCATTTCCTCCTGTTAAATCTCACACAACTTCTACTGAGATGTGCTCTTCTGGTTAGGAAGAGCATCAACCACCTACTTAGCCTGCAGCCTCAACTCTTGCTTCCTGGATAAATAAGAGTACCAAGCTCTCAAGGGAAAAGGAGAAGAGGGAATGCTTACAGCAGCCAAGGGCAGCTTGGCTTGAAGAATTCAATAGGGAAGCCCACAAGAATAGCTTGAATACTACTGATTGTGTTGGAAGTCACAAAGAGTAAAGGAAGGCCATGAGGCAAAGGCTGGAAAGCATTAGGGTATTTGTTGCTCTTGGATTCCCTCCAAGCAGAAGAGCAGCTAAGGAAGACAAAGCCTTTAGAATGCAGAAAGCTGAAAGGCTGTCCCCTCCTCTTGGCCATCCTGAACCTAACCATTAGTTCTCACAAAGTGATTTCTTTAAGTTAGTGGAGATGACTGAAAAAAAAAGGAGTTTTCAAGGAGTTTTTCTTTTTTTTTTTTTTTTGTAACACAAATTAATATATATTAGCTTTGTATATATATTTACATTTCTTTGACTCAGTTAATGCTCTTTTGGGGGGTTCAAGGGGAAAATCTCTTCTGTTATTTAACATAAATCTCTTTCAGGCCTTCTATCCCAGGCCTTGCATTCAATACACCATCTCCAAGTTCTGAAATTAGGTCCCCTGGGTTCTCCATTTTCCTCAGCAATGAAATGTGCACAGTATGATGTCGACAAAGACAGAGATATCTGTAATGGCTAATATGGAACTGCATTGATTTTTTTGGTTATATGATGTTTGTTTACTTTTTTAAGCCCTGTTTGAGAACATTTTCTATTCCTTTCAGGCTACTGACATATTTTCCATTTGCTACAGGAGCTAATATCGATGCTACACCATGTGTGTGTAAATTTGTTGGGTGAGTAGGAGGAGATGCTTCCTTCAAAATACAGCCTCTCCAGACCACATTTTGCACACATTTATCTTAGTTAAAGTCAACAAATACACCAAAACAACCAAGTTTCACAGGATTTACAGAGAATTCTGATCAGAATCTGTTCCAGTCTGTCAGGATCCACCATTTTTGTCTGTTGGGAAAGCTGTGGGTGTTCTCTCCCACTCCCTGTTGTTGGAAGGGGGTGGGAACACAATACCACATGGGAATAAAAAAGCAGCTTTACGGTGAACTGATATATGAACAGGAATTAACAGGGTGGTGGGAAGGGGATGAATCAGCCAGTCCCAGGGAAGACAAAGAAATTTTTCAGACACTACCCTGGATCTCACCCACTCAGACACAGCATCTTTTCTTGGCCCCTGTGATACATCACTTCTTCTTATCATAAAAACCTAACATTGCAAGGTCAAGAAAACCTATGAAAATGGCCCTGCTAAAAGCAAATCAACTGATCCTACACCCAGCCAGTGGTGCAGAGTCAGTCCATGAGAGCCAAGTCAGCCCAAGGCATCCAGAACTCCTTCTGGGTAAATGAAGTTCAGGCTAGTGCTGAAGTCTAGAAAATATGGAACCCAACAAAAGTTTGGGCATCTGCACTTCCAGAATTAGGGAAGCACTCATTTCAAGCTATGGAACATAGAAGAAATACGTGGTCATTATCTCTGATGTTATTTCAACAGCAGGCATCTATGTCAGTCTTATGGTAAAAGACACAGACTTGAAGGCCATGGAGGGGGAAACAGATTTTGAAATGCAAAAATGGAGGCTGTACAAAGGCTTAGAGGGTTCTTCTGGGGAAAAAAGTGCATTTGGGCTTAAATCTGTGTGGTAAATTATCTGTTCTCCCCCTGGTGCAGGCAAGTAATTCCTCTCACTTTAATGGACAATTTTATGGCTGCTAATAACATTTGTAGCTTAGATAATGACAAGGATAATCAAATCTCATGCTTGAGGGCATAAACTGATTGCTGCGGGGGTTAGCAACAAAATCGCCATTGCCATATATTGCACAGGTGTATTATGGGATAGATTTCCTTCCTCCAAAGCAGAAAGGCATTGGTGTATGCCAAGATAACAGATTGGATGATTGTCTGTGCTATGGAAATTGCTGGTTTGTATGCATGGGATTTAGGGAAAGAGGAGGAACCTCTTTGTTTCAGCATTACAGAATACGCAACCCAAAATGCCAAGGGAGCAGGGGCTGCAAGATGGATATTGATGCTTGTCCTAGCAGGACATCTCTCCTAAAGCCAAATTCAGCCTTGACCATCACAAAGTCCACTGTCAGACAGTAGACTTTGCTGTACATTCAGCACAGCATTTAGAAATCTCCATTGAGTGCATAATCCCAGAAGCTGAGGGTTGGGAAAAACCCCAATAAACCATTTGACCTGTTGCCTCAAAAGGTAATTGAGCCCATTCAAAACAGAGGCAGGCTGAAGTACACCAAACCCATGAGTTTTGGACAATTGTTTAACCACCTCAGACAAATATCCCACTACTGGCACTCTGGAGGTTCCTTACAGATCATGTTACAGCTGTTTTGACAGCTGATGATCAACCTACATCTGGGTATGTGTGCAGAAAAAAACTTATCAATGTCCTCTTTACAACAACCTTTCCCGTGTTTGAAGCTGTTATTATTTCCCTCCCCTTCATATATTTCATATAGGCTAAACAATCTCTGTCCACTTCACACTGAATACAGGTTAATTTTTCTTTCAGCATTTTGATTTTTCTCATCCTTTCTCAAAACACTGTGTGCCCAAAATTGCACTCAGTTCCCAGGCTGAAGCCTTACCACTTTATCAGCATGATGTTGTAGTACTTGCATCTAGTCAGTTTATATCATTTTTTTATATGTGTCTTTGATATTTTCTTCTTCAGTGTAATTCTGTGCACTTGACTTTATTGAATCTCATCATATTGATTCCAGACCATTTCTCCAATCTAACAAAATAGTTTTGTATTCTGCTCCTGCCCTCGCAGTGCTAGGCACCCCTCACAATTAATGTGTGTACTCTGTTCTACCAGACAAGCCATTAATGGGAAACTTGAATAGTACCAGCCACAGGACAGACTCCTGTATGACTGCATATGTTATGTCCATCCAATCTGACACAAAACCAGTGATAAATATTTCTGCATTTTTAATCCTATTGTGAAATTATCTGGTGGCAGATTTAGCAGATCTGTGGGTTTGTATTTTCTGCCCTGTTCACAGCTGCACACTGTATGTGTTTTTCACACATGTGATAAGCCCAGGCACTGCCCAGCCTTTGGTCCACAGTATGTGTCCATCCAGATTTTGCACCCACCTTGCAGTTTAAACCAGTCTAGGATTTTCTACTGCAATTATGAGAACTCAATGCTATTATCATGCCACATATGTAATAAATGTCACAAGCAACTGATTTCCCCCTCCATCAGCTACCTGCTGGAATAAAAACAACACAGAAAAGTCCAGCATGAGCCACTCATGAAAAATTTGGGGTTGTTCCAGCTTGTCCCTTGTTATCCCCTAGGTACTTTCACACTGATTAACAGCTTGGTCAAATATCTTTCTGAAGATCAAATTTAGGTTGACTGAGCATTAACTGCCCATGTTCTCTCCTGTCCCTTTTTTAAAGATAGGCAGCATGTTTGTTTTTCCCTGCAACAGCCACTGTTGGGCTGTTCAAACAGCAGCCATAAAAAGCTTGTGACTCTGCTAACACCAAACAGTTGCTGCTTAGAGAAGAGGTTTGATTCTTATCCCGATATTCAGCTGGAGACAGAATTGCAGGATGCACTGATAGACCCTCAGGGAAGCCCAAACCTTCAGAAAACAAAAAAAGGACAAGAAAAACGTACATAGATCCCCAGCAAGACCCAAGGCAAACTTCAAACAGCCTGTGTGTGTAGGGAACCATTAAAAATGCAGGACAAGGAGGCCAGTCCATACCTTGCCGCAAGGCAGGACAGAATGCACGGGTCATTCCTGACAGATGCTTGTCCATCCTGTTCTGCAAGACCTAGCAAAGAAGAGCCCAGGGCACCCCCCCACCAACACATTTCTGTTTCACAAGTATCACTGATAGAAAGGTCCTTTTTCTCTGTCACCACTCTAATGCTTCCTCACTGTTCACATTTCTCCTTATTCACTGTGCCCCACTCAAGGTCTTCAGGAATAGACCTGGAGTTTTGATCAGATTTGAAAGATTTGAAATGCTCCACAGGCTGGATTCTTCTCAAAGAGACCATGGAAATAGTTTTTAACTCCTCATCACCCAACCTGCAGTCAGGCTTCATCTAGTTATCCAAATCAGGACCACACATCCCCAGGAGTCAGGAACTTTCACCAGGACAGCTGTTGTTTTTCACTCAGAGCCAAGCTTGCATCCTGTGCCTCTTCCTCTTCAACACCATCAGCCTTTACTCTTTGTGATCCATCTTGGGAAAAGAAAAACCTCCTGAAACCTTTAAAAAGAAATCTATGTTACACCAAAATGCCAGCAGCATACCTACATCGTAAGGACACTGATTTCAAACATCAGACAGCAACAGCAATGAAGAAAGTCTGAGATTTTATGAAAAATTGTCACTGGTGCCAGTCCAGAAAGTCAAACCAGACCTGAATGCAGCCCATATAGCATAAACTATCACAAGTACAGGACTGGTACAAGGCCTTCTGAAAGAAGATATAAAAGGGGGTGGATATCTGGGGAAAAAAAGAAAAATTAAGCCATTCTGAATCATACCTATTGCTTTTCACTCATTAAAATAAACCTCTTGGATGTGCAGTACATTCAGTAACTGACTTGTAGCACTGCTAATTTGCCTATGTTAGCCTACATCTCTAGGTATCAGCTCATGCTCTTTCCTCTGACTGCCAGAGTGCACTCATTAAGGCAAACACATTGCTACTGAAGTACTAATTGTTTTGAAAAGTGCCCTTTAAATAACAGGCCTTTTACTACTAGGCAGGATATGTTTTAGGAGCTTAAGCCTTTGTTGCCAAAAGACTGGAAGATCATTTTTTGTTTGTCAGAGAAAAATACCAGAAATGGACAAGAAAGCTGATAGGGCACCAGTACAGACTGAACAGCAACCACCTCCTTCCTCCTCTTGGGACCTTCATTCCCACATGGAACAGCAAAAGAGGGGAGAAACTCCAAAGTAGAGAGGTCGGGAAGATCATTGAATTATCAATATATCAGCTGAAAGGTCAACTGAAGAGTTCAGGTCGAATCACTGGGATTTCCTGGTGCTTCCAATGGCACAGATCCAGTGTTGCTGTTTTAACTATCAGTTGCCTAGAACCAGCCCTATATCACTTCTAACACACCTAATACTGAAATAAAATACCAAACCAGAAAAAAGAAAAAAGAAGAGGAAGAAAAAAATAAGAGGAAGAAAAGAGGAAGGAAGAAAAGAGGAAGGAAGAAAAGAGGAGAAAAAAAGAAAGAAGAGAAGAGAAGAGAAGAGAAGAGAAGAGAAGAGAAGAGAAGAGAAGAGAAGAGAAGAGAAGAGAAGAGAAGAGAAGAGAAGAGAAGAGAAGAGAAGAGAAGAGAAGAGAGAAGACCCCACACAAACCAAAAAACAAAAACATGTTTGGTGTCCACAAGCAAACAAACAGTAGATCAGGAACTTTTTTAGAGGACATGTCAAAGTGATGGTGGGTAGGTAACTTTAAATTTTGGAAGAGATTTTCATTCCCCAGATGTTGATCTCCAGACTACCACATCCCAAAATACAGGGTTTTTTTCCTCTTTGGCAGTCTGGGGCAATCCAGTTTTTTTTGAAAGCCTAGTATATGTGATGATCCTGAATAATGCTGAAAGAGCATCCTTCTACTGTTTCTAGTTCTCAGCAGAAAACACAATATGTTTTATTCTGTAAGGAACTCTTCTAAAATTCATGGTTTACTCTGGAAGCCCAAGAAGTCCCCAAAGGACAGAAAAAATGTGAGCAAGCATTGAGACTTTAAGTCACCTCTGCAAGTATGAGATGTTTTTCTGATGCAAGATTGCAATGGAGAGTTCAATCATCTTTATTTCATGAACTGTTTTTAAATATTCTTGATGCAGTATCTTACATGACACAGCCTGCATGCAGAGCCTTATGGTCAGGGCTCCACATCCTTCCTGGTGCTGGAATTGATTTTATTGCAGTACAGTATTTTATATGTATCCAGAGCAAAGTTAAATTAAGCACCAAACTGCAGATTTTTAGAAATTATTACTGCTGCAAACACTCTCTCCACTGAGTGAAGTCAGCCTTGTTTCACCATAGCAGCTCCAGCTACTAACAACTAACAGCAACTGTTCATTAGTTCAAGTAATGGAGATATATACCTTTGAAACAGGAATATTTGACACCTTTTCCTACTGTGTCTGGTCTTGAGAAGTTCCATATGGGTGTGAAATGCAGCAGAGTGACAAATAAAAACTCAAGTGGTTTAGGTTTGGTACAACATTTAATTTCTGACACAGCTCTCATAGCTTGTGTTGGTTTAAACATAGGAGGAGGACATCCTCTCCAGGGGACATCAAAAGAAGAGAGGGTGGAAGAAATGAAACATTCTATCTCCACCCAAAACACCCCTGTAATGAGTTAATGGTGGCACACATCTGAAATTGCTGACACTGCCAATTGCACTGGGAGGGGATCTCTTAATTTCTATCTTCCCTTCAATATGTGAAGAATATCCCTAAATTGGGAGTCTCTGAGCATTTCCTTAGAGCTAATCTCCTGCACTACACAATTAGAGGGAGCTGCAGCAGGTTTCATTCATCAATCTGTGCCCTCAAGTTCTCTGTGAAATTTTTCTGCCTGAGGAGGAAGGTCCTCTTCTCTGATGGGAAAGCAAGGAGACAATCAGCTTCTCATCAGATACATTTTAACCCCACTACTTGCCTGCTTTTCTCTGAAGCTCTTTTTGCTTCTGGTGCAGGGAATCGAAAGGACAAAGCAGTCTGCTCCTTCCTAATCATCCTAATAAGTAACAAACACAGAAGCCCTTAATAGAGAGATTCCTTTCACTGGCATGCCCTAATCACCTCCATAATGAAAGCAGTTAAAGAGGATATTGAACCCTTTAACCAACTGATAACTGCCTAAGCTTCTTGTGGCAATTGGCCAGGTATTAATAAAAAAAGTCATGAACTCCTTAAAAAAAAAAAAAAATGCTAAGAAACTTCTGGGATTCTTCCCCTGAAACAGAAGAAAATATAAGTGCACATTACACTTAAGAAAAAAGAAAAGCATCTCAGTGGATCAGAAGATGATAGAACAGAAGAAGTTAACTGTCTGGGAGTCATGAAAGTAAGGAAAACATACAAACAACAAGAAAAGAACCACACACCACCAAAAAAAATAGAATAAAAACATCAACATTCTTCCTCAAGATTTCTCTTTGCTCAAGTTTGAGGTATGCAGTAGGCATGTAATTTTAGCCTTTCACTTTCAATTAAAAAGATACAAATCAGTATGTATCAAAGCCAACTTCATTATTAAAAATAAATAAATCTGAAAACTGCTTTTAAAGATATTTTCCATTAGTTGGTTTGCTATGGAATGTAGCTCCTTGTATTGGAGAATTCTTGTCAAGTAATGGCCTGATCCAAAACAACTGTGACTCAAAATATTTTCTCTGTTACTTATAATAAACCTTGGATCAGGCTTTTATTTGTGGGTTTGGGGTTTTTGGGTTTTTTTTTGTTTGTTTTTTTTTGCCAAATATTCTTTTATAGAGGAGGTGTCCATAGACACTCTCACTTTAATCAAAGGAAGTGCTGTAGCTACAACACCAGCAATATCAATTTTACTTGTCACTAATCAAGTCAGAGACACCTGGTTGGTATAATCTACCTGAAGTCAGTAGATTCCACGGACTATAATCCTGAGAAAATAACAAATTATAACTAATTTGCATTGCAGCAATGTCCACGGGTGAAATTTCTGAAGGACTTCATGGCTTCATCCAAAACTATCCAAAAAGAGGAGAACAGGCCTGCTACACACAGCAAACATCTGTAGCAAGTCCACAGTAACCTCTTGGTTCAATTTACAGGCATCAAGGACTCATTAGTTTTGCATCACCAGTAATGTCCTTGCTAGTACCTGTTAGAGGGGAAGGGGATTTTCATGTGGCCTCTAACTATATCCAGCCAAGGATCTTCAGTAAAATCCATAGCAAGTGGATACCTGATAGCCTAAAGAGCCTTTGACAGAAGACACATAGTAATAACAGAGAAAATTAGCCAGAATAGCATATGAACCCTCTTGAAATAAAGCTCCAGGTTCTGCTATTACTGCATGTAAGAAGACCTAGGCTGCAGGAGTTTGCCAGTATCACCTTGAACTCAGTATGGATCTCTGCCTTTGGTTCATCTCCACTGCTCAATCTGGCTGCAAACTCATGCCATGTCATCCAAAAGAGAAAGAAGTGAGCAGTTTGGCAATTAGAAATAGCTCCCAACCTGAATCTTCAGAAAGTCATTTTCTCTTCTTGTTTCTAAACTGAGGATAATTTTTACACAGAAGTGTTGTGAAGATGAATCACCTAATGTCAGTACAGCATTCTGAATATAAAGTTCTGTGCAGCTCCAGCTCAAAGCCATGAGAAAGGGTTTCAGCATTTATGGGGAAATATGCTCCAACACTGAAGGAACTGAGCACCTCAGCTCACATGGCATTTGAGGAAACACAACAGCATTCTCAGCTGTCCTTCCTGCCAGAGCAGCAGCATCTGTCCCAAAACTCATGAGGTCCAGCAGGCAAGCTCTCCATTAATCCGTTTTCCTTTGGTCAAGCCTCATAGTTGTGAAGCTGTCCCAAGAGAAAGCAAAAGGTTTTTATTATTTTTATTTGAAGCAGGCATAAGCCCACTGCCAACAGCTAAATTTCTTTCCTCGTTCTGAGTCAAAATCACCTTCTTTTGCTCCCAGTTCTGCCCTGTGAACCTCTGCTTGCCATCCTCATATCAGCGTCATCTTCTCCTTCAGCTAACTTCTTTCCCAAAACACTTTCCAACACCTCTAGCTTCTAACCTTGACTGTGGGTAAACACAGATATTTCTATTCTGACACTTGAAAGGGTACATAAATGGGTTTACTGGCTAGAAAAATAATCAATAAGCAAAGACCATAAAGTGGAGAAAATAGAATTTCAAATATCTTTGGGTTTTTTCCTCAAGAAAAACAAGTTAATTCAAGAACTACTAGGTCTCAAGAAGTAGGGAAAAAAAGGAAGATTTAGAAAATCATAGAACATACAGCTGATAAAGACTTCAAGAGGTCAGCCAGTCCATTTTCCTTCCCAAAGGCAAAAGCAGCTGCAACTTATTCATTGCTGAGGAATTTTTGTCTTATCTCTTTTTAAAGCAGTCTCCTTAGGCAGTCTCTACCTGCACACAACCCTCCTGACGGCAGGGAAGAGTTTTCTTCATGGTTAATCTAAATCTCACTTGCTTCAGATAAAGAAAGAAGGTATGAATAGTTAGGAGAAAGTGAAAGAGCACCAAATCCTAAAAGACTACAAGACACTAATTTCTCCAGTGTTGTTGCATTAAGGAAATCTTCAGACACCTCCACCTAGCTCAGTGGCCAGAGGTTCCTCAATATTTCCCCAAAACTGTTTTCTAATTCTTACTATTACATTTCCACTGCCAATAAGCTGTACTGTGGTAAGTTGCAGCTCAACATCATTCTGAGCTGTAATTTTTACTTGTTTATCAGTGATTTTTAAAAAGCTTTTGCTAATGTGCCTCTGGCAGGAATCCCAGGTATCATTGCAAAACCAGTTTTCAAGAACTCAAGAACTTTACCCACAAATATGAGCAAAGTAGCGTCAAAGTCTCCTTGGTTGGCAGGACACTATTCTGGATTTTTTTTTTTTTTTTAATTTTCATCAGACAAAGAATATAGTGTAAAACAATCTTCCAGACTATTGTAGTTTTGCAGGGGAGAAAAGTCCTACATGCAGTCCATCTTCACAGGGCTCACTACAGCAGACCTCCTTCTTGCTTTGGAGATACCACTAGCAGATACTCAGGTCCTCATCATCCAGTATTCTCCACTAAGGTTTCAGATAGCATGAATGAAGAGATTTGTTACTTCAGTGTACCTGCAAGCATTTGTCTCACCAGAAAATCTTGCTCTCTGCTTTCACTTGAATTTATTAATAATTGATTGGCTTAATCTACTCTGTGCTTGTTTGGTTTTTTAACGAGATTATGACTTTCATGGTCCTGGCAAGTCCTGAATGCTGCAGTTAATTGACCAAAACATTTGTGTTTTTACTCTTAATCTCTTCCCTTACATGTCTTGTTTTCTTCCTTTCTTTTCTTTCTTTCCATTGCAGGTTGTCCATCTGCCACGATTCCCTACTCAAACCTTTTGAATGGACTGGCTCTAAATATTACCATCCATCAAAAACCAAGAGCAGACTCAAAACACCAGAGGCTAGTCTTAAAAGAGGAGAAACAGACAAAATAATTCACTTATGAGAACACTTCAATCTTTTTCTAACCCAAATTCTAGACACCACTGTACTACCAAGTTGGTGTTTTTACACCCATTTTATGGAAGGGTAAAATGATGCAGAGAAAGAACACAGAGACTCAACTGCTATCCCAAAATGGATTTAAGCATGTGTTTGCTTAGTTCATTAATGCAGGTTCAAACTCCCTGTCAGGACACCATCTGCCAGAAGTATGAAATGTCCTCATCTGGATGCAGACAGCTCCTGAGTGTTTGGCTACTCAGCAGCCAACCAGCTGTCAATAGGTGGATGTTCCATTCACCATTACAGGTATTGCACGACATTCTTTGAAAAAGTATTTTATCTGAATAGTTCACTCACTGCTTATAGTAGGTTCAAAACTGAAAACAGAGGCCTTAAAGCTAGAAAAAGAGACTCATAATTCACAGCACAGACTGCCTTAATTTTGCTCTCCTTACAGTCACTTTTCAGGAAAAAATAAATGAATGACAATTTTCAATCTGTTTGTTGTTTCAGTTCATTTCAGGGTGACACAAACAGCTTTCAGTTCTTTACATTCTGCACAAGCCTCCAGAAATATTCAGTGTTTACTAGAGTTTGGTGGTGTTAAATCAAGAATGACTATCACCCTTTAAGGCCTAAATGATAAAGTGATATCCATACCAATAACACATTTTGACAGTGTTGACACCTGCTTACAGAGAAGCAGTTTAATGACTCTTATAGACCTGTAGAAAAGGGCATTAAAACTCGTTAGAAATCCTAGAAATAACCCTTTATTTTTGGAAGGTGGTGTTTTCATTCATAGCATCAAGCCTTTAGATGAACTCTGTGGCATATTCTACAGCGTATCTCTTAAAAAGACAAAATAGCTGGATGAAGAACTTCATTAAACCACTCTTTTTCACCATTTTGACTGAGTAAGTGGAAATGGATAGGAATTCATACTAGCTCGCTCTGAAACAAGAACAATCCTGAAATGAACGCAGCACCTGGTGAGACCAAAAAAAACTCATTAGCTCTTTCTGATCACCTGAAAACTTTTACACAATTCAAACATAGCCAATACTTTGTTGAAGCTGGGGGAGAAGAAGGGGAGGGGGAGAGGATTTTCTCTCTCTCTTTTTAATTGATTTTAAGAGCAGACTCATCGAGTGTTATAGCACCTGCTGTTGTCAACCTTTCCATTGTTGTGTCAGTTAAAAAAAAAGAAAAGGAAAGAAAGAAAGAGCAAGAACACTGCACCTGAGGAGTAGAGAAATACGTTTTGCCCCAGGTGAAAAAAAACCAACTGTTTCCATATACTCGATTAGCCCTCACTTTTTTGTTTGATACTCAGCTTAACAAGTGAGCAACAACTCGCAACCACTCACCAATAAAAGCCAAATACCATAGATTAGAGGAGAGACTTGACCAAATCTCAGTGCTTTGCCTCACACAGTAGAGTTTCAGGTTTTCATGGTCCCTTCCAAACAGGTCTTTAATGATGTGTTTCCAAGGGAAGCAACAAGCTGCAGAGCTTGCCCGAGGAGGAGAGTCCAGAGCTGCTGCGGCGGCGGACGGGAGCCGAACCGACAGCACCACAGCCCGAGGTCTCTGCTGGAGCTGATCCTCCAGAACCACAGCCCGAGGGCTCTGCTGGAGCTGATCCTCCAGAACCACAGCCCGAGGGCTCTGCTGGAGTTGATCCTCCAGAACCACAGACTGGGGACACTGCCGGAGCTGATCCTCCAGAACCACAGCCCGAGGGCTCTGCTGGAGCTGATCCTCTAGAACCACAGACTGGGGACACTGCCGGAGCTGGACCTCCAGCATCATGTACTGGGGACACTGCTGGAGATGATCCTCCAGAACCACAGCCCGAGGGCTCTGCCAGAGCTGGACCTCCAGCATCATGTACTGGGGACACTGCCGGAGCTGTCCCTCCAGCATCGTGGAGTGGGGACAGAGCCGGAGCTGTCCCTCCAGTATCATGGACTGGGGACAGAGCCGGAGCTGTCCCTCCAGTATCATGGACTGGGGACACTGCCGGAGCTGTCCCTCCAGTACCATGGAGTGGGGACACTGCCGGAGCTGTCCCTCCAGTACCATGGAGTGGGGACACTGCCGGAGCTGTCCCTCCAGTACCATGGAGTGGGGACACTGCCGGAGCTGTCCCTCCAGCACCATAGAGTGGGGACACTGCCGGAGCTGTCCCTCCAGCACCATGGAGTGGGGACACTGCCGGAGCTGTCCCTTCAGCACCATGGAGTGGGGACACTGCCGGAGCTGTCCCTTCAGCACCGCAGCCCGAATGCTCTGCCGGAGCTGTCCCTCCAGTACCACGGACTGGGGACACTGCCGGACTTAGACCTTGAGTACCATGGACACTGCCGTGGGTGTCCTTTCAGCACCATAGACTGGGGACACTGCCAGAGGTGTCCCTTCAACAGGGCAGACTAGGGGCATTGCCGGAGTTGTCCCTCCAGCACCAGAGCTGTCCCTTCAGACCCACTCAGATGCAATGGGGGCACCTGTTCCACGGTCTGGGGACACTGCTGGACCTGTCCCCTGGCACTGGAAGAGAAGTACCAGCCTCTTCCCGGCTACTGATGGGCCATGGCCAACCATAAACGCCTTTGATTAAATTAAAGCCACAGTAGTTGAAATCAGCACAGCAAAGAGGTAATCGCTCCAGACATGTTTCTAGCATGGCAATATCACAGAGTACAATTAAGTTAGACATAAATTAGTCTGCAACCATATGCATATTGCTCGACTTTGTGGTCCGCCGATTCCTATCACTGTTTTGTCTGAAGGGACGTTTTGTGGAGATAGAGGTACCCTTCCAGATTAGGCAAGGTCTTTGTTCATTCTCTTTTAAAGGTCAGCCTGCAATGATATTTGAGACACACTTTTGCAGGAGTACGTACTGAGTACAGCAGGTTCACCAATGCACGCCCCACTGTATGTGCTTTTGGAAGTCTGTCCAGAAGGTTTTAGAGGGAGAATGATGTATGTGAGATCATACACACAGATTTGACAAGAAATAACCAGCACAAAATATTATTATGAACATTTTAAATCACTTCCCTGTACAAGAAACATAGATAAGAACTCTTATTTTTCTAAGAACTTAAATGAAGTCGTTTTTTGTTTTTTTTTTTCCCATCCATGAGACAAATTAGTTTAGGATAAATAAGAAATTAAAGAAAAATCTTCCATGCTTGCTTTTACAGACTAGCAGTAGATCAGATAACATAATGAAGCCACTTTAGTACTGAAGTGATGGTACAAAAAATAGAATTGCATTTGGCAAGATGCAGAGAGCAACTATTAATAAACTTTTGAAAGACGGATCAGATATCCTCCCAGAGCACAGTTTCCCGAGTGAACAATTGTTACAGAATGTCTGTAACTTTCTGCACCATTCTTTATTATCAGTCTTCCTCCCAGTGGTTCCCTGTTGCTATACACATTTTTAAATTTAAACAATTCATACATCCCAAAGCACCTCTGCCTACAGAAATGCATTCTGTCTCTGCATGCTGAGGTACTCCGAGCTTCCTAAACAAATCCCAGCTCTCTGAAGAAGAAAATGCTACAACTTCCCATGCAGGTTGTACTTGTTTATGGGTAAAATATCATCAAAACAGCAAAGTACTGTACAAACAGCCCTTTCTACCTGTCACCAACAGAGCTTAAGAAAGCAGCAAGTACTGCAGGCAGCTCCTAGGCAGGAGCACAGGGCACTGTGAGTACACAGGCGTGTGTGGAAGGCTTGCTTTACCAGAGGAGCACGACAGAGCAGTATTCACTTAGCACACACAGGTGGCAAGAGACAGGCTGAGGAAGAGAGACTCAGTGGTCAAAGGAGGAAAGAGAGTTCTGACATTGCAACGAACAGCGGGAAATACAAATCGTCAGCCAAAGTTGCATCCTACTTTATATTCTATAACCTGATCATATAAGCGTTTGTATTAATATAGCTAATAACAGAAACGTAGAGGAAATTAACCCTTAAAAATCTTATTTTTGTAAGGGTAAATAGGCTTTATACTGTCAGATGGTCTTTCAAAGGAGATTTTTTTACTGCCCCAGGTAGAACATAGTCAAATACAAACATAAGCAGACACTTTTCAAAGGGCAGTGGACAGCATGTTCTGCTGAAAACTCAGTATCTTCTGGTGGCAGCGGGAAAATCTCTTCTAACAATCCCTTCATGACAAAAAGACCAAGTCCTTCTGTATTAATGAGAGCCTCATTTCATGTCCTGTTATGTATAATGCACTATCAAACAGCCACTGAGTTAGAGGGGTCTTTTCAGATCTCCACAGATATTAGAAGTTCTGGGAGAAAAAAACATTATCAACTGCCTTAGTAAACCCACCTTAAAGAACAGAAAACCAGCATGAGTAAACCTGCTCATCCAGCCAAAGGCAGAGTTGTAGCACAGTTCTGTGTGCACTCTGTAGCCACTAATCACCGTGGTATTTATTTTTATGGCAGAGAAGCAAACTTTGTGACAAATTCTGGGCTTTAGCTGCGGGAAGCAGGGAAGTACAAAATGACAGCCTGTGGCTGTGTGCACTGACTGCCCCTTGCCTGTCCTGGGAAGCAGCACATCTGGGAGGCTGGGCAGCATGGATGTGACAGCAAGCATCATTTTGCCTGTCAGACTATGTGCCCACAAAGGGGAAATGCAAACTGTGACCTGTTGTCACATCAGACGCTCCAGCTGCAATAAGAACTCCAGGAACACATTGTCAGTGCCCAGGGTTTGAGCACAGCTGTGGGAACCACCACCACTGCCCTTGCCAACTCCAAAACAAAGTTTGCAAAAGCAGGTCTGTCCACGCCTGGCTACATTAAGGGCTTTCCCAGCTGATCCAGTTCCCATGCCCTCATCATTTTCATTCTCCTCCAGCTGCATTTTGCCTAAGTTTTCCCCGTGTCTCTTAAGGTGGAAGAAGGAGTGTGACAACAGGGCTTTCTTCCTGAGGGGAACCCCAGGAGTGTCACTCTGCCTCTTCCCTCTTCCTCCCTCTTCCTCTCCATCCAAGCCACAGCACCATGGTAGCCACCTGGCCAATGGCCTTAGCCAGACCAGCCCCACTCTTCTCCGGTCACACAGAGACTGAGGATCCATCTCCAGGAGAAGATGTGCGGGACACCATCAAGTCCAACAAGTGCCCAAGAAGAGCATTAAATTACGTAACACGGGAGGGAAGCAAAAAGACTTGTCCAGCACAGACACCTTTGTCACAGCCTCCCTGCTCCTCTCCCTTTTTTTCAGCCTGGGAAGTTTTTGCCCCAGCCCCGGCCCTGGCCCCACAGGGCCTCCCCGAGGGGAGTCACTCACCGATGGTCGTGATGACCGTGATGGCAAAGTAGAAGGAGCCGGCGAATTTCCACTGGACTCCGGCGCGGTGCGGCTCGGACTGCATGATCACCAACTCCAGCTGCCGGTAGTCCTCGCTGGTGATGTTGTACTTTCCTTTGAGCCGGATCTCCTCGGCTTTGAGTTTCTCCTCCTCCCGCATCTCGTTGTCGGACTCCAGGGCATCAAAGACGGCAGCCCCGACCAGCAGGTAGGTGAACGTGCAGATGATGAGGGACAGGGTCCGCACGTTCTGCCTCTTCATGGCCGCCAGCAAGGGGCGAGTGAGGGGACCATGTCCCCCCCTGGCCGCCCGGGGTTCCGACAGGCCGCAGCAGCTACAGCAGGGGAGCAGCTGCCGGGGGGGCCGGCGGCGCCCG
>WBNO01001335.1:228540-264789 GCA_013400575.1 Peucedramus taeniatus | reverse complement strand
GGCGGGGCGGGCTGTGCCGTCCCGGCAGGGACAGCCCGGAGCCGCTCCCACCCGCGAGTCGCGCGTAGCGGCCGGGACAGGTTTGTGGCACCTCCGCCGCCCCGGGGGACAGCGGCTCCCCACGCACGGCTCTACCGCACCGCGGCTTCGCGCACCGCCGCTCCTCCACAGACCGCCACGAACCGACACACACAGGCTGAGCCCTGCAAGCCCCGAACTTCACACACCATCCCCTGCACAGCCCGCGATGCACGCCGCCGAACACGCACACACACAGCCCTACACACCCCGAGCGTCACGCACCACGGCCCCCATGCACACACCTGCACAGCCCTACACACCCCAAGCATCACCCCCCACAGTCACACACACCTCAGTCACTCACCGCACCTGCACGTCGTGTGCTGATACTCCATGCACACAGAAATCCACACATCGCAGTTCCACTCAGGCACCCCACACACACACTGACCTCGGCACGCCACAGCCACACAAACCACAGCCCCACACACCAAAACTCCCTCAGGTCCCCAGCCAAATGTGCCACAGCATCGCACACTCCAAAACCTGCCCATGCCACGGCCCTCCACACAGCAAAGCCCCTTCCCCAGCCTCAGCATATCCCCGAAAGCACAGGCATGCACTCAGACCCGTGTCACAGGGGTGGAACTGGATGATGTTTAATGTTCCTTCCAACTGAAACCACTATGTGGTTCTGTGCTCATTACATACAATCTACATACACGCAGCAAAATGTTCCCAATGGTTCACAGGAGCCAGCCTGGCTCCAAAGGGTCCATCCCCAGCCCCATGGCTCCTGAGCCACCACCCTGTGGAGGCTGCAGTCCCTCAGATCCTCTAGCCACATCCTGTCTCTCATTCACCATCAGGTTTCCAGCAGCAGGTGTTACCACAGGAGCCTGAGGCTGCTTTTATGTACTCCCTGAGACAAGGCTGACACTCCTGGTGTTGCCTTACTCATAATTGTAGGCATCTTCATGCATTAGATCTGGGATTTTCAGCCTTACTCAGTGAAGGCTGAGCTGGTCCTGATCTCTCTGAGCCTCAGGTTACATTCCCTTGGTTTAGGTCTTTCTCAAATCCTAGGTCTGCAATTCTCCGTCCATAAAAGCAACTCTGTCTGTTTCACTCCTGGCTATACATTGTCTAAAGCCTTTGGATACCCTTCCTGAGATACGAGGGGGCAAAGGGAACCCCTCAGTGCTTTGTAGGTGGATCAGATCAGAAGTCAATCTCTAAGACTGAAGCCCTCTGAAAGGTGCACCCCAAGCTGAGTGGATGAAACTGGTCACAGGGCCTTTGGCAAACTCCTGGATGCAGGGAGGAGGAAGAATTCTTTTTATCAATTCAGCAAACAAGAATTCACCCAGGGCAAATTCTGAATCACATCACCTGAGAGTTACCAGAATCGTTACAGCACAACATGGAGCAAGGTCTCACCTGCCAAAAGTGTGTACAGATCAGCAACAGTGGGAAGGAGGGGAAAGGTGGAGAAAAGAGGAAATATCTGGTTTCGATCAACTCCTTAAATATAGAAGTCTGATTACCTTTGCCCGTTTCTGATTCCTCAAGGGAGAGCAGGAGAAGAGGAATCTATAAATAGTTTGCAACACACAGAATCCTATAGCAAAGTTGCTGGGAAAGATCAATAGCATGATTCAAGGAGGGCTCCAAATTACATCTCAGGGGAGGGAGGTGCTGAACAGAATTGATAAATGAGTTGCAAATGCTGTGTGTGTTGTGTGTATCTAATTAACAGAGGGTGACTGGGATCAATAGCAAGGAAGGAGATGGTCTAAAAATAGGACTCAGGCAGGGACTGCAACCTGCGGGCAACAGCTTGGATGGAAATGTCCCCTGGAGTAATTAACCTTTAGCTGAAAGTGGTGGTTAACATGAGGCCAAAGTGGGGCCTGTGGACAGCTAGGAAGGGATGAGGGTCCCCTGGGACTTAGGGCACAGAGCAGTGGGACATTGTGGGGGTACAGGCACAGCCATGAGCTCAGAGCCTTCCTTTGGTCAGGCGACTGTGACAAGTGACAAGATGCTGATGGGTGTGGTGCTTTCTGGAGAAATATCTGAATATTGACATTTTACTAGGGTTTTGGAACAGAAAATACATGCTGTTCTGTGTACTCAAACGTTTCAACATTGCTTAGAGAAAAGGAACAGTATTTTTTTTTATACATCTATTTACTTCCATAAGAATCTGCAGTTTTCTTCTTTTTTGCTGACCCTGTTACCAAGGAAGTAACCACCAGTCTGAGGACCAGTCTTTGCTCATCCAGACTCAACACCATATGAATATTTGAGCCACAGAGAAAATAACTTGCAAAGAGGAGTGTCCTTCAATCCTTCCATCTACAGCAGAGCTGTCAGGCAAACTCCAGGGGAGAAGGATTGATGTTGGGCAGGATGGTCTGTGGCTCAGTTTTACAGGCTCTGCTGAAGTGGCAGGCTTCAGCCAGATGAGAGGCAGAGACACACCCAGGAACAGAAAGTTCATTTGCAGACTGAGAGAAGGATTTGGACCTGGGGTGTACAGCATGACCGAAAGAAAAGGAAACTATAAAGAAGAATCTAAAAATATCTCTGACAGGAGAGGATCTGGAGGGGTAAGTGGTGAGTGAAGAGCTTTTCTTCAATATAGACAGAAATGTCTAAAAATTCCTGGACAATTGTTTTCTCCATAAGATTTAAAAAATAAAATTAAAAAAAAAAGTCTGTTATTCTGCTGTAGGTGGATCTACCAAAGGAGCAAACCATGTTTAGTCACCGAAAGGAAAGTCAACTCAAAGGGACAACACATAACTTAGCTCCTCTTGGATTAAGTCTAACTTGTGGGAGAGAACACAGGCTGGCACACAGCTCTGAGATGTGCAGTGGGTGCCCTGGTTGCTGACAGCTCTGCTAACCCAAAGTTGCACCTACTGTCTCTACAAAAAGCCAAGTGGAATTTGAAATTCCCCACGTTTTAGGTAAGAGGATGTGGGTGCTGTTGTGTCACAGCAGCTCTCCTGTTTTACCTTGAGTTGACTCTGGAACAGAGGCAAGAGCCAGCAGCAAGGCTCTTGGACTGGGAGTTGTTCTCCTGTCCATCCTTTGGACCTGACAGAGATTCTCCTTGAGAGAACTCTAATTTCTCTCTCTGTGCAAGAACGGGCTGAGAGCTGCCAATCCATGAACCATCTTCCAGATGAATCACAGAAGTCACAACAAACCAGAGAAGGAAAAAAGCCCCCAAAACAAGAAAAATAACTGAAAAATATGATCAGTACTAGAAAGAATACCTAACCTGTTTTTCAACCTTGGTTATTAAGAAACCATTTTCTTTCTCTGAAAATGGTGGCGTGAAGATGACCAGAACAGCAGTTCTGATTCAGGCCAAGGTTCATTGAGCCCAGAAGCCCCTCATCCACAGAGGCTGTACAGGCACATGGGAGAAATGCAAACGGAACAAGTATGTGCAATTCTTTTTCATCTCCTTAAATACTCTCCCAACCTCAGACTACCTTAAATCAGTGGATTTTCTGAGTTCTCATTTCTTCTATCCAATGACTCATGACAGATTTTTCTCCCAAGCACTTGTCCTCCCTCTTCCTGAACCCAGCTGAAACTTTTTGCCTCCTCAGCAAAAATTCAAGCTGAGGGCAGACTGGATGGGGCTTGAGCAACCTGGTCCTGTTGAAGATGTCCCTGCCCATGTCAAGAGGGTTGGAATGAGATGATCTTCAATGTCACCTTCCAACCCAAACCATTCTATGATTCTATGAAAAATTCTCATCCTTCCCAAAGATGAATGGATCAATGGATCTGTTACTCAGAGCAGGAAGAGTGCTCCCTTTTACCTGTTTTGGCCAAGCTTCCTTCAGTGGGCCCCAAGCCCTGGGCTGGAGCAGAGAACACATTGCAATTTCTCCATGCCATCAGGGCGTGGTAAAGACTCTGAAGTTCAAGAAGGTAGCCCTGTTTTTAGCCACTCTTCCCAGTGCAGGGCCATCAAATGACATCTCCACGTGGCTCTCCCATCTCTACTGCGTAAGAGGAAGAGGGTCCATGTGTACAGGTGAGCAAGGCAGAGGTGTAGCCCTGGCTCATTTCGCCCTATAAAATGTCTCTGGCTCTTTGGGGGATTTCTTTAAATTGCTACTATAAAAGAGTCACTGTGTTGAATTTTGCTGTGGATGTTCTTTTAAGTGACAATTCATGGAATGTGGTCACCCACAAGGAGTAGTTGTTGCCATGCTGTTCACTTGAGAGGAGGGCTGCATATCTGTAGTAATTCCAAGACCTAATGAGACTAGCGATACATAAGAAAGACACTGCAATTTCAGTCTTTAAGAATCACCAGAGGTCCCCCATAAAAATTCTTCCCTGCAATCTACAAAATTCATTCATTAAATGATCTGGCCATGAATGAAGTCTGTCCTTTACAATGCAGCTGCAACAGTGAAGTAAACATTGCAATTTTAAGAACTGGGAAGTGGCTCAGTTAAAAATGCAGTGCCTGACTCGAAGCCTGTCATAGCCATATCTATCAGTTCTGGTGGCCTTTGGCTCAGGCTGTTATCAGGAATACAGAGATTATGATGACAAGTATTAGTGACCGGATTGTGAGGAGTCAGACTTCCCTTTGGTTTCACAGGCTGTCTTCATGTCCTTTGCTTCCGCCAGCTGTGTGCATTTGCACAGTCACTGAAGTGTTTGTGGACCATGGACTCAGGCAGCTGAGTGCAAGAGGAAGCTGAGCTGGGGTTACTGGGTGAATGCACCTGTGTCCTTAGAGCAGTAGCTCGGGAAAATGATGGAGGAGGGAACCTTTCCTGTGCAGCTCTCATTTTATTCTTTGTACCTTCCTCCCATTGATGTTCAAAGGAGTGCAACCTCTGTTGGATACACTCGGGCAGGACTCACATGATTCAACAGCGTTCCTTTCCAGGCAGTGTTTGTGCAGAAGCAGGTGGAACAGGGGACTGGTGCTTTAATTCTTGCCTCCAGCCCCCCTGTGCCTGCAACATGACAGTCCTCTTGAAAGTAATCAGCAGTGACAGAAAACATGCACGAAGAGTCTCATTGACTTAGGGAGAGGGTGCTTGTGTGAAGCAACTTCACACGTGGGAGAAAAAAAAGAACAGAATCAGACCTACGCTTCGTATTTTTCCCACACTCGTTTCTTCTCACAGGGAATTTGCTAATATTAAATCCACCTAGGTGGCAGGAATGTGAGCATCTGGTCCAGCCTAAATAGTCTCTTCTGTTCTATTTTTATCCTCATGTATCATTTTTATTCTGCAGAGCCTGTGTGTGGCAGAAAGGGTGAGTTCACTTCTCAGTGTACAAGCCAAAGGTCTCTTCCAGAACTGCTGTGAGGGATTTGGAAGATATTTCACTCAAGCACAGAATTTATATATAGGCACAAAGCTTTCATTAAACATGAGCAGCCACGGGGACAGCATCAGTCACTGACGGTAATGTATGCACGTCTTGTAGGCACACTATAGAGGAGAGCTGCCTGGAGGAATTAATGCAGCAAAGGTGTTGGATAGGGATGCATTTGTTACTGAATCGGCTCCATCTAAGTTTCCTGAGCCACTGTGACTTCCAGGTCTATTTGTAGATTGCCAAATGCTCACAGTGTGACTGTCACTTTTGCATTTACTGCAGCTGATGCCTCGATGTGATATTTAATGCATATTTTAAATGAATAGTTCCCATACCAAACCTGCCCCGATGAAGAACAAGTCTTTGAGGAAAGCCCTGGCAAGAGAAAAAGGAAGATCCCTGAACAGGTACAGCCCTCACCATTGTCACCAGAGGTAACTGAGCTGCAAGGATGCAGAGCTCTGGGAGAGACATCTTCCTGCAGCAACGGGTACTGTATTTTGGTGCAACAATTTCTGAATGAAGTGGTGGAAAATGTGCATTTCATTAAAATCACCACTGAAGAAGGAAAGCAGTTGCTGAGGGGGCTTGCTGGCTAGTGCAAAAAGCTGCAACTGTTACTAATGGAATGCCACAGTAAAGGCAAAATAGGAGCTGTCACGTATATTTGCTGTGGAATTGTCCTTTTCTGTCCAGAAAAAAATTGCTTAGAATATTTAGAATAGTGCTGAATGAAATGTGAATGAAATTTTCTGGTTTATCTTACTTCTGTCTTTTGATTGCTTGAGCAGCAGGATCCAGCTTTTATCTCCTTGGAATAAATGGTTGATGTAGACTCATCCTTTTTATTTGGAAGAGATTGAGTGGGGTCTTCCACACCTCCTACTATTTTTTTTTCTCCTATTTGAGGTCACATGAATACACTCACCCTTCAGTTACCTCCATAATTTTCACAGTGCATTTTGTTCTAAGATATTTTTTCTGGCCTCCACTCCCATTGTTTATGACCTGACTGCTTCCCAGTAATGCACTTTTCCCCACCAACATTTTCCTCCTGCATGTACCATTGTTCAGGTAGGGAGCTGGGAGTTTCAGCAAAGCTGCAGAGAAAGCCTGTGGAAGGTGGGGTACCCAGCTGCAGCCAGGATCTGACACAAACTTCAATGGCACCTGGTGGGGTGTCCCCACTTGCAGCTCTTGCCAAGCTGCCTCAGTGGTCCATGGCCTGAATATTCCAACATAATCCCTGAATACTCCAATTGTGGATGCTGCTTTGAGCTCTACCTAGGACGCCTTAAGGCCAACCAAGCCAATCTGTTGTAGAGAAGTGGAAGAAAAGCTTCTTTCTCCATCTCCACAGACATGCTGGAAGTGTCAGCTTTATCTCTACAAATTCAGACAGTGGTTGGACTGACTAGCAATTAAAAAGCTGGTGCTAAACATTGTTATTACTGTATCTGACTGTGGTGAAATGGAAGTAAGGCCATAGCAGCAGCTTAAACCTCAGCTAATTCGATTACATTTAGCTGTGCCAGGGTCTCTTACGGATATTTTCCAAAATAAATTCCAACCTGTATATACACAAAAAGCTGAACTGTTTCTTTGAAAGGAAGATTATAGTGTTACTGGTAGAGATCAGGCAGGATATTTATTGCAGTGGAAACCTTTCCTGAGAAACTCACAGTCAGGGCAAAGGCAGTACCAGCTCATGGAGACAATTTCCCAGCACCTCATATTATCACTTAGTTTGAAACTGGAGGAGGGAAGGAAAGTGAACCTTTAATAACTGCCCAGATCTAAAACCAATTTCAGTGCTCAAGACAGTTTGTAAACACACAATATGCTTTAAAAAGGATTGATGCTGAGCAAAGCGAGGTGCACGTTTTCCTGCTGTTGAAGTCAAACAAAGCTCTTAAACAGCTTCCATTTTTGAGGGTGTGTAAATGGCTACATTATTAAGAGCCTTCCTCTGTCTGAAGATGAGAGATTTCCTTCTTAGCTCTCTTACACACACCTAAATCAGGAATAACCCACTGAGAATTGACCTGGTATACATTTGTTATGAGAAAAGAATAGAAAAAAGAAAGTCCTGTATAAAAAAATTCTAACAAGGATATAAATTATGATGATTTACACTTTTGGGCCAGGAGTTGAGATTCCTTTTAAAACCACAATTGATTGATGAAGCCTCACAACATGCCTGTGATTCAGTAAGTACTACACTCAGTTTGCAGATGGTTGCTCTGAAGCACAACATTGTTATATGGTTACAAGCCCAACAAATGAATTAGTGGCAGAGCATGAACCAAATGCAGATTGCTATATCCTGATTATTACAGAGCAGTGCTTTGGGACAGCATTTCTTCCTTGTGGCTGCTCACAACACAGCAAAAATTTCTGTGGTTTTGTGTCACTTGGCTACAAAAGTTGACAACTTAGCATGGTGCTGCTGCCTTTACATCTTCATGGTGTCACATCTCATCATCCTGAGACTCATGGTTTTTCTTGATAATCCACAACACCCCCAGGGTCCAATACTGGGCCTGGTATTTTTTAAGTTAGACCTAAAATACTTGAATAAGGGGCAGATGCCTCCTCAGCAAGTTTGCTGATGGCACAAAGCTGGGAGCAGTGGCCAATACCCCAGAGAGCTGTGCAGCCACACAGAAGGACCTCATCAGGTGGGAGAGATGGGCAGAGAGGAGCTGTCTGAAATTCAACAGAGGTGAGTGCATCCTGCATCTGGGAAGGAATAATCAGGCACCAGCACAGGCTGAGGGCTGATCTGATGGAAAACCACTCTGCAGAGAAGGACCTGGGGGTCCTGGTGGGCAACAGGGTGTCCCTGAGCCAGCAGGGCCCTTGTGGCCAAGAAGGCCAATTGGATCCTGGGGTGCATTGGGAAGAGCATGGCCAGCAGGTCAAGGGAGGTGATCCTGTCCCTCTACTCATCCCTGATGAGCCACATTCAGAGTGCTGTGTCCAGTTCTGGGCTACTCAGGACAAGAAAGACTTGGAGTTCTTGGATCTGGCCAGTGGAGGACAACAAAATAGGATTAAAGGACTGGAGCATCTCTCACAAGGAATGGCTGAGGGAACCAGGGCTGTTCAGCCTTGAGAAGATACAACTGAGGAGGGACCTCATCCCTGTGTGTCAGTGTCTGCAGGGAGGGCTCAGAGCAGGGACCAGGCTCTGCTTGGTGTTCTCAGCAATGGGACAAGAGGAATGGGCAGGAGCTGATGCCTGGGAAGTTCCACCTGGACATGAGGAATAATTTTTTCCTGTGCAGTGACCAAGCACTGAACAGATTGCCCAGAGAAGGTGTGGAGTCTCTCTCAGTGGATATTCCAGCACTGTCTGGACATAATCCTTTGTCTGTGCTCTGGGACAGCCCTGCTGGAGCAGAGAGGTTGGGCCCAGTGACCCCACTGTGGTCCCTTCCAGCCTGACCCATTCTGTGATTCTGTGATTCTGTGCAATGCATTTAAGTCACTGAAGTAGAAGCTTAAAAACTGTGCTTACTAAAAGAGATGCTCAACTGCCAACCAGGCTCTTTAAGTCCATCCTGAAGGACCAGTCCAGCAAAGGGATGGCTGCAATTGACAGCTCACACTATAGATGTGCAAGACAAAAAGATCAGTGATAAGGGCAGAATGCACAAAAAGAGTGAAAAGAATGACAGCAAAGGTCATCATGCAGGGAATCTAACCTAGATGGGGGAAAAAGCAGACTGGAATGAAGATGTAGGAGACTGAGGAAGGAAGTGAACGGAGAAATTGGATGCTGAGGATGTGGGGCTAGGAGGGAGATGGTGCAATCAGTCATTTGACACTGGGCAGAAAAAAATTGTGGTCAGAACTCAGAAAATGTTTATCAATGTCCACTTCAGCTGTGTCTGCAGCTTTTCCAGCTGTCTGGAGACTCTGGATGAATCCTCTTGGCATTTTTTCTTGAAGGCAACAAAGTAGAGGAGGGAACAGTTAGCACCCGCATTTTATTTTCCTCAGGGCGACAGGCAGTCTGTCATGCAATGTTCCAAACCCAGGGGATTTTTGGGAAAGGCACATTATGTCCAGTGAAGTTATCACTGGCATGATACTGGCATAATAAAGTGGACCCTCAGACCCGAACTCTGTCCTGAACTGTGTGCCTTGAAGATTTCTGAGCACATCTCTTGCTAAGGCTTTTTTCTTGCATGGACATCACACTGCAGAGACTTTTGCCTCTGCTTGGATGTCAAGAGAAGATATGTGAGAAGGAAAAAAAGAGCCAGATCTCCAGCTCTTCAGTTTTCTGTTCCCAGTCTGCCTTAGTGCAGCTGAAGAACCCTTGTGTGTGCCAATATCTGAGGGGCATTAATGCTAAAACACCTCCCAGCCCATTCTCCTGAAAAGACAGTTTAAGAGGGAAACTTGCTGTTTAAACAGACATTCCCTAAGATTCATTTTATGTCTGCAGTAGATTCATTTCTCTACTGCTAAGCTATAGAGGAAAGGCATCTTTGCAAGTGTCTGCAGACGCCTGCCTGCAAAACAGAGCTTTGCATAAGCTTAGTGGCTTTTCCCCACCATCAAAGCAAGCTGTCTGACTGCAGCACACAGCTTCTGCTGGGTAACCACACTGCTTTTAGGACTTGGTGCCAGCTTAGCTAGACAGTGACTGCTCACACCTCCTCACACCCCGGGGCAATGTTGCTTGGCCAGTGAAAAGCTTGTGGTTATGGTGGCCAAGCAGCGTGACTGGTGCTGGCCCTGGTTCCCCAGTGTGTGCTCAGGGCACTGCTGGGCTCTTCCTCGCTGAACCTGCTCCAAAACCACATTAAATAACCCACAAGAGTTGCAGGTCAAAAGTTTATGAGACAATGGCAAATGATATTTCTGGCCTGCTGAGTCATGAAAAGGTGATGGGGAAGGAGTGGCTCGGGACTTTTTGGTTTTCTCTGAAGATCATGCCTTGGCAAGGTTAAATAATTTTTGGCAGATTGAAAAGACCTATTGGGCAGATTGGAAAGTCTTGCAAAGGCCTTTTTTGCACAGACTGAAAAGGCAGAAATCAGAGCTCTGAATATGAAGCTGCTTGATAGCTTCATAAGACCACTTACTATCAATCTCATCCTCTTAGCACAGCAGAGGATGAGACAGCAGGGCACATGATTGAATGTTTTTCATATATTGTGAAATAAACTGCACTCCACTTCCTACTGCAGCAAGTGTCAGGTGTGCAAGATAAAACTGGGGCTGAGGTACACTCCAGACCGTGGCACATTCTGCATTTCAAACACACACAGCACCGTCCCTCCACAGGCTACACAAGACTGAATTCATCACACTTTCCAGCACACTGCTAAGTAAAACAGAAGACTGATACACTACTAATAGTTAAGGCTTCTTATAGCAGCCTCATCTGTTATCACATCCTCCGCCATCGTTCAACTTCTCCTCCCACCTCGCAGTTACTCTGGCCCTCGTACTCTGTTTATCTTGCTCTTCCTCTCCCCACTCCATGCCTCTTTCCATGCTTCTCACTTTCCTGGATTCAGTTTGCCTGCTGACCCCTGATGCCACCAGCTCACACAAATCCTCAGGGAAAATCTCTTCTGTCATGACACAAGACAACAGCTCGGGACGCCTTCGTGGGGCGCCAGCAGAGGTCCGTGCTCCTGGCTCTGTGCAAGGGACAGCTCTCTGCACTCCTCTGGGCTACAGCTTCTTCATTTATGGGAGGAAGAACCTTACAGCCTTACTCAGGGCTTGATTCTCTGTGTGTCTTGAAGTCTGTAAAATCAAAGCCTGGGTTTGGTGGTAATGACTGGTTTCACTGGCAGTTTGCGTGAGCAGAGACTGAGAATGAACGAAAAGACATTTAGGATTTAGCCCAAAGCATCTATTATGAATATGTCATTAAATCCATCCTAGCACAACTTCTGCAGTTAAGGAATAGGGTAGGAGCTCCAGGCCTGACCTGGAGCTGAATCTAGGGGATCTGAGGAGAGAGGGAGAATTTAATTCTATATAAGATCACTATTAACTGACACACTGTCATGATGCTTTAGAGAAGAGAGAGGGGATGATTACAGAGGGAGAGCAGGAGCCACAACATAGCAGTTTTATTTTTCAAAACCTTCACATAGCTTGGCAGAACAAATGACAACAGAAGTTAAAACAGCACTTTTCAATTTTCCATTCTTTATTTCCACATGATTCTTCTGTAGAACTGCAATTAGGATATTTATTTCCCTGTCTTGTGCTTTTTCAACACAGAATGTCAAATGGTTCAGTAACAGATAGAAAATCATGGCTCTCATCTCCCTATAAATATAAGAGTGCATCTTAGCAGGACTCAATCCAGGTATTCATGGTGCTTATAGTCACCATTACCCTATTACCCAAATGCCTTGCATTAATGGATTTCTCCTTGCATCACTTGACTGAGGAGAAATTCAGTGCTGAATTACTACCCTCATCTTCCAGACAGCAAGCTGCATCTTAGAGAAAATGCAGCATTGACCAGGCGCCCACAGGAAACCTGTGCAGATCAGAAACCTCAAACAAAAGCAATGCAGACACAAAGGCCAAATCTGCTCCCTCAGGTACCTGCCCAGCACTTATGGGAACCAGATTTCCCTGAGACTGTTCCCCAGTCAGGCCAACACAAACAAGATTTCAAACTACTACATGATAAACTCAAAGCCAAACCAAAATCTTTAGCTGACAGAAACTGGAGAAAATGCAGCTTCAAAGCTGCCAACAGTGTCATTTACACCTGCTGGGAATTTGACCCAGTCCATTCACTGCATCCAATTACGCAGACCATAAACCACTGAAATTGTCAGATATTGTATACCTTTAATGGAAGATCAAAGCAGTCCTCTAGAATGTAGGATCTTAGGGAATTTCTCTCTGCTGGATTGGGAAGAACAAAAATTCTTTTAGGCAAGTATTCTCTTTTTGCAATATTGCTAATAAATTTATTAGAAACAGGGAATTTCTTTTGTAAGGAAACATGTTCTCATGAGAAATTTCTGATGAAGAAACTTTCCTCCAGCTCTGAATTCCCATCAGATACCATTCAGGATCTCCTGATGAGGATGCTGATTAACAGCAACTTTCCCAGACCCATGTCAGGTCTGTCTAGGGAATGGCAGCACCAGGCCCCAGCTCTTGGATAAAGGTGTTGACACAGCTCAGCTTGCTTCTTGATAAAGACAAAAAATGGTTTAAAAGAAAAACTATTGGAAAATCTGGCTCTACCATAAGGTATATAAAGCAGAAGTTCATCCACCTTCAGACATAGCCAGACCTCACAGCCCCTTGTCCATCCAGGTTCTAAATGAGCACCAAACAGGGAGTGACTGACACCCCTGCCAAGTCTGGGCACCAACATTTTGGCCTTCACTGAGACCAGTGTTAAAATTTCTGCATCAAAATTCACTTAGGGAATTTAGATGATTCATATAAAGTCCACACACCTCATAAAGGGCTAAAGCAGACAAAGAACTCAGTCTGTGGAGGAGGAGGTACTTTGGTGCCACAGTGGTTTGCAATTGCAGTGCTTTGGTAATTCTGCCCTGCTTCTGGTATTGAAGAGATTGTGCAATCCCATTTTCCTTTCTCTCTTAAAAATTTGTTCTCTGCTAACATTGTTGGAAGCCTGTTGTAGCTGTTAGCCTGTCACAGTGAAAGTATGGCATTATTTATTTAAACAAACCAACTAACAAAAAGCCTGTGTGCCTGCTTCTCTTCCTGTAGGAATTTGATCAAATTTAGCTTTACAAATGCAGAAATAATTCCATTCAGAAGAGAATCCAGAGATATTGTTGTCTGTATGATATCCAATGCTTTGTTTCAGAACTCCAGGAAACAGAGGCTCCATTTTTCAGCACCGAGATTCTTCCTGACTTAAAAAGCACATGGAACCTTTTCACTAAACTTCTCATGTTCTCCCTACCTGAAGGTTTTTCCAGCCCTCTCTAGCTCCAGGTCATGTCCTTCTAGTGTCTTGTCAGCTTTCAGACTGTCTCACCTTTTCATTCCTATTTTCCTTTGCATTTGCTCATTATCTCTCCCTTCATTCTCAGCAATCTAGTCCTTAGTTAAAATAAATGTCAACTTTTCTCTCTACTGGCATGAAATGATATTTTAACATTTATGCTCTTGCTTTGCCTCAACTCATAATTAAAATGATCAAATTAGCTATTTCATTAAAGTCAATGGCCAGACTGCTAACAGAGCCCCTCTTTTAGTATAATTTAACATCAGCATACAGTGCAATGAAGGTGCCTAGCACTTAACATATGCCAGCTGGAATAGTTACCAGTTAGCTCTGAACCTAACTGAAATAATTTGTCACCACTGAGCCAGCAAAGAATGCTTTGCACTGTTTGGTGCAGTTTTGTATCTGGGGCCAAGTATTCCAGTGCCTCCATTCACCAACATCACACAATTTGTCTTCGCTCCTGTTCCAGATGCCTGAATTCTTCACAATAATTGATATGAACCAAGATTGCTTTAACCCACCTTCCTGCCCTCCTGGTCCATGTGGTGGCCCTTGGTCTGCTCACAGTGTTGGTGAAAAGAGATTCAAGGTCAATAATGGAGATCCCACTGTCCACGAAGGGCCAGCACCCAGCACTGCTCTGCCTGTGACCTCCTTTTCCCTGTGAGACCCATCACAGACCCCTAATGCCTGATCTGGATAGAGCAGTTCATTTAAAATCACTTATTGACTCAGTGCCTTGGAGAGATCCATGAGGGTTACAGAAAGATGCTAAAACAGCTGTACTCTAATGAGAATGGGTCTGATTAGTGACACACATGTGCCAGAAATTTCCTTGAAGGGCTAGGTTAGCACACGCAGGAGAATAAGGGCTTTGGAATTTAACAGGGTTTTTTAATCTTTGCCTATGCAGAAATGAATCATTTGATACTTGTTTTTTAAGAAATTAACATCTCAGTACTGATAGCAATAACTGAACTGAGTGTGCTTTCTGAGGCATTCAGTGTCCTTTTCTGAGTGTGCCCCATAAAGGGTAAAACTAATTTTACACCAACAAGTCTGAATATTAATGATCATACTGAGGTCTTGCTGTTCCCAGTGTGGGAAAGGAGAGCTGGGACAGAGGGCTGAGAAGTCCCTTGGACAGCTAAACTTGGTGTTCAGCTGCCTTCAGGAGGATGGAAAAGTACCACCCAAAATGCCCTACAGCAGCATTAGCAAACCCTGTCCCTCAGGGCTCCAGTGTCAGCCAGCAGGCAGAGTGCTCTGCACCACTGGCACCATTAAAGCCCAGAACTCTGTAACTGTATATCCCCTAAGTCTATGCTAATCTCATCTGAAAAATCCTCCTTGGCAATTACAAGCATTGTAGGGACTACAGTAAACCACTCTGAAATTATCCTGCTATCACATTGCCTGTGCTATGGCCTGTGCAGATTTGCTTCCCACAGAACAAAGGCACTGCAGTTTCAGTGGGACAGGGTGGGGTTTTGCTTCTTTGTCTGTGATGGTCTATATGGGAATCTTTTAATGCCATGGAAGTATTGGAAATGGCAGAAAGTCAAGGATATATGAGACAGGTTCTGTGAGGATTGCATGTGCACACAGTAGTGGCCTTGGGGTGAGGGTACTTTGGAGAGGAGAAGAACTTTGCTGCAACAAGAAACTTTAGAGACATAGAAACTACACCTGTCTGTTTACTCTCTTCACTTTTATGTTTTCATGTGTCCTATCACAATGACATCTGTGCTGATGAATTTTCTATTGGAAGCTAGGGTAATATCCCAATGATTAATTTTATAAGTAGCTCTCATTCTGATGTCATTTTATCCAGACAGGTATTGCTTCCAATATTTCATATTTGCCCTTATTGAGGCCAAAGACTTCATTAACTCCTGGTGTGTGTTTATGACAATGATGGGTACAGATTCTTTTCAGGGGTGCAGAGTGAAAAGATGAGAAGCATCAGACACAGATTGCAGTAAGGAAAAATTCTGCTGTTTGCAAGGAAGCATTTTTCACAATGTTCCAGCTAAGCACTGGAATGGGCTGTCCAGGCAGGCTGTGATTTCTCCTTTCTTAGATATCTTAAACTCTGTCAGAGGGAACCCTCAAGCAAACTGACCCAGATATGAAATGAGTCTTGCATAGAGCAGGAGGTTGAACTAGAGGTCTCCAGAGGTACTTCCTAATCTACAGAAATCCTTAATTCTAAAATATATTTATAAGAAAAATGTATAGTCCAGAGTGTTTAGACAAAGACAAATGCTAATTTTAAATGTCATGGAAGACGGATCTGAAAGCTTCTCTACTTGAGCTCATGATTTTCTTCAGCCTTTGAGAAGAAGAGTTACCAGGTTCCTTGTGAATGATGTCTTTTGGAAGACAACATGTAATGCACTTCAAAAAGCTTAGACAACAAAATATAATTGAATCAATCAGCAGACAGGCTCAGAATTTGGTTTCAGAGCTGTTTTTCCAGAAGACTTTACTCTTAGATTTCCTGCCAACCAATGATGGAAAAGAAACAATACACATAACATATGTGTGTAGGCAAAGCTGCTTGACCTTAGTCAATCATACATTCCTAGAAAAGAGTTCATGATAGACAAAGTGGCAGAAATTGTTCAGCTTCAGCACATAATTTTAGCCATAACCTATTAATCAACAATTTGTGTAGAAAAGAAAAGAAAGACAAAGGAACATTTATCAGAGAAATTATTGATGGCAATTTACTCTCCCAAAACTGCTTGTTCTATATCCTCCATTAATGTTACTCTACCTCAGAGCTTGAAGAAAGGAAGGCTGATGTACATTAGCCAGGCTTCTATGTTAGCTGTCACTCAACAAATGAGGAAATCATTGTATTTGCAAACTCTGCAAGCAGATCACTGTAAGCAATCTTCAAGAACATGCACTTTGAATTCACTCTCAAGTAACTGTTGGCATGTTGGCAAATAGAACTGGCATGGTTTAATTTTAAGTTTGATTTAGCATTGCTTTGATTGTGGACACTTGTGTTTGCCTTTTTTTTTTATAATAAAAAGCTAAATTCTTTGCTTTTACTTAAATCTGCACAAATATTTATCATGGCATCATTAGGTCATTAAGGCCTAAATAACAACTAAGTTCAGACCAAAACTGCAAACAAGTTTGTATTTGCATTTTAAAAGCACCTGTTCTAGCTAAGCCATGGTTACATGAGGGCTTTGCCTCACTCTGCCTGCCTCCAAAACTTGATTCTATGATTCTAATGTTGGCAAAAAATGAAGTTTTACTCTGGGACACATAGGTTGCACTATGATTTAAAGGAGAGCTGAAAACACAGTTAAAGAAAAATACACTCAATAAAATTTCTTCATTGGATATATGGTTCACATCTGGATGTGAACTCCTTTCAACAGAATTTCCTCACAGGATCCTGGTTATTCCTGAGCTTCATGACATTATTGAACAGGGATGAGACTACTCACAATCTGAACATCAGGGTCTCTGAAGATGCCTTTAGCTGAGCTCCAAAAATTGCAGCAAAGCATTAATCTATTGGACTGTGTATTCACAATTCTGCCAAGAATTCTGAAGGGCTCACTGTGCAGTTTTTATGATTTCCAACTCAAGCAGAAGCAGGCAGTGCTCTGAGAGCTGATCTGCTACTCCTGAACTGCATTTCCCATCAGTGGATCATTGTTATCCCATGTTAGCACCTTCTTCTCCACATTCCATGTTCAGCCTGTCTCTCTCAGAGCTAGATCCTTGCACAAGTTCACTTCTTTTCAGGAGGCAGCAGCTTCTTCAGGTGGGATCCAAATTTTCTTCTGCACATGATGCCATTCCAGACATTGGCCAGAAGAGGATTCCTAAGAAAGAGAAAGAACTGAGTCAGCATGTGCTGAAATTTGCCCATCTTCTGGGACTTTTCATCCAGGAATTCCTCAGACAGGAATTCCTTAGACAGGCATTGGGTGTATGCATTTAATAGTCCTTAGCATGTTTTCTTCTCTGAATCTGCCCAATCACTCCTTGAACCCACATAAACTTGTAACAGCATCCCATGGGAAGAAATTTCACAGCCTAATGATACATTACACAAGGGACAATATCCTCTTGTTTTTGGCTCTGAACCTGTAGCCTGGTAGTTTCATTATTATCCCCTACTTCTGGTATTGAAAGAGAACATGAAATAAACTATCATTTTCTCCATACCACTCAGGTTTTAAAAGGCCTCTTTAAAATTCCTCCTCTGCTATTCACTTTTAAAAGAGAAAATTCTTAGTCTTTTAATCATCCCTCACACAGTTATCCCTTGCTGTGTCACCCTTTCCACAAAATTCAGTCCTACTGCACCTTTTTGAGATAGATGGGACACAACTCCATACAGTCATCAGGATGTCACACAGGTACAATGAAGTTCTCTTTTATGATGTCAACTTCCTTTTCCAACATCTGATTTGTATTTTGACCCCTGTGGAGCAGCACAATTATATTTTCATGCAAAGTATTCCTCTACTCTCAAAATGTTGCTTCTAAGTGAAATAACCAACTGCTCTGCACATGCTCAAACATTTCTCTATCTCTTTTTGTCTAAGCCCTGCTAACTTTCCTTCACTTAGTTATCCTAATCCTGACCCAGTGGTTATTCCTGCATGTTGATCCCCTATAATCATAGAATCATTGAATGGTTTTGGTTAGAAAGGATGTTAAAGATCATCCAGTTCAGACCCCCCAGCCATGGGGAGGGACACCTTCCACTATCCCAGGTTTCTCAGGGTCCCATCCAGCCTGGCCTTGAACACTTTCAGGGATGGGGCAGCCACAGCTTCTCTGGGCAACCTGTGCCAGAGCCTCCCCACCTTCACAGTAAAGAATTTCTTCCTAATCTAAACCTTCCCTCTTTTAGTTTAAAGCCATTCCCCCTTGTCCTATCACTGCAAGCCCTTGTCAAAAATCCTTCTCCAGCATTCCTGCAAGTCCTCTTTAGCTACTGAAGGAGTAAATTCTGTCTTCTGTTCACAATGGTGGAGGATTGCTGCCTTTTTGCATCTACAGAATTCTGATATATCTGTAGTTAGTGGAGTATTTTATTTGCATAGAGAAAAAGTGAGAGTTTTCAGAGGGGCTTAAAACTTATTGGAATGTTATAATGGAAAGGATGAAGCACCACCTGCAAAACACACAGAGAAATGTTCAACTGTGTGAACCAGAAACTTGCAGTATTTCTTTCTACTGAACATGTGTATAAATAAGGTTATTGCACACCATCCACCACATGGACATGCATTTCTGAGAAGTGCACTTGCAAGACCTGAAATTAGATGAAGTAAATTAAATAAATGAAATATGGATTAATGATTCAGTTGCCAGAATTTTTCATGGTGCATAACAGAGAGGGCACAGACCAACACCCTCCACGAAAGAATCAAGAGAAAAAGCAGATGTGCTAGCAACCAACCAGAAGTATAACAAGGTCAAGTTGGTTTCTCTGTCTCCCTGCCCAATGGCAGCAGTGGTAATGAAAACATATGTGAAAATTCAAAAATGTAGAATTTTTGTGAGGGAAAAAAACAGCAGTAAGGCTACCCAGGGTGAGTGAGCAGAATGGAGCTCTGGATGCTCTTGAACTGAGCTACATCTTCTGTTATTCTTTCAGCTGCTCTGTTTAGTTCACTGCCCTGTTTTTGGGGTGGTTTTTTTTTGTGAAATATTGTTAAAAAGATGATGTGGTATAAGCAGTGATGGATTTACTGAACCACAAAGCAAGGTGACCCCTTGAGTTACATGACAACTATTAATGTGGTTGATTTTGAGCCTTCTTTAAATGCATGTCACCCATCTCTTCATAGCATCTCTGATCCCTTCAGTCTATGGAAAACAATTTTTTTATGACACTAAAAAGACAGAATCCTTGAAAGGTTACATCTTAAGCTTATTATCCAGGCAGACATTTCAAAGTTTTGCAGAAGTGTGTTATGCACAAGACTCACCTAACCTTAGTCCTATATACAAAACAGAGTATTGCTTGACCCAGAATTCATCTAAACTGGCAGATCAAAAGTGGAACTAGAATTCTTCCTGATCTCCTTGATTATCTTTGTGTACTGTTCTTCAAATCCAGTTTATGCTGGAGTATGCAGAGGTTATGACATGGAAGCCATTATGGACAAGAATTTGCCCCTGACCATGGGAAGTGTGGCCCTTCTGCAGATGGCTCCAGCCTAGACCCTGCTGGCACTGGTAGTTCTGTGATCAGGAAATGGGCAAAGTTCTCTAAATGCATATTTTCTAAGTGAAAGGATGATTTTTCTCCTAATAGTTTTTCAATACTTCATTTAAATCATGATTTTGTATAACACTGGGGATCCATGAACCTTAGTGTCACAGAGATTGCAGACCAGCCTTCTAGATCTTTCAACAGAAAGGCTTATCTTCTTTCAAAACACCTCAAATCCACAAAATATTTCTGTTTTGTGGGGTTTGTCTATTTCTAAATGTGGGGTTTTCTGTCTGCATCTGATCAATGGAGAAATGAATTCGGTGAGCTCAGAGAATACTGGAGAAAAAAAAAACAAAACTGTGTCTGCCAAACCCCTGAGCTGGCAAAGAATTTGCTGAGGACTTCAGCAACTTGCAGCTGGCCAAAGGCTTGTTATTTATCTAATTTATTGACAACAGTAATATTTTCCTTCTTTAGGCATCAAGCTGAAAGATATCATAATGTACTTGGGCTGTAGCCCTGTGAAAAAGAGGAAAGATTGGATTTGCTCATCCTATGTCTTCCACAAAACTCTTGACAAGAGTTTTCCACTTGCCCTAAAAGCAAATAGTTCTGGTAGATATAAATCCTTGGTTATCTGGTCTAATGTATGCCTGTCAGTTCCTTCACAGGTGATATCAGACTTTGTCTCCTTGGAATTTCCACTGGGATCTGACAAGTAAAAATATTGCAGAAATTCTGAATTCTGTGAAATGAGCTTAGCTGGATTTTAGCCAGTCAGCCAGAAGAAACTGAAGTCCTGGAAAGCTCAGGCAAGTATCTCATCCAGATGTCCAGAGGGCTTACTGAATGCTGGAAATCTATGTTCACTTCTCTCTTCTGCCTGAGAAGAGAAGCAGACTGGAGGTCATGTCTGCTATCCATAAATGCACCTTCATGACTTATAGTCTTTGGGTAAGGTGAGGGAGCAGCTCCATCCATCAGCCCTGTTGAAGTTTTTCGTACTGTAATTAAAAAAAAATGCACTCAGTACAGGGACAAGAATGAAAATGAATCACCATTGAGTGATGAGTGTATTCTACTGGGAGAGAAAGAGTTTGAAGCTCCAGCTCCCCTTCAGAAGGCTGTGTGTTTTATCTATTTGTGTGATGGACACTTCATCTCACATCCCAAGGCTTCCCCACTCCAGCACTGCACCAATTACCTGCCAATCAGACTATCAGATTAGTACACACACTTTTTTTGGATGCCACCTCTGGTTTCCATAGAAACTGTTTTAAGCCTCATCCTCTCTCTCAATTAGAACTTTTTATAATTTCTCCACCCTTATGAAATCATTTGTGGTTCCCATGGTAATCACTGAAAATTTGTTATCTCTCAAGTGCTGCTTCTTAATCAGAGGCTTCACCAATGGCAATGTCCTGCTGGAGAAGTAAAAGGCACAAGAAGGTTCTAATCCTCTTTTGGAGTGAGTAGTGTGTTCTTTGCTCATCCTTAAGGCCATCCACCATAAATCCCTTCTGAGCCTCCAAACTCTGAGATTGAGGTTTTGGTCACAGTGGAGTTCACTGAGCGTGCTGCTCTGTCCCCATTTTATGGATTGCAAAGATGATGGGCACAGACTTGCACTCACTTTGTCCAAGGTGTTCCCATAGGTCAGGTTGTCTCAACAAAGCTTATAGGAGAATTCAGGTCTCCTTTGCTGAATTTACCTCCTATCTAACTCCCTTTTCACTGGAGCACCATGCACTCTCCTACAAGACAGGTGCCAAAAGTCTGAATGCCCCGGGTACATTCATTTCATGTTCAGGTGTTTAACACACCATGTAGTCAACAAAAACCAAATTTTATAGATGTAGATATATATATATATATATATATATATATATATATACACACAGAGACATACACAGACTACATTTATAGCACATTTTATTCACTCTCCTTCCAACCTACAGCAATTTCCATGACTGTAAATATGTCAATGCATAATAATGTCCTACCACAGTCCCAGACTGAGCTTTGCTTTGACACTAAAAGCAGAGGTGCAGCTGATCTCAGCCTATTTTTTCAAAAATCAGCCCACGTTGGTCCTCCTCTACATCAGCTCTTCTTCTAGTCCTGCTCTGAGTCTGTTTTCAAGGTTCAGAAGCAGGTCCCATGAATGGTATCCTCTGGCCTTTCTGACTCAACTCCAGCATTTCAGCAACTTCTATCTTTATCCATCTGGGATGATAGCAGACAATTTTCCATCAAATACTGGTTGTACTTGCCTCTTACAGCTGATTCTGGACTTCTCCCTGCACTGAGTCATAAAAACCAAATTAACTCTGTCTCAAATTTCGGTTTAATCTAAAATACAGATATGTATGTATATATCTTCTGGATGTACAAGGCCTGTCTTGAAGTTGTAAAATCCCATCCCCATCTGCTCTAGAGAAACCAGGACCTTACCAAGGAGTTTCAAGTTGAGAGGGAACTACTGTAACCAACTACCATCATTTCTAGCCAGCAAACACTGCACTGAATTTCTCCTTCCTATTTGAAATAAGCTAAGCAATACCTTTTTGGAAAGATAGCCACTCTTGACTGAAAAAATTAAAGTGAAGGGACACCATTTTCCCTCTACAGAACTGTCCCAGTAGTTACTTGCTGGAGATTCATTTTTTGTTTGCAGTAAAATATGCCACATGACACACATCCATCTTACAGAAATTGCTATCCTGTGTATCCCTGTGTATTCAATTCCCTTTTGGTCCTGCTCCCTCAGCACAGTATATCATCCCATAGAGACATATCAGACTTCTTTTATTCTCCTTTTTGTTTTTTTAGGAAGAATCTTATTGTGTACTTCAGATGTGGAATTTCTTTCTCAACTGACATTAGTCCAGGGTCTGAGCTGGTGGGGTGTGATCTTGATGTGACTGTGTGAACATCACCATGCACTGGAGATTATGTTTGTGTTGGGACCTCACCTCTGAAAGGGGGAACATTATCTGCACCACTGTAGAAAGAGTTCATTGATAGGCAAGGTGATAAATAACAACAACCTCATGGAGAATTGCTCCATTTTGTTCATCAGATCAGGTTATTTCCTATACCCATAGAAACCAAAGGTTTAAAATCTGTTCATGCCCCCTGTCAGGACATGGAGCTGTTGGAGCCAGTCCAGAGGAGGCCACCAGGATGCTCAGAGGGATGGAGCAGCTCTGCCATGAGGAAAGACTGGGCAAGTTGGGATTGTTCAGCCTGGAACAGAGAAGGGTTCAGGGTGACCTAATTTCAGGCTTCCAGCACCTGAGGGGAGCTGACAGAAAAGATGGAGAGGGGCTTTTTACCAGGGGACAAAGGGGAATGGCTTCAAACTGAAAGACAGCAGATTTAGATTAGATTTCAGGAAGAAATTCTTTACCCAGAGGATGGTGAGGCCCTTGTGCCCAGAAAAGTTGTGGGTGCCTCATTCCTGGAAGTGCTCAAGGCCAGGTTGGATGGGGCTCTGAGCAACCTGGTCCAGTGGAAGGTGTCCTATGGCAGGGGGGTTGGAAATGGATGGTCATTAAGGTCCCTACCAACTTAAACAATTCAATGATGATATGATTATATGATTAAGCAGGGTAGGATTTCATTTTAAAGCTATATATAATATTTAAAACAACAGAAACTCAGAGTTGTTAAGACACGTCAGAATTCAGAAGAAACTTCTGTAGTCTTTTCTATTCAAAAAGGCATTTGTGAAGCATTTGACATTTTGGTGTGTCAAAAAGGTTAAATGAATACCTGATAATCATGTAGCTGCACACTGGCACCCATTCGACAAAAATATAAAGGCATCTGGAAGCTATAGCAGATCAAAGAGCACCAAAAAACATTTCATTTATATGTTGAAAAGCCAGTGTGATGTCACACTTTTCAAAGGCCTTGCAAACAACACCTCAGAAGGAAAAATATTGTTGCAAAGGCTTATTAGCAGCTTTAGTAGACACTGACAGTAACTCCAGCTTGGAAAGAAAATGAGAATAATAAATAAAATAGAATTTTGTTGGCACTGCCTGAGAAAGTCAGTAACTCATCAGAAAGAAAATTATTTTTCCAAAAATATCAGAGTTGCGTGTGGTTTCAGCTGAGTCTACTGTCTCCCTCTGAACAACACATTTTACTGAAGGAGCACATGTCTTAAAAAAAAAAAAAAGAATTAAGTCTCAAAAATCTCTCCCAAGCACTTTGGAGGCTCCTGAGAAAGACTGGAATGCTGATGGCTCAAACAATTAGGGGGTAGCCAATGATGTACAAAGTAATGACCCAGGTGCAGTGGACACAGCTCCACCTCAGGCTACAGCTGGGTGTTGAGGTAAGGGAAGAGGCTGATAAGAGCAGATCCTTCAAGATAGGGCAATGCTTTTTATCACGACAAATTCCTTACTCAAATGGCTCAACTGTGAAAAATTCCCTCCAGGAAAGTGCTGGGACAGGCACACGTAGCCTGAAGGTTCTTCTCCCTTCTGATGGGCCACCATTGACTCAAACTCTGCTGGCCTGAGAGGCAGCTGTGCACCCTGGGGGGTGTCATGGACCATCAAAGGCTCACAGATTGTTCCCTGATCCACAGCATCACATCATCCAGTTGAACTCCAGCATTCCTGGGCCTTCCCACCTGAACCTGAGTGTTTATAACCCATGGAAATTCAGTGTTCCCTTGGTTAATCCACCCCTGACAGATCGAGACTGTGACCATCACTTTGTCCAACAGGCACTGAAACTGCTACAACCAAATCTCACTGTGAGGTCCATGGGTAGTGAGATCCTCCTATTCCTTATACATTTCTTAAGAGATATTTTTTTGCTTTTATATTGCTATAGATAATAATAATCAAAATGGCAACATAACTGACTTTCATTGCAACCAAATGGTTCTAAAATAAACCCTACATACATACACTTACAAGCACCAATCCTTCAATGTTATTTCACTCTAATCCACCTCAAGGGACCTTTTAACAAGACCCTGGTTTGCCCTTGCCTTCAGGGGTGGGTCACAACAGCTCTCAAGGCCAAGCTCTCAGAAATAGAAAGTTTTATGCATTTATCAGTATCCTGGCCCTGGGAGATGGGGAAGGGCTCTGTATGGATGCTGTTTGTGTGAGGATATGTTTCACAGACAGTGATATAAAAACAGAAATACTTTTGTAATGGAAAACCTTGAAGAGGATCAAAGGTTTGCCACGTTTCCGCATCTTCTCTTTTCCACTTTCCATGTCCATCTCTTTGAAATTCACTGTCAAAATGGACCTGTTGATACACAGGGAGCTGATTTGGGCCCACCACACTGTGATGTGTCTAGCACAGCCATCCTGCTTCCATCTCACTCTGCACTGCTTATTTCTGCCTCACCCAGCCTCAGCTTTACCCCTCAGAAGTACAGCCCAGACTGATGCAAAAAGAAGACAAAAAAACCCCTAGAGGTTGCAAAATCAAACTTTTAATTAACATCTCAAATTTTAGTGGAGTGCTAACATCTTAAATTGCTGGTGCTTAACAGCATAAGCAATTTCTGGTGCCTCAGCAAGGTTTGGAAATAAGAACTGGCAGAGGCAAATGGTGCAGATGAATATGCACCTCATTGACATGAAAAAAGGATATTACAGCTATTTCTTATCTAGAGGTAAGTTTCTCCAAGGCTGAATTAACAAAATGACAGTGCTCTGATTAGATTGCCCCGTTAGTTTTGCACTAAGGTCACTTGTGAATCTCAGGATTTTTCATGGAAAGATTCAGGCAACAAAATACCTGCCTGGTTTGCAGGATCCCAGATCCATCAGCCAGCACTGATTCCCTGTTTTCACTGGTTCTTCACCCAGCACAGGGTGTTGGGGGGTTCTTCTGTCTTTTCAGAGCTGAAAGTCTTGAAGACCCCCCCAACCCTCCCTGAAGAAGCAACATAGTCCATCATCCAAAAGCCATGGGCAGGGGGCTCTTTCCATTTTAGAGCAAAGCTGGAGCTCTCACAGATGACATGCTCTTTAACAGAGGCATTGGGATCAGTGTTTTCCTCAAAGCAAGATGCATCTTGCCCTTTGTGTTATGCCTGTAATTACAGGCTTCAGATGGAAAAGTCTTCACCCCTATTGTCTAAAGAAGAGGGGACACAATCTTCATTGGCCTGTGTAAAAGCACAAGAGGATTGGTCTGCTCTGATTTCATGAGGAAAGGGGAGATCTGGGTTCCTCTCACTGCCTCTGTGCCTGTTAAATGTAAAATGTGTGATAAGCCCTTGGAGGGAGATCACAACCAGATCTGGATCCCAGATGGACTGTGGTGCAGATTCCAGCAGCAGAGCAGAACCTGGAAAACATTGCTGTAAAATATCACTGATAGATGTGTGTGCTTCTAGTGTGAGTTGAACACAGCATTTGAAACTCAAAATTTTGGGCTTGGAATCTTGCTTTCCATGTTTTTATAATTCCTACAAGAGTCAGCTCCAACTCTTCCCTTTCCAATAGCACCTTCTGAAGTCAGTGAGTCTGCTGAGAAAGCAGGTAACCTTTTATTCAGATCAGCTTCTGAACTGAATCACCAGGCAGCAGCCATGAAAGGGGTGAAGTAAGATTCCAATCAACAGCCTTAAGTCAGCTTGGGCCCCACAGGTCTGATAAATTTCCCTGGAGGAAAACCCATCTCCACTGGATTCTGCATTGTCTCAGCTGTAGCTAAAATCCCAGTATTGCAAAGCCTGCAGTAAAATTCCAGTTGCAAGAATAAGTGTGCATTTACTTCTATAGAGCATGAGAAATTCTGCTGAAGATTTTACAAGTGGTTTTATTTACATCTGTGTCAGGGAGGTCAGAATCTTATCCAAAACATTCTGGTTTTTGTGTTGGCTAGCAAAAATATTCACACTAACTAAATCTATCCTATAAATCACCTTGACAGTCCTCATAATTCAACATAATAGGGTTCTTTGCAGAAAGAATTGTCTCTCAGCTGATGCAAGAGGATGGGCAAGATAACCTAAGAGAGTTCTATGTCTATGAAAAATTAAATTCTTGACCTTTTTCTTATTCCATCGAATACCACCCATTCAGGAGCAGTTATATCCCAATCATTAAGATTTCCCTCTATTAGCTCTCCCAGTCTCTTTGCTAGTCAATAAGGTGCTGCAGTCTCCTGCTCAACATTTTCTGTCTTTATTTTCTTTGTTCCAAGAGTCATTATTCTGCATTTATCTGCACTGAACTGGATTTGTCACCTTTTTGCCCAATTACTTAAATGATCTAAGACCTTCTGTGTCTGACTGCATTGTTCTTCATGTTTACCTCTCCTCGCCCACTCCTGTCACCCAGAAGTCTTGCTTTCAATAATTTCCAAGTCATGTCTGCAAATAATAAAGCATTTAAAGAGCCACTGTATAACACTCACAGTGAAATGCCTTCTCACTTGAAACACAGAAAATAGACACCATTTCAGAATGTTTTACACATCTTAGTCTGATGCCTTCCTGTCACTCTCTGCTACCCACGGCCTTCAGATGCAAAAGGCACATATTGAAGCTGCCAATGCAAACATTAATTTATGAGCTGACTACCTCAGGGTCATAAATCAAAGGAATATCTTCCACCTAACTGGACTTCCTAGGTTGTAAAATAACCCCATGGGTACATTGGTGGCTGTGAGGCTTAGTAATTATTCAGAGCTTTTCTGCCAACTTGAAATGGCAGGGAAAAGAAGTGATGCAGTGTCTTCCTTCAGAGCTGCAATTTCCCACCCAGCTAGAGAGAACCCCATCTCCTCACTGGTATGGCAAATTCTAGGATAAAGTCAAGTTGGTCAGATTTCCTCATTCTCAAGGATCTCTGCAAATCTTCTCAGAGAGATGTTTTTGGCTGCAGAAAAAAATGCTCAGAAATTTTTCCAAAAAATGCATCAATATCATTGGCCTGGAAAAACCTATTGGAATTACATTTTAGCCACCCACCAACAATAGATCAGTGCAGAATTACTGCATTGCTCTTTAAGAGTTTAAACAGACTAGGACAAACTTTGGACAAACAACAATAAGCTATTAGAAAAGCTAACAAAAGACAAAACATCTGCCATTACAGTATCATTGCTTCTAAGGTGTTTTTCTCCCCTGCCCTATAGATATTTAATACAGAAAATCCTATAACATCTTAATTTCTAATTTTCTGCTCCAAAAATTCCCTTTTGCACATGGATCAGCGGTGAGTGGATGAGCCATCAGAAGATAACTTAGCTCCCAGTTTACTTCTGGATCCTTGTCTTTAGACTGTTCACAAGGCAGAGCTTACCAAGATGAGAGACAGAGGAGGACCACCAGAGTAAGGGTAGGTAGCTAAAGAGAAGCTGAGAGCTCAGGAAATTTCCTCAGTAGCTCTGTTTGGCTGCTTCTGACCTAAAAACCAAGAAACTGGGATGAACAGCCCATCTGGCTGCAGGTTTGAAAAGTTTGGAGTGTCTCCTGAGCTCATAAAGTCAAGTCTCATAAAAATGTGACCAATCACAAGAAGCTTATCTAAGTGGGAAACATCAGGCCATAATGCACCTGAATTTGAAAACAGAAGAGATAATTTCCCGATGTATTGCAGGGAGAACCAGTTTTATAGTTTTGAAAGACATACTCCACCAATTACAGCTCATTGAACCCTTCAGGACTCATCCATAACACATTTTACAATGCCTTTTTAAATAAAATAACTGAAGACTATCACCTTTCTACTAGAGTAGTTAAGATGGACATACTGGATTTGTCCACATTAGGGTTGTAGTGGAGATCAGGATTTGCCTTGGAAGTGAATTTCTCAGTCACACTTGCTGCACTTCCCTACACAGAATGGAATTGAACCTGAAATTTATTTCACTTTATATTAAACTGAACAAAAAGAACTGAACAACCTCAGGCACTTGAGCCACAAATGGTAATCTATGAGATCAGTCTACAGACACATTTTACTGTGTGGATGTCAGATATCCAGGTTGGGTTGCTTATTATTTTATTGCTATGCTGGCAGTTTGGATCTGAATTACATTTCCCAAGAAAACACACCTGCTTACACCTATAAGGTCATTGCCACCTCCTGATGCAAAAAATCCCTGTCAGAAAAGACCAGTGAGGACATGGTGTGAGGACCGTGGAGTCTTGTGAACTTTGGAAAACATGTGAGAGGAGTTAGGGAAGGATTTTGCTACTGGAAAAAAAAAAAAGGATAAAGGAGGTATAGAGAAATCAGAGGGACTCTGAAGTAATGAAGAACAGTTTAGAGTATGAAGGTGAGGTAAACAGTAGAAAGAGCTACAGGAACGATCAAATGGCAGATAAAGGAACAAGTTATCTCTAGGCTGCCAGAGAAGAGGATACATTTTAAGTTAATTTCTGTTCCTTGTGGATGGACAAAATCAGTTATTTTTACTTTCAAATGAAATATCTTTTTCTGGAGATGGACAACACTGTCTTTCCTTTTCAAAAGGCATGAAGGGTACAGCCTGAGTTAGCCAAACTCATTTGTTTTGGAAGCCTGTTTCATAGATGGAAAGGAAGGAGTAGCACAAACACACAGACACACACACAAACACAAACTAACTCACCACAGATTCTGAGCACACCTCCTCCTATTCTTCACTCTGATCACTGAGTATTGTATTTAAATCAGGTTGCAAAGTCTTCCAGTGTAGAAATCATGTCAAAACTATACTTTTTCTTCCTCTGAAACCCCTCAGCATATTTTTTCACCTTTAAAAATTAATAATCTTCACCTCTACCTGTGAACCCGAGAGCAGGCAAGTGTAGTAGAGAAGAGCAGAAGTCTGTGACACATCCTTCACTCGTGGTGATCAATAAATGAGATCTTTCACCATCTGCAGCAGTCCATTTCAGTCTTAATTCTTCCTCAAGCTTCCAAGCTTACAATGCCATGGATGAAAGGACCTCAGAATAAAATGTGTGAGGAGATATTTTCCCTTCCCTCCTTGACACCCTGCACAAACCCTCAATGTCACTATGATTGTTTGCATCATTACGAGCAGCAACATTTGAATGAGAAACATTATAAAGCTACCAATGAACTTGGTGAGGCTGCTGGAAATGCCTAGAACTGGCCAGTGCTATTGAATCCTAAGTCAAGCCTTTTCATATGATTTTTTAGGGCAAACTGTGGAGATATTGAAGGGATTGGCAAAGCCCAGCATTCATTCACAACTGAAGACTGTTTCCCCCCTTCCCTCCGTCTTAATGGGAAAAGGAAGCAGGAGCAAAGCCCTTCCCCTTGGTTCCCCTCCTCCCTTTTGCAGTCAGGGCTGGTAGAACACGCAGCAGAGCCATGCTGCATCCCATTAAGGGTTGTAGCAGTAAACAGACTCTCCAGCAACACCAGGGATTGTCATGTTCTCAAGTGCAGTAGCTAACAAACAGCCAAGATGTTTCTGGATGAGCAGTTCACAGAGGCTGCAGCAGAGGTTACCAATTTGGTCAGCACCACTGTCTGTCAGCAGAGCTCTCTCCTCCCAGGCTCTCACTGCTCTGCAGATGCTGCTCATTGAGAGCCCAGGTCCCCCAGCACTGAAATGCAGACAGATGAAAACCAGGAGAACAGGGGAGCACAAGCCATGTGCCAGGAGATCAGGGAATTTGCTGGTTGTGTATCTGCATCCTCAGTCTCTCATAAATTCACAGAACTGCCCATTTTTTGTTGTTGTCCTTAGCAGATCTTTATGAAGTATCTCTGTGGATTGACTGTCCTTTGCTCTGGATTGGATTTTGGAGTGGAATATCCAATAACAGTTATTTCATGTGCTGAGCATGTGCACCTCTAAAGAAACAGCAGTTCTTGCTTTCCCTGCCTGTTGGAGAGGATCATCCTCATGCTTAACTCTTTCTGGACCTCACACAGAAACGGGGGAAGGAACTGAATTTAATTTAGCAGGCTTGGGAAAAGGATGATGTAGAGTCTTGAGGCACTGTTGGTGCTTCACCAGTTACCTCTGGAGTGGCATTTCAGCCTTTTGAGCACTGGGTAATGCCCATCCTGAAAGCAGATGGGGTAGGGAAGGTCAGTGCATATGCAGAGAATGACTACCTGCAGGCTTGCCTGCTGTTAATAAGGCACATCCAAGTTAATTTAACGAGCCTATTAGTTCAGAGCATCAGCAGAATTTGGATCTAGGAAGTCCAGAGTAACAATATAAATTAATATTTGAATTTGGTTGTCATATTCCATTTAGACATGTATTTTAACAGTAGGCAATCCCACCTGAGTTTATGTGAGTCCAAGTCTTATATTTTCCCTAGAAACAATTTCCATGAGTATTCTCAAAATATTTTAACTCTTAGCTTATTTTTTTAAATACTTTTTTTTTTTTTGAGACATAATTTTTTCTATCACAGATTTTTTTTTCTATCACACAAATATGAGTCCTTGTTTAAAGGTTTCAGTTTATATAGCATTGTACATTTTTCTCTTAATCCTTGCACGATAAAAATTTTCCACTGGCACTTCACTGCATCTGGCTAGCTTGATGCTTTTGGACGTTTGCAGTTTCTGTCTTCTTTTGCTTATTCCATTAGAAAAGTTGGAATTGGCCTGAAGTCCCTAGTAGCTTGAGTTAATTTGGGAAGAAATAGTGTCAAAAATTCCACCCAGAAATGATGCTAAACAAATGTTCAGGCAAGAAATTTCTCCCTCTAAATATTTCATCATGACAGATTCCTAGGACACATTCCTGCTCAGTCCCTCCAGTGCTGGACTAATCAGTTACAAAAATCAGACAAAATTCATTTCCACTAAAATTCATTCCATTTCCTGTTCACAGTGTAGATGTTTGCACCCAAGTGTTTGAGCTCCTATGGAGAGCTCAGGGTTCAGGATAGCTCTGACCAAAGATGATCATTGCACCAAGGATAGTAAAATCTATCATGTCCTGATCTCCACTGACCATATGGGTCAGCTCTGCACTGCCTTTAGAGGACGTGGGGCTTGCTCAGGTGGGGATGGAATGGCTGAAATGCAGATTAACATATTTAGCCAGATGTATTTTAGGGAGTTTTACACCCAGAGCAAGAGAGGAACACGCTCAGGGTGGGTGGCATCATAGCAGGCAGACTCCAACACATCCCTCCTGAGGATGTGCAAACACATTTCAGCAGCTAATAATTAAAATTAATGGAGATGAATTTTAATAGCAGTAGCAGAAGGCACATTCCTGGCACAAGGGGGACATCACGTCTGCTGTGGAACATCTGGATGCTCCACTTCCCAACAAATCCCAGGAAACTGGGCAAAAAAGCAGTTTTTCCATTTCCTTCTTACATCTTTGAGAAATAATTTTTGCTAAAATTAGGGGAGAGGTTTTTTGGGGAAGAAATGATATTTTAAAAGAATTTCAAACCAACTAACAAAATAATTAAAAAAACCCAACAACAGAAAAAAAAAATAACCAAACCAACAAACAGAAAGATCTATCTCATTAATAGGAAGACAATATTTCATTCAAGGCAGTTAAAGCTATTCCACAGTTGTATGAAAATCTGGCAAAACTTTCATAAAGAGAGGTGATACAGAAGTGGCAGTGTTGGGAAGCCTTATGGGCTGCACTGTGAGCTCTGACTGTTCTTGTTCCCCAGTAAAGGCCCAGCTGAGATTTAAAGCCTCCCATTAAAACTGCTCCCATTTGCTCCTTCATTTTGAGAGGGGTTTTTCCATAGACAAGAGGTTAATAATAAGATACTGGAAAGGGTTCAGAAGGTGATTGCATGGCTTAGCTTAAACAAAGATTTACTGTACACAATAATTTGCTGCTCTAATTGCATCCAAGTGTATCTATGTTTGATTACCCAGGTTTTCTTTCACAGCTCCTTTAAATTGTTGTTCCACTACATGTGAAATTAATGGGACTTGGTGTTTAAAACCACTGTATGCTGTGCAAAGCACTAACAAGGGAGATGTATTTATTATGTATTTAATGGGATAAAGATCACCATAGGTTATTATATAAGATCCTTCCTTAGTCTGAAAGAACATAGCTTTAAAATGTAAACAAATAGATTTTTCTGTGGAAAAGCCATCTTCTTGAAAGTTTGTGGGACACTTTACTTACAAATTTAACCCACCTAGGGAACCACTGTCTTTAGTTTTATTCAGCCCTGAAAGATCTTCTCATTCCAGGATGGGTAGGCAGGGCCTGACATCAAAATATGTAGGACTGCAGGGATACTGAGCCCTCTGTGCCACTCCGTGTGGCATTTGATTGCACAGATTCATCTCTCTTCATTGCACAAAAGTCATGAGAGCAGATGCATCTGATTTGCTTGCTTTCCCTCCAGAAGGGCATGTCTTGGTGTGGAATATTGTCCTTTTTTTGGCATCAGTCAGGATGTTGCTGTAAGAAACAGCCAAGGACCTTGAGACAGTTACCAGCTGAGCCTGGGAGTCTGTTATGTGTCTCATAATGCTCTAATGATGTTCTCTATGGTAATTAATCAATATAGCAACTATTTTTTCAAAAAGCTACTCTTTTTAGAACTGTGATTCCCAAAGCTTAATATCTACTTACCAACATTTAATCTGTACCTGAGTGGAAGTGGACAGAGGTGCAGGCTAAACAGGGCTGGCAGACATTCAGCACACTGACCACTCCCTGGCTGAGCTGAGCCACGAGTCCACTGTACCCAGAGGAATGCCAAGAGGAGCTGCAGAATGAAACCAAATGCTTTCTTTTNAAAAAAAAAAAAAAACCCAAGGTAATTATGGAGCTCCACAAGCTCTAGATGAGGTCTTGCCTTTTTAAAGAACTCTGTGATGGGGAAAGCTGTGGAGGGAGCAACAGGTTAAATGAACGGGCAACAGCAGCTAAAATGCAGCCTGAACAGATAAAAAGTAACACATGGTGGAGGTGAATCTCCACTTTAAAAAGTTTAGCCCTAAATATGTCCTTGACTCTGTCAAAGAACTTCATAGAGCCAGAATTTTTTCCCCTTCAACATTTTTCTTTTAGCTAAAATTATACCAGTACTGCATTATTATATTATCACAATGGCGTATTTTTTCTTTCCCCTTCTCTTCTCTCCCATACACAAAATCAATAGAAAGAAATATTGAAAATGCCCTATTTTCCCTCTTTTATTATAAAAATACTTTTGCAGCAGCCAGAGGTTGCGGGGCTTATGATTAAGCAACACTGTTAACAGGGCCTAGACAGATAGGAACATGAAATACAACAGAAGGTTGAAAATTATAACTGAATTTAGGACTGTCTGAGCCTTGATATTTCAATACTGAACCCTTTTTTGAGACTCTCATGGCCAGTGAAACAAGTTAATGGTGCTAGAAAATGAAAAGTCCCTTTTCTGTTTTGTCTTTCAATAATTTAAGGGCACCTCCAGCAACCAAAACAAATATATTTATCATTGCACACAAAGCCTTTAGGCGTGAACTTTAAAGAGGCACATTAGTGTCAATGCATCTGGTATGCTGTCACTTTCCAGTTTAGTTTAACTCTTGCTTCTCCTTTTTTCCTGACACTTGTATCTGAAGAGATGTTGCTTGATGCTGAGGTTTTTTTACAGAAAAGAAAACCAAGTTAAAGAAATATTATTTATATAAAAATACACAAGTATGCAAAAATCTCTTGGCAAAATTCAACAGTTTGACTATGCAGAAGATTATATTCAACAGTAATAATGGATGCACTTGATCTAAGACCTGAGAAATAACATTACCTCTTCAGTCCTCAGCAGTCTGTTTGCATGTAGGCAAGGTGGTTTTATTCCCTATGAAGAAAAAGATTGTGCAGATGAACAACAAAATAACCCCTGGAAGGAATTTTCTCAGATTAAGAAATACATGAAGGATTAGAGCAGCAGCCGTGTGTAGACAACAGGACTGCAAGCTTAAATCTGGAAGGAATGAAAAGATATAACCATGCATAAGAATCCTTGTGTTTGATATCTCTTCAGAAGCCACATTTCATGGTGGAATTATATTATGGGGATCAGCTTGGGGCAATGTTTGTTTTGCATCATTACATCCAGCAACCCACTCTAGATCATGAAGCAAGTCAAGCCAGCAGTAAATGGGAAATATTACTGCTCTGCCTGTTAGCAAACAGTCCTGCAAAGGTGAATCCCAAAGTTTACAAACCTGTTTCTACAGAAGGAAAAATCAAGGCAGAGCATCTTGACAAGGTCATGAAGTAAAGTTATTGCTCAAGGCAGACTGAGATGTCAGCACTTCTGGCTCCCAGAGCTGTGCTCTGAGTAGTGAACCAAACCCTCCCATTCAGCAAGAAGTGAAATGTTGGTGTCTGAGGAGCAGGGAGAGTTTACCTTGGCACATCAGCAGCCCTGCAGGTTAATCAGGGTAACATCAGCACCAGTGGCACTCCTAGAACCAAGAGATGCTGAACTGCAGCTGCAGTCTGGTGACAGCCTGCAAGGGTCAGAGAGCCCCCAGTGACTGGTGACAGCCTGGCCCAAAGTGAGTGGCCCACAGGGGAAGAGCACATCAGCATCCACAAGGAGTCCCTCCCAAAAACCAGGCTGCTCTGTGGGGCTGAACAGTCACCCCAAGCACATCCTCACTTCCATCCCACAGATATTTGTGAGCAAACCCAGCACAGCCAGTCCTGGAGCCAGGACGTGCCTGGGAGGACTGAACTTGCTGTCTTTAGCCCAAGTTTTAGCAATCAGTTCCCCTGGCTTCAGTGGCATCAGCCATTATTTACCTTACTGTGAAAGGAGCAGCAACACAGAGGAGGTTTTCAGTTTCCCACTGGAGTTCTGTCTTGGACACTGTCTCGCAGCCAGGCAGAATTATCAATCTCTTCTCCCAAAAGCTCTCCTCTCAGGGCTGGAAATCTTGAGATGCTGAAGGTCAGGAGATTTAAGGTACATTGGCAGAGCTCTATATCTCCAGCTTGCATTATTCTGGGTGCTGGCCAATGCTATCAGTCTCTTGCCAAAAAGGAATAGCTATTATGGCATTGATTTTCTGCCACATAAAAAAACAGACAGAGTGACTTCTAGTTACATGCAACAGTAGAAAATGCTCCAGCCTTTCACTGCAAAAAAAAGGCTGTGTCTTGGTCTGTGTGTCTTGGTCTGTGATGGCTGAGTCTGGACTAAAATGTTTTCAACACCAGTTCTGCACAGAGGAATTAGAAAGAGCCAGCAGAAACAACTGGTATGCAAAGAGCAGATTTTAGAAGTTGCTACAGATTGATCCCAAATACCAGAGGTTCCCAATGACAGCAAGAAAAATGGTTTTAAAGTTAATAATTGTGCTGAAATGGTAACATTCCACAGCAGGTTCAGGTCTGTAGGCTGTATCCATCATAGATGGCTAGGGCCACACCACAGCAGTGACTTTTTTTCAATGTTTCTCTGTTGAAAATTTTATCTGCTTATTAACAAGCACAAGCCCAGTCCAGGCACCACCAAGCACTTCAGTTTTAAACAAACAAACAAAATCCATAGTGACAATAAACATTAGTCACTAAGTAATTCCTAAGCTTTGTTGACTGTCCAGATCACTTGGCCTCTGAGAATATCTTTTCCTGCTGAATTTCTGGTACTCTCACCCTGGTTTGGATAAGAACCTATATAATCCAAGTTTTTTGGTTTATTTTTGGCATGCCT
>WBNO01001335.1:215233-228527 GCA_013400575.1 Peucedramus taeniatus | reverse complement strand
TTTTTTTTTTTTTTTGTTTTTCCAGGACTTGGCCAGAGCGCAGAGGAAAAAAAAAGTACAAAAGAGATGGAAAGAGAGAAAGAGACTTGACAGTAAAACACAGGAGATATCTAACCTGCTCTGAACCTTAAATAATCATCTACTTCAATTCAGTTTGAGCCATTGAGGACATGAAGGGTCATGTTTTATTCTTATTTCTGCAGATTCAAAGAAGTCGGTGATAGCTTAAGCTCCCATTGTACAAGCTGAAAATGAACCTGAATTCATTGTATCCAAAAGCAGCCTAATCCATTAAAAAAAAAAAAGAGGAGCTAATTCATTTAAAAATTCACAGTGACTTCTGCTGCTTGTGGTTTGCAAATAATGTTGGACCTGTGCCAAAGAACAGAGAAAACATGAATACAACCAGCACTTTAATGCACAGCAGCCCCAGTTTAGGAGGGTGCTTCTGACTTTATCCAGGGTAGGTGAAATAACCTTCTCTTAATTGCTTAAAATAATCTCAGACAATTGTGACAAACTCTGTTTCCCAGCTCTTTTACTCTTCCAAAGGCAATTCAGTTTCATGCACTTGGTGCAATTTTTGGAGTTGTTTTCTGCAGGACCAGGGTTTGGACTTGATGTTCTTTGTGGGTCCCTTCCAACTCAGCACACACTGTGATTCTGTGGTTGGTTTGGCCCTGTATTTTCACACAGATCTGGTTCTCACCACCTCCCTGGTGGTACCCACAGCAGCACTTGCACTGGGAGATGAATTCAGGTGGAGACAAACCTTCATGAATGACTATGGGCAAATAAAGATTCTCCTTCAAACCTTTCCATGCATCTAATCTCAAATGTATTTATCCTTTCCAGAAAGCCTGGCAGAGGGTGGGAGGAGTCAGTATTCCAAGCATCCCCTCAGGCTTGGGCTCTCAGTCCCATGGATTTTCCAGTGTTGAGCCAGTAACTCCTCTTTGCAATATAAAAATGGGGTGAGGCTGAGGTCACCTCCCAGCCCTGTGCAGAGGCCTCACACCTCCTTCATCCACGGAGCTGTTTCTCAGCCACAGCTCCAAAGGTTGGCTCCCCAGCTCAGCCTGTACCTGTGACTCATGCTCTCAGCCCCAGCAGCTTTTAATTCAATCCCAGGTGTGCTGAGCACTGGCCATCATCACCAATATATGTGAAATGCTTGTATTAATCTCGTTACAACACACAAAGGTAGAACAGAGTCATTTTGCAGTAATGAATCACAGTCATGGGGATTTGAACATGGGGATTGAAAAGGAAATTAAAGTCAAGTTTCCTGTATGGCTCACTCTCTGGCCCAGCATCACCTCAGACAGGAGAGGGATTTCTTTTTGTTCATTAATAGCAGGGGCAGATCCAGCACTGCTTCCTGTGGACTGTACCCTGTCCTGGACAGCAGTGACCACACGGTGCCACTCAGGATTGGTGTGGAAGTTCCTCAGCTGCTGCTCTGCAGTGCTGTGGCACCAGTGTGTCTTCTGTAGCACAGAGAAAGCATCAGCTTCTGACTTCAGATGTAATTAGGCACAAACCTAAGGACCCAGATGAACCATGGTTCATTATAAAGTACTCAATGAGAAAGAATCCTAAATTAAACCCCATGGGTCCTACTTGGTCATGACAGAGAGGGCTCTTCAGGGGTCCTGGTACTGGGAGAATGAGGACATACCTGAGCAGCTACTTACCTTTGTAAGAACATAACAATTTTTGCTTTTTCTAGACCTCTGAATAATGAGCAACACAGTAATCATATTAAAAAGGACTTTAAGGGCATGACCAGCTGCATTCAATGTCAAGCATAACAGCCCTTGGAAGTGCTTAGTCACACTTTAACTCCTGTTATTATTTTCCAAGCCTGTGTTTAACTCAGACAGAAATGTGGCTTTTCTCACCCAGTGCAATATTGCCAGCGTGTTTAACCATAACCTCCCACAACAGCAGAAGGGCAGGTGTTGCACCTTCTTTCACTAAAGCAAAAGACACAGGCTGATGAAATTGTCTCAGGGTTTCACATGAGTGTTGCCTTCAAAACATCTATGCCCAGGGCCAGCTTTTGCACTGATGTCCCTCTGATACCTTAGGTGGAGAGCTATCCTGGAAAAATTTACTTTGCTAACTGCTACAGGACTCAGGAGCTGTAGGGACCAATAAAGTAGAGAGATGTGTTCTTGGTGAAGAAAGAAATACAACTGGAGGGTGAAGAAAGAGGAGAGAGATACTCTTGCACATGCCACTGAAGGGTGACAGCTCCTTTCCTAGATAATGTCACTCAGTCCTAGCCAAGGGCTATTATTTTGATCTTACAAGGCTGAAGATGTAGAATGAAGCCAACAGATCTGGGAAATCACAGTCCTAGAAGACAATATTAGATTAACACAACCAAAATAGATGGTTGACATCCAGAAGAGTTCATATTATATTCATAAATAACAGGCAAAACTATAGTGTCACCGTATGTTTACAGTCTTTACTGTGTAAATCCCCTCTGCTCTGAAGGTTTTTGTTGCTCTAGCAACAAAAGGGAGAGAAAGGAGAAAAAAGAGAAGGGGGAATAAAAGGAAGGAGCAAAAAAGATAGTCTAATTGATAGGAAAGTTCAGAAAATCAGAAAAGAGGAAAAATAAACTAAAAGAACTTGTGAAGTTTTTTGGAGAAAAATACAAATATATATAAAAAAATAGAGCTGCAACTTCTCAAAAATATTAAACAGAAAAACTTTCAAATTAGCATTTTCACAGCTGCAGGCTACAGAGTTGATTGCTTGCAGTATGAAACCTAATGATGTGGTGAGAAAAAAATCTGAAAACTCTTCCATCCAGCCCTGGACAGACTGACAGCCCCAGAGATCAATGTCCATTAGTAAGTTGCTGACTTCATGCACAGCAAGGCAGAAGTTCTGGTTCTCTTCAAATTTGGCTTAATTGGATCACCTACAGGATGAGAGGATAATTCAGCAGGCATGGCCAGCCACATCTTCATTGCACCCCTGAGCCTAGAACAAAGGCTCTGGCTAGGAGGGTGTGGGCATCTAAGCAGCACGATGCCCTGGGACTATCTGTCCATGTCTTGAGTCCCTCTGATCACACAGGAGAGGGCAACTGATCCAGTCACTATTGTTCTGAAGTGTCTCCAGTCCTGTGGCTGAGAAGAAATGTCCATGTCAGACTCCTTTCTATGGAATCCTAATGAGACTTCGAAGGGAAAGGACCAAGCTTTTACCTCCAAACCATTCTCCTTAGGGATTGAACCTAACCCAACTGAAAGGAATGGGAGTTTTCTATAAATTCAGTTGGTGCAGTATCAAATCTACATGGTCAGAGACAGGTTAGGGTCACAGATCACAGGTTTTGTGTTTTCTTCCCCTGATCACTCAGGAACTTTGTCCTTACACAGGAACATCCTCCATCAAAGTCTCTTACTGGAGTTTGCTTCTAGAAAATTAGAACAGGCCTTTGTTTTCTTCATGATTAACAAATCATGCTTTAAAAAAAAATTAAATTAACCCATCATATGAAATTTCACAGATTTTCATTTGCTAAAGTGACAAGAAGAACTACAAAGAGTTTCAATTATCATTTAGAAGGATAAGAAAGCTCATGGTTTAGAAACTGGTTTCTCAGAGGAGGAAAGAAGCAGATCTAAAATCTCATCAGAGAGACACCCAGGGTCACTTTTATTCCCTAACTGCACCCCCACCACCACCCACCCCTGCCATGGGTTTGGTCTCTGGCTGCCCAAACAGATCTGCTGGCAGAAGTTTCCAGCCAGGCTTTGCCTGGGAGGCCCCTGTGCCTCAGTCAGTCCCTGCAGACCCTCTGGTTCCTCCTCCATCAGCTGCTTCTTTGAATCTATTGACCATGGTGTCAGAGTAATGAGGCAGGAGTTGTCTGTGCAGCCACTGGCTCCATTATCTCACACAATATCAGGAGTGAAAAAATGGCTGCTGGGTTTTTTAATGGTCTGCCAGAAGAGCCTTGTCGATAATAATTCTTTAGTTGGGTTTCCTGGAAATTACAGCCGTCTGCTCCGCTGCAGCATCTTGCAGTTCTGCGGGAAATAGTTCTGAAACAGCTTCTCCAGCCTCAGAAAAAAAAGAATAACGGAAAAAAAAGCAAATTTGTCCATGTTGAACATGTCTTCCTCCTCTTAAGCAACAATAAACGAGACTCTCTGCTTTCCTATCTCTCACTCCTGCCTCGTTATTTAGGAGTCAGTACTAGCAAGACTCTCTATGGTTCTCAGTTACAGTTTTGGATTTATTTGACTGATCCCAGCACACTCCTTGATCCCTGACTGCAGCTCACTGATGCACATCTCAGCAGCACCCTGTGACTCGGGGCAGCCTCAAAGGGAGGAGCAGCTGGGAATCCTGCTTCTGTCATGTTCCCTCTGAGCCCAAGTGAGCACAGCATCAGCACATCCTGCTCCCCACAGAACCTTCCCCAAGTCCCATGCAATGCTCCACAAGCCTCTTGATCTCATACAAGATGCAATAATTGCCTAAAAATCTCCACCCCTGCTGTAACTGAGCCTGTGCTGGGTTCTGTGCCTGTTACAAGGATTCACTGTGACACTGTTAGCAGCTTTCTTCCCCATGTAATTCTTTAAAAAAAAAAAAAGAAAACAAGAGAGACCCTGGGTCTCTCTGCTGGTTTGTTCAGTGCAAAACCAGTCTCATCTAAAGCTTGTATGAAATTTCTTCATGGGGCAGAGACTCAGCTGGTTTGAATCCGAGCTCTTCCTTTGACTTCAGTGGACTCATGCCACATTATACCAAGTGCAGCTCTGATTTGAGGTATTTAATTCCTTTCTTCTCTGGATGTTGTGCTGGCCATCTCCTGAGATATTTCTTGAAATTTGTCCTTTAGTTTGAGTTCCAGGGAGAAATAAACTCTGCCTTCTATTATTTTAATGACAGGCAAAACTTTTCTAGGCATTTCCCATTACTAATCAAAAGAGAAACTCTCTCTCTTAACTCAAAATCTTCAGTAAAAAAGCCTGTCAGGTAAAGCTGGAACTTCAAAAAGTGCATCAGTGGTCAGTGTGGTTGCCTAGTCATTTGGCAAGGGCAGGGTCTGAGGGGGAGGGGACCAAATTCAAATGTGGCACCTGTGTTGTGGGTCTCAATGGTGGGAAAACAGGGCTGCTTTAGACCTGACAGACAGCAGACAAAAAGTCCTGCATCATCCCTCACAGCCAGCTGTGCAGCACAGTATATTCTATTCAGGAAGCAGCTGTGAACCAGGAGGAGCAGTCTGAGGGTGGAGCACCTACAAAACTTCCAGACAGAAATGTTAATATCATCTATAGGACCCAGGGAAGTCAATGATTTGACATATTGTGAGAAGAAAAAGGATTTCTGTATGGCTCTAGTTAAGAAAATGGAAAATGGAGGACAGAAAGTACACCAGTAGGATGGCCAGGAGTCATGGAATCATAGAACAGTCTGAGTTGGAAGGGACCCACAAGAATCCTTGAGTGGCTTTACAAAGGACAACCCCAAGAATCACTCCATATTCCTGAGGGGTGTCCAAACACTCCTTGAGCTCTGTCAGGCTTGGTGCTGTGACCATTGCCCTGGGGAACCTGTTCCAGTGCCCAACCACCCTTTGGATTTTCAAATATCCAACCTAAACTACCCCTGACAAAGTTCCAGCTGTGTCTTTGTGTCCTGGATTGCAAGATAATGTGTGTATTCTATTTGCCATCTGTCAGAGGTGGGGCAGTTATCTTCTGTTCATTGGGCAGTTTTCTTTATCTCTTCCACAAACCAATCCTCCCTCCAGGGAGATCTCTTCTGTTCATGGGCCAGTGAGTGTCACTGCATGGCTGATAAAATTCCATCATCCCATTGGGAGATGCTCCACCCAGGAGGAGGAGCCAGGCATTCCTACCTGGATATAATTTGAGGTTTGGGACACCAGAAGAGCCTTTTCCCACTGGATTCCCAGAGGAGTAGTTCTCTTCTCCACTGGATTCCCAGAGAAGACCAGGCCCATCTACAGCACCCCTGGAGCTTCAGAGGAAAACTCCACCCTTCTGCAGGATCCCTGCTCCAACAGAACCACCCCTGGCACTGCAGGAGGAGCAGCCACCATTGAATGGGACTGTGCAACACCCTGACCCACAGGGTGTCAGGTGATATTCTGACTTTGACAGGTTTTTTGGGGGTTTGTTATTTTTTTTTTGTTTGTACTATTACATTTGTATTTTTTGTTTTCCTAGTATGTTATTCATATTCCTATTCCTGTTATTCCTATTCCCATATCTTTGCCTGAGAGCCCTTTAATTTCAAAATTATAATAATTTGGAAGGAAGGGATTTACATTTTCCATTTCAGAGGAGGCTTCTGCCTTCCTTAGCAGACACCTGTCTTTCCAAACCAAGACACTTCGAGTCCTGTCACTGGTCACAACAACGAAGAGATCAACATCTGTCCCTCATCTTCCTTCACAAGGAGGTTATAACTGCAGTGAGGTCTCCCCTCAGTCTCCTGTTCTCCAGACTGAGCAGACCAAGTGTCCTCAGCTTCTCCTCATGCAGCTTCCCCTCAAGGCTCTTCACATTACCCTCCTTTGGGCACTCTTTAATGGATTTGTACCTTTCTTATCGTTCTGGTGTGGTGTCCAAAACTGCACACAGGACCTGAGGGGAGGCAGGAGAAGACTGGGAGAGTGGATTTTGGGGAGGGTTTGGGGGAAAGCAGTGTGGGACACATAAAGAGAGCTACAGGAGGGAAGCATTGCCGAGTCCTTAGTTGGTGTCGTGTGTCTGCCATAGCAGGGAAAGGCATCCAAAAAGTGGCAAGTAGTGGAAGGTAGGAGGAACCACAAAAGAGGGCAAGGGAGTGGTGATGGGGAAGGGATTCAAGATGGAAAAAGCAGATGGAGACATTTGTTCAGAAAGAAAATCTCCACCAATGCTTAGGAAGCCAAGAGGAACCTTTTCCAGGAGAAACAAATTAGAAAACAACATAATAACTTCCTCTGAATCAAAGAGCTTTTAGAGAAACTATGAATGACAGGACTCAATACAAGGTTGATTTTTGTGTGAATAAGTTCACCTTCTCTTAAGCTCTCAGGCTGAAACACCAGCTACTTGCAAGGTCTGTCAACCCCTCTCTCCTGTCCTCCAGCCAGCAGGACAAACATCTCATGTTTGATGTCATCTCAGTGCATGCAAAGCCAGGAAAGGCTAAAGATCTACTGTCTCTAGATCTCTAAACATTGACCATCTTTTAAACTTGACAGGCTGTTTTAAAACTGGTTGCCACACAGCAAAGCTGGGAATTCTTTGCCTCGTCTTTTATTCTACATTTCTTCCTGGTTTTTTTAGAGGGGGACAGACCCCTCGCTGGTGAAGTCTCCCATTTACTTCCAGGCATTATGTCCTGGATCACAGTCCTTTAACAGGGTTAAACTCAAACCATTATAAAGCAAACTGAATTCAACATGCACATATTTGCCAGACAAATTGAATTTGCTTTCACTCAGTTAATTAGGATAAGCATCAATTCTCACATCAACCGTTTTGCATTCATACACAGACACGGCCTCCTCTTCTTCTCCCTGCAATTGCCAGCAGAAGGCCAGCAGATTTGCAGACCTCATGGTTCCTCTGTGGCTTATTCAAAACCATCTTCTGGTTCTCACGAGACTCTTCCTAGACTTTGATATCCAACATCTCCTGGAGAAGGCATCTCAGCTCTCATGGTCGCATCTCAGGGCTTCAAACAAAAGCCTACCAAAGGAAAAACAAACAAACCAACCCACTAAACAAACAAACAAACAAACAAAACAGACCAAAAATTGCTCAAGAAAGAAGAAAGAAAGTTGTTAAAAAAAGAAAACATCTTTCTTTTTTTTCACCTTGCCTCAAACAGATAGCTTCAACCCTCTTGTAAGCCAGCACAGATTAGTTTAGGAAATCAGGAACAAGAAGTGGCCTAGAAAACACCCATCACAGGACTTGGTGGTGCTGTGGTTGTCACCCCATCTCAGTGGCAGGGATAGTCACATGTACCTGTGTTTCAGTGTCCTTCATTATATGCCAATGCACAGAGCCAGAGAACACAGTTAATTTATAATAATAAATAAATTATCATCCAAAGTTTCCCGTTTGCTGTATCCTAAGGCACTCCCAAAAAGTGGTTATTCAAAGAGAGGAGCTCAGCTCACAATGAACATCTTTCTTTTTCAAGATTTAAACATTATATCAAATCTTCACCTTTTCTTCCCCTTCTCCCCCACGTGTGCCAGAGGCCTGAAGTGCAATATTATTGCTTTTAGCTGCACTAAGATCTGCAGAATAAGGCCAAATTCTCTCATCTACCCTCATCGACTTAGCCCAGTTCTTCTAAGATAGATGCAAGCACACAGGAGCCTAAAGCACTGCAAAAGCTGAATCTTAATCAGAGATATTTGGTTATATCAAGGTCCCAACAACATCCTTACCTAGCGGCAACCTTTGTCTTTCAACCCTTCTTCCATGTGTTTTCCTTTGAATCTAAGTCCATGCAGCTTCTTAATCAAATCACAAAATGATCAGCTCATGATCACATTTTAAGGGACAAATAGCACATGACCAGCATTAATCACTCATTACACCCCATGTGAGTGGCTAATTCCCAAGGACTTCCAATAAAATCTAGAAAGTGCTGTGTTTTCCTTTGAACCCAGTAGCCTTCATCTGAATCAAATGGAATTTTTTTATCACATCTAATTTGTTAACACTGCAGCTCTCAGAATAGATATTGGCAATGCTGCTAATAAAAACATTTTAAAGTTATTACCCTCATTGAAGTCCTATGGGATTTTATTAAAGCTAATGCAATTCCCCCAGACTCTAATGGTTAAACCACAGTTTTCAAATCATCTTACAGGCGTATCATTGCCATTACTGTACTTATTGGTTTCCTTAAATACCAAAATATATCAAGGAGGAAAAAGAGATTGTTTAAGCAGGTACATTTCCCACAAAACATTGTCTTAACCACAGTCTAGCATAGCTCTAAAATCAATAGATTTATATCTGGGAGACAAAAGCAGGAAAGGTCAGGGGGTGGGTTATTGTGAACTGGTTGGTGATCAATCCTGGCTGAAGACATGACTTTCCAGTTCTCATACTACAGAAAATCCCAGCCCCCACTGCATTTTGTTGTGTTATGCTTTTCCCATTATGCAATGTAGTTTTAAGAAGTGCACCCTACAGATTGTGACTGCTTTGCTAATATTCTCATCAAGCCAAAGTGTTCAGTTGTTGCAGCACAGTGGGTGGAGGGGGGGATAGAATCTTTAAAAATAGATCCTAAAGTCTTTACTTAGATTACAAAAAAAAAATCTTTAAAAAAATGTAAAAGAAATCCAAACTACCACATACTCCCCCATTCATCTGAAAGTGATTTGTTGGCAAGAATAGAAATTTGGTTTCCAAGGTACAGTGAAAGAGCATAGAGACAGCCTGAGGAATGGGATAAATATGCCATATTTCTCAGTTACACAAGGTGCTGTAGCTAAGGGGAGAGGCAAAGGGGGTACCAGTATGAAGCTGCTTGCCAAAAACACCCCAGAACATTTGCATGTAATGCCTTGTGTTGGAAAGTGGAGTACAGGTGTGACTCACTGCTGAGGCAGCCGTGCCAGCCGCTCTGCACAGACCCTGCAGGGCTCAGAGATCCTTTACAGCTTGCTCAGACAAATTCCATGTGCCAGCTGCTCCTTGAATGGGGACAGGCTCCCTCCAGCTCTCACAGAAGGACCCAGTGACATTTGCATTGCTTGTGATCCTTCAGTGGGTCTGAATCCTGCAGGAGTTTCTGGTGCCTTTGCTGCAAAAATCAGTATTTAGAGAGATGCAGCCCTGCATGGCCCTTCCACAGGCTGCCAGCTCTCCCTGCCTGCAGAAACACAGCCAGACCTACCAGATGTACCAAGGGACAGGGAGGGTTTCCATATGCACCTGAGACAGGAGAGGCATGGTGAAAAGTTGGGTGTAGGGGTGTGAAACCCAGATCCTTGTGGTGGCTGCTCCCTACAGAGCCCCTTGCAAGAGAAGGGGGATTTAATTCCACCTTAATTTGCACACAGCTCTGAGGCTCCTGCTGAGCCTGGGGCAAAGCAGCAGAGGCTGTGGGAGAAGGGTTTGGATGAGCAGTCACTTCACATGCTGAGCTCTTTGTGGGAGTCACAGGCTGTGGTGGGATGAGTTTTGCTAAGGCAGGAGCGTTCTCGGCGCTGTTTTCCATTGGGATGTCTCTTCTCATGCCCAGCCTGCAGACCAGAGGCTCTCAGGTGGATGCCCACCCATTGTTCAGGTGCCTGGGCTCCTGCTGCAGCTTGGCCTTTGCCAGTTCTCCACACAGGGCCCCTTGTGCTCCTGTGCACCCAGAGGGTCCTGGAACCCAACTGCAGTGGGGATATTGCCACCTCAATGGCAGGGTGGGCTAAACTGGATTGTGAACGAGTCAGAAATGAGAGAAAAAAAAACAACACCAGTTCTGGAGAGGAGAGAGCAATGTGCTTCAGGCTGCCATGGCTGGAGTAGCCCTGGGAAGGCTCCAGCATGTGAAGAAAAGACCAGGCTAACTGTTTTGACCACTTTTTAATGCCTCATTGTGAGGTTCACTTTGTGAATCAGCTTTCTTTGCCAAGTTCTTTCTTCAGACACCATTTTTAGCATAAAAAATTGCTTTAGCTGTCAATCAGTCAGTCAATCAATCAGCCTCATTGATGTTAAACCCTTACCCTTACTGGGATATTACCTGGAAACTGATACACAACAATGGATAGTGGCCTTTCAATTTGATTCCAAATTCTTCCCTTCAGAAATAAGAGATCTCAGCTCTGTCTTATGCAGAGAAGTCCCTCAACCCATATTTCCCATTCCACAGCCCATGTGAGCTTCTCCTCAACTTGTGGTGATGTGAAGGTCAGCCAAGGGCAAGGAGATGCCCTGGATTCACTGCAGAGAAAACACCCAAAGACACTCACATATTTTCTTCTCCTCTGAAGTACTTTTGCATTCCTGGTTTATCCCATAAAAACTCCCAGCCCTGGATCCTTTGGTTTTTCCAGATGGGCCCAGCTGGAAACATCTACAAACTTCTGTGGTGGGGTGGAAAAAGACACCAACTTTCTGTATGTCCTTCCAGCCTGTGGGAATGCTGGGGGAAGAATGAAGAGTTTGAAAGACATCAAGACCCAGACATATCCTTCTGTGAACTGCCTACAGTGTAGCCAAAGCTTCTTGCAGGTTATTTTGAACTGCATCCTGTAAGTCCATAAAAGAAAAAAGAGACAGACGAGACAACAAGCACACTTCTTGTGCCTCCACCTAAAACCATAGCACAGAAATCCCCCAGCTCAGTGATGCTCTGACTCCTGCATGGCAGTGGGCTGCACAGCACTGATCTACCCCTTGGGCAGAGATATTTCTCAGAGTTACTTCTCCAGGCTGAGAGACCCCTTACCCAGCACCTGATATCTGCAAAGAGATAAGAAATATTTCGCATTGGGCGTACAAGTACATTGTATGCTAGCACCATATATCCAGATATAGGTTAAGTATTTGAAGTGAAGTAGGCAGCAGAGTTTTTGACCACTTTTTAAATCACTTTTGGAATCATTGTCAAATCACTGTCTAAACTTATGTTCGAATCATCACCAAAATCACCATTAAATATTTGCCAAATCATTGTCAACTTTTTGTTAAATCACTGCTTCACTAACATTCAATTATTGTTTAATCACCAAATGATTTTCATTCAATCACCAATTAATTTGCATCTGATCATCATTTGGTCATTAATAAAAACTTTAAGTTAACCCCATAGCTATGCCTTCTCATTATTCTCCTCTGACAGAGGTCTCAAGGGGACATGGTAAAGCAATTTTGGCACATTTAGCCCCAAAACCCCCAGCTGTACCCAAAGGTCACCTCACTGAAACACCACACTCCCTGTGGAGTGTGGAACTCTACTGAATCTGAGCTGGAAATGCATATGATTCATATTACAGACAGCATCTAATGGTGGGGTTATTTTCCTTTAATAAACCTTTCCTGAACCCAACAATTTTTCCTTTCTGTGTCCCCACCCCTCATCCTGCTTCCGCCAGTAAAGGCATTTCCTATTGCAGCCACAGGAATGCTCCATCACTGCACCAAAATTTCCTACAGCCTTCCCAACATCTGTCCTCTGAAACACCTGAGTCTGTAGAAAGGCTTTCACACTGCTGAACAGCTCACAGAACAACTTGGAGAGGAGCTCAGCAAGATGTTGAAAAGTCAACCAGCAGGTAGCTGGGTCAGCTCTGCTCCTCCTTCCCTGACAGCAAGTGGTGTAAACCTCTGCAGGGAGTGGAGAAGGGAATGGTTGAAGCAATGCTCTCTCTCCCATCACAATCAACCAACAATCACTCAACCATCACAATCATCACAAGTTTCAGCTCCAGGCTTTTGTTTTGAAATCCCTGATTTTCATGGTGTGTTTATTGAGCCGATAAAGCATTGGGTAGATCAAACAGCTTATTAACTTTCAGAAGAGTTGCATTGCATCCTGATTATATAATTTAGATATTTTGTTGCAGAGCTATACTAAGTTTAGGTATTAAACCACCTGTTAATTTTTTTTTTTTTGTCAATGAGTATGAAGAGAGGTTATTCCTGGGTGAAGGAACATTTTTGTTGCAAGCCTGGACTGTGCCCAGTCTCTCCTGGAACATGGGGAAAGGTGTAGCTGTGGTGACGTGGTGGGTGCTGTCACTTGTGTTTTGCTCACTGGAAAAGTCCCACCCAAGCCCTGTTTGTACTCAGTGAGCATGGGGTGTCCCTGCTGTAGAGATAAGGGGGAATGGGTGACACTGGGATGGCACTGCAGGACTGGCAGTGCTCGAGTGGCCCAGGCTGCAGGATCTGCCTGGAGGGATCAGTGCAGGTGATTTCAGGCTGGGCTGTGCAGCTCCTGGGGGAAGCAGCAGCACTGCTTTTCAGAAAGATTATTTTTCATTTGATTTCACTTTTTCTTGCCAGTAAAAGATTCCTGCAAACACTGAGCTTTTAAATTAAAGGGAGTTAATGAAAGTGTACCTGTGGTAACTATTACCAGGTCCCTTGTACATTCAACAGTCGCATTAAGATGATTTCTTATTATCTCTAAATCCATTCCAGAGGTATGTTCTTGCTGTTACAGCCCTCCTGTGCACCATTGCAGGTGCAGGTTTGCTGCCCAGCATGGCAGATAAAATACAGTCCAACTGTGTTGCTACAGCCCTGACTTGTTTTTTTTT
>WBNO01001335.1:193547-215188 GCA_013400575.1 Peucedramus taeniatus | reverse complement strand
GGAGCTGGGGCTTACCAAGAGCCCTGCTCAACCTTGCCTGTGGATAAAGCATGTTCTAGTATCCACATCCCCTGGGCATTCCTAATGCAAATGGATACTTCACCTAAAAGGAGAGATCTTTTGTTCTAAGAACAGCAATGCAGTTTTCAGCTGAGACTATGCTGCGTTGTATGAAACAATATTAAACAAGACAGAAATGGAATATTATTTTGGTATAGACAAGGCTGTCACAGCCTCTCCAGTCCCCTGAATGAATTAGGCAGGGTTTACTAGCAAGGCAGACTGTCCAAAATATATTTGGTGCATTGTCAGTCACAGGCAGCCCATGAAATACACACTTTCATACAGCAGTTGCTTCATTTTGATTGAACCAGGCTGTTGTCCCTGAGCCCTTCTCTCTGATACAGATGGGGAGTTTTGCTACTCTTTCAATTTTGGTCCAATTCCGAGTCATTGATTGTTCCTAATTCACAATGCCTTGGGTTTTCTTGGGAGGGATATTTATTTACTGAGAGGTCAGGTCAAACATTAGAAGCAGCTTCCTAGAGAACTGGTCAGTTCCCCAAGCTTGTCAGTGCTTAAGCATCACTTGGATAACAACCTTAATAACTTGCCTTTATTTTGGTCAGACCTGAAGTGGCCAGGCAGTTGGACTGGATGACCATTTTAGGTCCCTTCCAGCTGAAATAGCCTTCTTCTCTTCTCTTCTCTTCTCTTCTCTTCTCTTCTCTTCTCTTCTCTTCTCTTCTCTTCTCTTCTCTTCTCTTCTCTTCTCTTCTCTTCTCTTCTCTTCTCTTCTCTTCTCTTCTCTTCTCTTCTCTTCTCTTCTCTTCTCTTCTCTTCTCTTCTCTTCTCTTCTCTTCTCTTCTCTTCTCTTCTCTTCTCTTCTCTTCTCTTCTCTTCTCTTCTCTTCTCTTCTCTTCTCTTCTCTTCTCTTCTCTTCTCTTCTCTTCTCTTCTCTTCTCTTCTCTTCTCTTCTCTTCTCTTCTCTTCTCTTCTCTTCTCTTCTCTTCTCTTCTCTTCTCTTCTCTTCTCTTCTCTTCTCTTCTCTTCTCTTCTCTTCTCTTCTCTTCTCTTCTCTTCTCTTCTCTTCTCTTCTCTTCTCTTCTCTTCTCTTCTCTTCTCTTCTCTTCTCTTCTCTTCTCTTCTCTTCTCTTCTCTTCTCTTCTCTTCTCTTCTCTTCTCTTCTCTTCTCTTCTCTTCTCTTCTCTTCTCTTCTCTTCTCTTCTCTTCTCTTCTCTTCTCTTCTCTTCTCTTCTCTTCTCTTCTCTTCTCTTCTCTTCTCTTCTCTTCTCTTCTCTTCTCTTCTCTTCTCTCCTCTCCTCTCCTCTCCTCTCCTCTCCTCTCCTCTTTCTCTTCTCTTCCCTGAAACTTTCCTGAAACCTCCTTTCCCGTAAACTTCCCTTCCCTGAAAGTTCCCTTCCCTTCCCTGAAACTTCCCTGAAAGTTCCCTTCCCTGAAAGTTCCCTTCCCTTCCCTGAAACTTCCCTTCCCCGAAAGTTCCCTTCCCTGAAACTTCCCTTCCCTCTTGCTATTTTTGGACCCACAAGCACAGGGTGCTCCACAAGCACAAGCTGAGGGTGCCTGGTCCATGTTCTCCCTTGCTCATGTCATTGGGGTTGTTACAGGCTCTGGCTGTCACTGCCTGCAGCTCCAGATCCTCCTCTCTGAATGTGAATTACAGTATCCACAAGACAGAGGCTTGAAAACAGTTAGGAGTTGCCTTTTTATCTTCAGGTAGAAGTGAGAAAAGGAGCTGCTGAAGTGTTTCCTCCTGGGAAAGATTGGAATAAAAATAAACTTTGGGTCAAAGTAAGCAAAGCCATTTCTACACACTTGTAAGACAGTTGTTTTTCCCTCCTGAGCTCTGTGGGCTGGTCTGAGGAACTCTGTCCTTCTAAGCAGCAAGAATCTTCTCCCAGATCCCATCCCACCCTCCCCTATCTACAATATCCCAGATATTCATTCTGGGATATATTGCTATCCACAAGCAATATCTGGGATATTGAATGTGGCAGAGGGCCATCACTGCTTGGTGCCATGGAGCTGGGGGGTGGCTGTGCCCATCTGCAGTGCCAGGGCCTGATGTGCTTTTAAGTGTTTGGAAGAGGAGCTGGGAACCCCATCACCAGTGCTGAGTGAGATGTGGCACTTAGCAAAGCTAAACTTGCTGCATGGCAGAGCTTCACATTCAGCATTTCACGTGTGGCACTGGGACCGGGTACAAGATGTTGTCACTAAGCAACAAAACACGGATTTTGCAGGAGATGGTGAGGTGACACCAAACCTCCTCTCCTCCTGGCTCATGTCCACTGCACCAAGGCCACCAGAACCAGTCTTACCTGTGTGATGATGGGGAGCCAGCAGGAGGACTGGGGGATGAGGGAAGAGAGGACAAGAGTGTTGTGGAATAATTCAAACCAAATGTGCCAGGTGTGAAGGGAGAGCCCAGACAGGCAGGACTCTTACTGTTCTCTCAGAGCCTGATCTTGGAATCAGGCAGGCAGCAGAGCAAGGAGATCGGGAGACAAGCCATGAGATGCACTTGAACACAGAGAGGGAAGATTCCATCCACAGCACAGAATGAAGGACTCTCTATGAGCATGCCAAGCCCAGAAACCCAGAGCTTGAATGAACAGGAAAAGTGGTACAGTCTATTTGCAGAAGAGTGTCACTGAGAACAGTGAGGGGCTATGAAACAAATAAATCTGATGTCAGAAAAAAGTACCCTGAAACTAAAAATCTAAAGAAACTAGGGGAGAAAGAGATTTGGAATCAAACAAGAGAGCAGTGAGCAAGACTGGTGCAGGGGCTTTTCTGGTATTGAAAACAGACATTTGCCTGGTCTGTGCCCAGCACTGCTGCCCTTTGCATTGCCACCAAAACAACCAGCCAGTGTCCCCAGCACAATGAGCAGAGGCAAACTGACCCAAGTGATGGTGATGGGTGGCACATTTCCATTGGTGTCCTCATGTGCAAACAGATAGAGAGTCACCTCCCAGCTGCCAAAACACTGCTGCCTTATCTACAGCACAGCCAGGGGTGCAGGGAACAGAGAGAGGGAAAATATGACCATGCTCATTCAGAAACAGCTCAAAAAGCCTCTCAGCTGAAGGTCTCGTCAGGGCAGGTTTGCACAGAGCTGAGATAAAGCTGCAGCAGGTTTTCCTCTTCCCCTGGACATTTCACATGGGTGCCCCCCAGGAGAGCTGTATTTCCCCATCATGTGGTTCCTTGCTGACAGGCTGCCCAGAAGGTCACCCTGCACCTGGCCCATGGTGGGTGTAGTGAAAGGAAAAGTACTGGGAATGAGACACAGTCCTCGTGTTTGTACCACTGAGGCTGAAGGTTCCATGTACAAATCTGAACCCCACAGAACTGCATCCTGGATGGGGAGGGAAAGGGGGTTGGTCTGTCTGATCTGCAAAGAAATTACTCTCCTGTGCTCAGAGTTGGGGTTCAGAGGTGTGTCCCTGGGTTCTTTGAAACTTTTAAACACATTTGCTAACTTCATCCATGTTTGATGGGACAGGACATGAGGATTTATAGGACAAGGGGGAATGGCTTTAAACTGACAGAAAATAGGTTTAGATTGCTCATTAGGAAAAAATTCTTTACTGTGAGTATGGTGAGGCCCTGGCAGAGGTTGCCCATAGAAGCTGTGGATGCTCTATCCCTGGAAATGGTGAAGGCCAGGTTGGATGGGGCTTTGAGCAACCTGGTCTAGTAAAAGGTGTCTCTGCCCATGGCAGGGGGGTTGGAACAAGATCCTTAAGGTTCCTTCCAACCCAGATCATTCTGTGGTTCTGATTTATCTCATCTGAATGCACTGGTCTGGTTACTGGAAATCTCCATGTCAACTCATCACCCTGGCCTCTCTTTACAGCCACTGGCAAAAACCAGGCATTTCAACTTGGAATCAGAAACTTTTCTGATGCAGGGTGGATGTTTCCTTACAGGGCCCCCTTGCCCTGTGGATTTTTTGGGAAGCACAGATCATGTGGCTCCTGCTCATATCCAGTGTTTTGCAATAAAGAGGTTTTTGTTAAGAACATCCCTTATCCCTCCTGTTGTTTCTCTCAACAGAGCTTGTGTGACCTGAGCCCTCAGCATGGACAAGCTTTAGAGGATGTGATTTTATATTGAAACCAACAGAAGAAACATTTGGAGAGCTACATGAAAGGGAAAATCTGGTAGATTTACCCAATACTTGTGTTGAAAATAATATTCCAAATAATTTGCACCTATTTTATCTTATTTTTGTGTGACATTTAAATGCACATTATCCGTGGGCTTCGTTCTGATACCACATGCAAGTGGGTAATATTGATACACAATTCAAATACTACAGAGCTGGGCCAGGTCCCTGCAGTGCCCTCCTCAAGAGACTCCTAAAGACACAGCCCTGGCCAGGACTTCAGCCAAGACTGGAAAGACAAGAGCATCTTCTTTCTCCTCCACTTGTGAAAAGAATCTTGTGAGACTCAGCTCTGCACAGGAATGAGAGATGGGATGGGATGGGATGGGCAGGACAGGCTTTATGCCTTCCTCCAGGATTATGGAGGATGCCATGCTAGGGAAGGACAAGTCTTACCTGGCCTGCCTTATGCTGAGGGTCTGCAATGCTAGCATCTTCTCTGGTGACATCTTCCATGTAAGCAAATGGCCAGAGCTAGATGTAGGGTTAATTTTAATAAATTAAATTATCATGTTCAAGTCTTATTTCATGGCTCTTCTGTTCTTCTCTTTACTTAATTTATATTCACATTACTTTTGCACTTGTGCTTTCTCCAGGGATCTGCAGGCACCCTGGCTGGCAAGGTGGCATCCTGCTGGGGTGACATCCTTCTGCATCCCTGGAGTCCATACCCCCAAAACACACTACTCACATTTGCAGCAGATGGGAGCACATCCAAGTACTGTATGTGTTCCATAAAGCCTTTTAAATCTCAGGACCCTGTGGCCTTTCTCAAGCCAGAGGTGAGGAAAAACACAATCATTATTGAACTGGTGAATTGAGAGTTTGGGGGGGGGGGGGGGGAGGAATTGGTGTTGGTGTTTTGTTGGTTCAGTTTGGGGTTTTTTTAGGAACAAAAAAAAGATGAAAGGGGCAAAAGCTCCCTATTTCACAGTTCCTAAGGTCACACTTCATATTAAGTTTCCATTTAGAAAGAGCACATAATTCCTTGATACATGTTGAGGTGATTGATGAATCATTTATTGTGTATTGCTATTGAACTGCTGGTCTCCAGAGCTGTGATTTAACCATCTATAACACCTGCAGCTGCCGTGGACACGGCCATCGATAACGCTGGAACACAAAGTATTTGTGTGCACAACGTGCTTACCACATCTAACATTTATGAATGCTTTATAAACAATTTATAAATGAAATCTTAATATACAGCATAACCTATTTTTAATGTTGTGGCAGTTACATAACCTGTTTCACCTTGATTCATCTTGGTTAACTTCGGGCACCTTGTGGAGGTGTCTCTCTTTGTAGCCCTGTAACATTTCCCTCTGCATTTTTTCCCTCCCTTCCTCCCACTGCTTATTTACCCCTGTTCTGCTCCAAAAGTTCTGGTCTGGGATGCTGCAACCTCACAGGCTCCTGTGATGATGCAGCTTCACATCAGCAGCTCACTCATGTGTGCACGCACTAAAGGAAAACACTCCCTTGCTTTTTCTTTCTCCTTTTCAACCCAAACCCCTTGCATGGGTTCAGCCTTGTGTGGCCACACGAAGAGGTGAATCAGGCAAAGGAATGGGGAGGGAATGGCATCTCTGCTCTGGATCTGAACTGTTGGGAAAGGAGGGGGAAAGCCTGAATCAGACCATGGCATCACTTCAGCCACCAGCCTGGACCAGTTTGTAAGAACATGGGCAGACTTTGGAGAGCAGAAGGGCCCAATTTCTGACACAGATCAGTGATGACATCCTCACAGTCATTAACAAGATGCTTGTTGTTAAACTGTTTCAAAAGTTGGCCTGATTTCTCTCTGGCAGTGTCTACAATGTTTTGTTCAAGCTGAATCCAGGCTGAGGAGGGGTTGAAATTGCCCTTCTCCAGCCATGGCATCAGAGAACTCTGGGCTGTAAAAAGTTCTTCTCTGCAGAGGATCCATCACAGAAAAGGTGCTCTGCTGCCTCATTGTTAACAGATGCCTTCCCTTATGCCAATGATTCCTGAGCAGCTCCTGAGGAGTTTTCCTGTGGCTGTGAAGAAGGGGAGGCTGGGAGGATGTGCAGGCACCAGCCCTTGGAGGAGAACACTTGGAAGAGCAACTGCCAGCAGGAGGTGGCTGAGCACTGCTTTGCCTGGTGCACAGTGGCTTCACAGCCAAGTCTGTGCATCTGATTTACACCTCCAGGGTGCATTTCTGTGGTTGGTATAGCCACACACTGAGCACATCTTGGCCTGGAAGGATCTTCTGCACTCCCAGACTTGTATAAATACAGTGCCAGATTTTGGTGAGATGCCTTCTCCCTGTCCCAGGGCTCCAGGGAGCCAGTGGTGATGGCCCAGGCAACACAACTGCATGTGGGACTCCATGTCAAATTTTCAGATTCAGATGAAGATGCACATCTGGGCAAAGGGTTAGACAATTTCCCAGGGAGTGTGTGACTGAATTAGCTGTCAGAAGAGAGCTTATTAATGTGTTATTAATGTGTTTCTATTGATGTGTTTAACATTAGGCACATGCTTGGATATCTGCTGAATCAGGAACAGAGGGTCAGGAAGTGAGCAATGTATGTTAAATGTCATGTCTGCACACAAAGTCCCTCTGGTGTTATGGAATTGATGCATCGTGAATGCAGTGGCCTAAAGGATGCTTCCAACAAGAAACATCAGATTGTAACAAAACAGACAAAATCCTGTTCAACTGAAATAGCTCAAGATACTTTAAAGAGAGCATCAAACTCCAGTTTAGCAGCTGAAATTGAGTTTTAAGCAATTTTTTCCCCAACATGAACAAAGTGCTATGAGGGCTCTAACAGAGATGCAGAGGAAGGGAAAAAAAAGAAAGGGACAAGTTGATCTTTTCTGTTGGGACCAAACAAAGAAAAGCAGAAAAGTGCAGTGAGTGGAAGAGTCAGTGGGAAGGATGAGGTGAGAAAGAGCAAGATGAGAAGCTGAGAGCTAAAGAGATGCTGAACAACCCAAGAACCCTGACCTAACCTCAGAAGGAAACAGCTATCATGGAACACTTGACACAAAAATTTTGTTCAGATCTTTTGTGTCTTCTGTATTAAGAAAAGAGCACGAGTGTTTGCAAAGCTCTGCAAAGCAGCTACCTGCAGGAAAGTCTTCAAATCCTCCCTGTGCCCACACAGCTGAGCTGCACACCCAGAGCTGCAGAGGGCTGGGTTCTATCCCAGGAGCTGGCACCAGCACTGCTCTGGGGTGTGCAGTGCAAGCAGGATGGATGCACAGCCCCACTCCAGGGACAAACAGAGTGCTCACACCCAGGGAAAGAGCCAGAGGACTCAAGAAAGGGAGCATGCAGCTGGCCCTCACTGAGGAAACCTTAAGAGCTTCTAGATTGGGAATCCAAACACAGGAGCCCCAGGACTGACAGAAGAAGCTCAGACAAGGCTGGGCATCAAATGGTGTTTAAGTACTTGCAGTCAGTCTTCCAAAGTGGTCCTTCCAGCTTTTGAGCTGTTTCTTAAAGGATGGAAAGGGTGATAGAATCATGGAATGCTTTGGGTTGTAAGGAACATTTACAGGTGTAGTTCCAATCCTCCAGCAATGAGCAGGGATATCCTCAGCTGGATCAGGTTGTTCAGAGCCCTGTCTAACTCAACTTGAATGTTTCCGGGGGTGGGGCAGCCATTTGGGCAACCTGTGCCAGGGTCTCACTACCCCAGCATCAATATTGGGACACTGAGGCATTTCACAGAGTCACAGATTAAGCCAAGTTAGAAGGGATCCACAAGAATCAGCAAATCCAACTCCCACCCTTCAGAGGACCATCCCCAGGAGTCCCACCATGTTCCTGAGAGCATTGTCCAAACACTTCTTGAGCTCTGGGCTGTGACTCCTTCCCTGGGGAGCCTGTGCCAGCACCCAGCCACCCTCTGGGAGTAGAACTTTTTCCTAATATCCAACCTAAACCTCCCTGGACACAATTTCTGGCCATTTGTTGCCTTTCATGTGAGTGCCTCTCCCTCTCCTCAGCTGACAGTGAATAGGCACTGACACAGGAGCCACACTACAGAGCAGAGAGGGTTCACCACCTCTGAGTCCATTTAGGAAGAGAAAGTTTGAGTGAAGCTGAAATTTCAGTTCCAGGGTCCAACACATTCTTTCAGAGACACAATACAGACTCAAGAGATATGCATTACTATCAGCAAAAACACACAACACAGCCAAGAGCTACAGACTAAAGAGACTGGCAGAGGTGTAAATAACAAGCCACAAGTATTTATTCAGTTAAAGTTACATAACTTAAGCTTCTCCAGTGCATTCATATATGGGATCAACATCTGCTCTCAGCAATGGCCATTTAAATTAGGAATAATTTATTGCAACCACTGGTTCGTATCAGATTTACAATGAACAGTTCAGCTCATCATGTTCAAAATAATTGCTGGGTGTTTCAGAGAAAGAAAAAGAAGTTTTCAGTACCAAGAAAGGAAAGCAGATAAGAAAAGTATCATCCTTCTTTCAAGCAGTACAAGGACCAATCCTGACAGCAACCCCAGAGATTTTAAGCACCTTTCCCTCAACCCTTCTCAAATTACACAGACACTTAAATATCTTCCTTCTGGACAAGTTAAAAATGACCCCCAGAAGGAAGAACTTCTTGTGTTTCATCTTTCTCACCAAGACAAGAAGAAATGTGAAAAAATTGGGGAAGATATCATAAATGCCAAAAGCAACTAAGTGTCCAAGTTGACAAGGGACAGAGTAGTCTGCTATATAATGAACAGATAGACCTTTAAGGGTCAGCTCACACATAAGAACTTATATTTATGTGCACATATGGCAGATTTATAATGGCATATTGGATACCTAGAAAATATGCAGCCTGCTTTTGTTATAATAAAACCTGTTCCCATTCCAGCAGCTTCAGTGGGCTGTAGATCAGGATCCTTTATAAGTAAAAGGCACAGGAATGTTGCATCCCAGGACAGGCTCCACAGAACAAAACCCTCTCTTCTCAGAGAATGCTGTCAAAAATTAATTAGAGAATAGTCCCTCACCTGGGTAAATTGAATCATCCTGACTGCAACAGCATCTACTTTACAATATTTTTTATTTCAAATACAATGTGGTCCTTATAAAGCCTTAGCTGTATTCCTAGAATCTGCAGATAATCTTCTGGGAACACTGAATAAAACCCAATTTGGATTTCACCACAACAGTGTTGTGCAACATAGTACAGACACTCATGTCAAAACCAAGCTTTTAGAGAAGATGAACTGGTTTAGTTCCTACTCTCTTTGGATCTTATTTTTCTGTGTGTTGCCTATCCAGGGACAGAGAATTCAGCCTCATGGCACAATCTGGTCAGCCAAGCTCCACCAGCACAGAAAAACAGGCCCAACTCAGCTGTTGGACCTTCTTTGTGCCACTGTGGCACAAAGGACCCACCCAGCCACTGCCAGCCTAAGGAACAGTTTTGTTACTGGACCTAGCACCTGCCAGAGCAGTGAATTCTTGCAAATTAATCTTCAGCAGGGCTCAGATTTTCACCAGGTCAAGACTGAAAACTTCCATTTTCAAGGCTGAGTGCAGAGCCACAGCTCAAGCACAAACATTGATAACATTGCCACAACACAGGTTTTTAGAGATAATACCCTGAATACACTGGAAATACAGCTACCATGCTACAGCCACAGTTCCCTCAGGTTGGGAATATATTTAGGATGAACAGTCACTTGCAAGCATGCAATGAATGGGGTTTGGAGCACTGTTTTTCCTGTGGAAAACACCAGTCACATCTAAAATTACCCCTGGGCATGGTGCAGAGAGCCAGAACTGAGCAGGAAGGGTCAGGCCAGGCATTCAGTGGGGGCCCATGTTTGCATGAGTCCTAAAGAAACAAAGAATCTGCAAAGAGGTTGTGCATGTAGATTTAAATCATGTAGAGCTAACTGGAGTGTCCCTGCCACATCTTGGTGTATCCACCCCCAAAGCATACTACCACCAAATTTAACCATGTGTTTAAGAAAAGACTGAGATAGGTTTTAAACATATGGTCCACAAAATAATGTATTAATCATACAGCTAAAACATCTCCCTGCTTTACATGGGGTAAAAACATGTCTCACTATACAAAATCATTATTCTGGAAAATAGGCTAAATTATCAGTACATTCAACAACTACTTTCTCACTCAGGAATTCCATGGCCTTAACTGCCTAATAATTAAACTTAAAAAAGAACCAAACTTTAAAGAAAACAACAGAAAATAAAACAAAACAAAACAAACTAACTAACTCCACAACACCCCAGACATTTAAAAAGCAGTATATTAGTATGAAAAATCTAATGAGAAGAATTTGCAAAATCTCATGAAAAGTTATATTAATGATCATCTGATTAATTCTGGTGGGTCTTTAAGAGTCTGCAAGTGTTTCAAGTGACTATGACTGTTCTGTAGAACAGAACTGTGAAAGCCTAAATTCACAGGCAAGCCTTAGGCAGCCCAAAAGTTGGCTTATTTATTCTCTCAAGGACAAAACTCTTTTGCTCCTCCTCACCCTCTCTTCTTTCTAGTTCATAGATCTGCCAAACTAAAGGCAGTGACTTTACCAGGAGCAAGTGGCACTGGGCTCAGGGGAGGGAGAGAATAACTGGAGGCTATTCTTATTTTCAGTAACACACTAAAAAGCACCACTACTGCTATTTACTACCAAAGACACCAAATTCTCAGCAAACAAATAAACAAGAGCAAGCCAGTGAACAAATCTAACAGAGATCTATATCCCAAGGGAACATGCCATGGGTCCAGCATAAACCAGGAGGAATTTCATACACAAATCTTATTGAAAAATGATCAAACAGGATTATTCAAACAGGATTTAAGACCTTCAAACACATTGCAAAATTCAGCCCTCAAGACTCTTTCAAACCACTGATATCAATGGAGTATATTGAAGTGTAATGCATATAGTTTCAAAGGCTTTCTGAAAACAGAGGAAAACTTCAGCATAGTTATAATCTCTCTCTCTCTCTCTCTCCCTCTGAAATTAGCTAAAGCAGCTGTCCAAATGACTATCAGCCAATTCAGAAAGTGTTCAGCTGTTCCTCCAAAGCAGAGACTGTGTCCTGGGGTTGGACAGAAACAAGCTGGGGTCAAGCAGAGGATGTGCCAAGCACTGCTGTGTGCTGTGGTTGATCAAGTAGCATTTACAGCTTAGCTGGGGCCACGGGCTCTGTAGCACGGATGTGGACACTGGGAAGGCAGAGCCAGGACAGAGGCAACTCCCTGCTGCAGTTGTCTTCATGGAATTTGATATTCAGGTAGAAATCGCCTGTGTAGAGGAAGAGAAGTGCTCCAAAGTACACAGAGTCTTTGGTTGGCTTTACCTGGCAAAGAGAATACGAAAATCAGTACAAATAAACCATCAACAAAGCAAATTATTTGCAGCTTGCAATTCATTAGCTCCTTCAAAGGGTCTCAGAGTATTCCAGATTCACATCTTAATCATGCTTTCATACAAAAAGGAGTAAACAACTCATCCCTACTCTAGTAAAACTGTTACACTTTAAAAAATTAATCCCGTTATTCACTCATGCACTAAATCTGTGCCACAGCTGAAAATAGAATATGAACCTTTAGGAGTCACTGATTCCAAAACAGAATTTGTTTAAGGTAGAGATCACCCTAAATCTCTTCTTAGACTGCATTTACCAACATCTCTAATAAAGTTCTAAATCACATCTCTGAATTAAAGTTAAACACATGGTTTAAAAACCATTTAACATCTTAGCAATAAGTAAGTTCATTCTCACTTATTACTGAAACACAATCTGACTGCAAATTCTAATCAGGAACTTAGGTGACTATCACTGAAATAATGAAGTTTAGCAGGAAATTTTCCATTAACAGTAGCCATCCTGATTTTACTTGTCCAAATTAAATATACAGAGTTCACACTGTTTCTGCATTTATGTATCTTCCTTCATCACAAATCCATCTACAATCCATATCTTCACAACAAATAATATATCTCAGTCCATCATTTCAGCAAGACACTTCAGTAATTTCTAACTTTAACACTCCCACCACTGTTCAGCATGTGATAATGTTTGAATTAGTATCTGCTTCCACAAGATGTTAAATCCAGTTTCAGGATGCCTAGAACTGAGTTAAAGCTGCAGCAAATGCAAAACACCAAATCAACACAAAGCCATTCCAATGGATGGGATTTTTCCAAAAATTGTGAAAAGGCAGCTTCATCCCAGCAGAGAAGTCACAATAAAGGCAGAGGCTCTGAGACAGGAGATCAGGGCTGCTCTCCACTACAAAAAATTTCATCATATGGTAAACTGGGACATGAACAATGGGTTGTGAACTGGGAAAGTTCTCATGGACACCCTTTGCTGAAGGACAACTTGCCACTGCTTGGGAAGACCAGAACAGGAATGATGGGAAGGCCATGGTGGGGAAAAGGGGGAGGGCAAATGATCAACAGAAGATTTCCGGGATGCAGGGAACTCAAGAATATTCCAGAGAGCTGAAAACTTCCAGCCACCTTCCACGAGGGAAATTCTCTGTAGCTTTCAGAAGTGAAGGGAACGAGCTCTTTCCATTTTCTCCTGTTCTCATTTATTTTGGACTTTCACTGCTGGGTTCTTTAGCCAGGGGACATGCATCCTGTATAGTCCCCTGGGCTATCAGTCTGCTTTGTTGGACCTCCCTAAACTGGAAGAAGTCCACAGAGGGGCCACAAAGTTGCTAAAGGTACTGGAGCAGCTTTTCTATGAAGACAGGCTGAGAAAGTTGGGGTTGTTTGGCCTGGAGAAGAGAAGGTTGAGTGGAGGCCTCACAGCACCTTCCAGTATTTGAAGGAGCTACAGAGAAGCTGGAAAAGGCTCTCCATCAGGATCTGTAGGGATAGGAAAAAGAGTAAGGGGATCAAATTTAAAGAGGGAAAATTTAGGCTATATGTATGGAAAAAAATCTATACTGTGAGGGTGGTGAGGCCCTGGCACAGGCTGCCCAGGGAATCTATGAATGCCCCATCCCTGCAAGTCTTCAAGGCCAGGCTGGGTGGGGCTTGGAGCAACCTGGGATAGGAGAAGGTGTCCCTGCTCACAGCAGGAGTTGGAATGAGATGAGCTTTAAGTTCCCTGCCAACCCAAACCATTCTGTGCTTCCATGACTCCAAACTGCAGCTCCTGCACAAGGGCCTGTCTCTTCACAAGCAGCCCCATCCTCAGAGCTGGAGAGCCCAGGCTCCCTTTGGTTTTGGTGCTGAGCACTTCTGCTGACCTACAGCAAACTTGTATCAGCATTGTGTCATCCACATGAAGGATCAGAGCAGCCACAGCTGTTCCCCTGACCCCATCCTTGGCATCTCCCTCCTCACTGGATACAAGTTCCTGCCCTCCGGCACCATGTCTGGACATGCAGAACATTCAGCCATGTCCCCTCTTGCTCCCTTCCCTTGAACCAGGGCTGCCTGCCTGATTTCTGCCTCACTGGAACTGATATGCACTTTCCTCCAGAGGAGGGCAGGGGCAGCACTAATGCCAGCAGTGGGTGCAGGCAGACAGCAAAGGAAGCCTCCTCAGCACCCTTAGCTTCTTCAAGCTCCTGATCCATTTTTCCCAATCTCGCTGCACCATGAAGGAATGTCTGTAACAGCACAAACATTCCTTCTCAGAGCCCTTGGCAAGCAGGAAGGTGGCTCCAGGCTCATCAGCATCAACAGCAGACATCCCATTCATGGTTTGGGCTCTACCCACGTCTGTTGTGCCACCACCACTGTATCAACACTTGTGGTTTGGAGAAGAAAAATCAGCTTGAAATCTTCACCTTTCTCAAGTGCTGGTGGTTCTGCAGAAGTTACAAGATGTTTCCTTCAAAACAGGAACCAACTTTGGAAAGTAAGGCTGTGTCTCCAGTGGGGCTGCCTACAAACATCCCCAAAAGATCAGACATTCAGCTGCAGCAGTCAGGTCAGTAGAGGGTCACATCCAGCCCAGCTGCTGCACCAGGCACAGGACTAATTTTGAGGTTAAACCTACATTTAGGAGTGCAAGTTATGCAAGCTCCTTCTACAAAAGGAGGATACCTAGTAAATGCAAACAGTGGAGCAAACACAGAATGATCTCCCTAGGCAGCCTGCAGAGCCAGATTAGAGTTTCCTAAACACAGGTAATGGGATGGCCTAAAGCATTGAGACACCTGCACAGGACTGGGAAGATGGCCAGGATGTCTTACAGGATTTCTGGCAGCACCTGGTGGCTGGTAGGATACCCTCAGCACCTGTGTGATGGCAAACATCTACTTTTAGGCAAGTGGAACTCAGCCTTGAGTTAATAAGCCAGGTTCTACCTGCTGCAGACCACACCTCCATGGACTCGTGGGAGCTTAGTGGGCCAGCAGCCCTGGTAACACCTCCTCATTCAGGTGTCTCAGTCTGGAACTGAATCCACCCAAATGTCTGTAAAGTGGACGTGCACATCTAAGCCAACTGTTCAACACAAGGATTCACCTGATCAAATGCAGAATGAGGCAAAATGTCCCTAAACTGCATAAGCTCTGATGACTTGCTCAGCCACTCGGAGTGGCATGTTCAGGTGGTCACCTCCACAGCTGGCAGGACACACCATCCCACAGCCTGCAGTGCCTGACCCAGCTCAGCTGTGAGGAACACAACTTGTGCCTGACCCAGACCAAATTCGTGCTGTCCTGCAGTCCAGCAGCACACAGCTCTGGTGGTGCCACTGCCCAGATCTGTGCCTGTGTGTGTGTTGAATCATTCATCGGGATGCTGACATTCCTGAGCCAGGGCAGAGTTAAAACAGGTTTTATTAAAATTCCACCATTCATGGAAACAAAGATGAGCAGCTTGTACCTCAGAAAATGATCGAAAATCAAGGAGAATAAAGTCCACAAACACTCCTTTGTTCCACCAAGATAGAAGAAAAATTAAGTTTCTAGCTGCATCCTAATCCTTCCCTGATTTAGGCTACCATGTGGGACTGCGATTGCTTAGAACTAATTACTACTTATTTATACTGCTGTAGTACTTAGGGAGCTCAGTTGGAGATTAGGGCTGGTGCCAGCTACTGCTCACTGCCCCAAAGAGTTTACAGTGTGAATAAAACAGTGCCAAGAAAAATAATTTGTTCCAGATGGGCCACAGAGGACCTGCCAGAAGTGAGCAAATGTTCACCACGGCTTCTGAGCTGATTCAAAATGACCATCTACTAATGAATTTCTCCTCATCTCCCACCACCAACCACTTGAGCTTGTGCATGATAACACACCCAGGAAAAAATCCTGCTTGAGGATAAGTAATGGCACAAACAGGGACAACAAGAGTTGCTGGGAGTTGCAGGATTCTCCACAGAAGGCAGTATTTTTGTTTTTAATTTGGCAAAAAAGCAACTGTGTCTGATCAACTAATTATTCAACAAAAAACAGAGGTAAGAACTAAAAAAAATATTAATAAGAGGGCAAAAAATAAACTGTATGTTGTGAAGCAAGATTAAAAGAAAAATCAATCCACTGTATTTTAATAAGTTCCACCATGTTAAAGTGTCAAATATTTAACTCATAATGGAGAAAGTCACTTTTTCTGTCAAATACAGAGAAAAGTAAGGTTAGCCAAATTAGAAGTTGCGCTTGAAAATAAAGATTTTACTTAATTTAAAATGCATGGAAATAACTCAATATCCTGTAACATTTTCCAGAAAAGACTTTGCTTTTTGAAGTAGCATATCCAGCAGAGACTTTGTGACACAAAGCCAGGCTGCTGCATCAAACTGAGGTAAAAGCACAAAGAGGTGAATGAGTATCATTACATTACTTCCAAGATAAATCTTCTAACTTGGACTTCAAGCCACAAGAAAGAGAAATACAAAATTGTGTGACTTTTACCCTTTCAACAATTTATATTCACACTGCAAAGCAGCATATGCATCCTGAAAATTCCTGTATAAAGGTAGCAGCAGAAACTGCTTTGAGACTTTTTAGTCTGGAATCAAAAATAACAGTGAATTTTTGAGGATGAGACTTAATATGAAACCAATATTTAAGAAGGCAGAGGGATCTTTTGGGTTTTTTTTGGACCAATAATGAAGTTTCTGCATGACAAAAGAGTGAATTTTCAGCATGTGAGGAGTATCTGCCTTTGCTGTAGTACCTGATGCTCCACTCGTCCTGACCATGCACCAGTGATGCACCACACCAGACTTGATTCTCCATCCTTCCTCCCACCCAGCTCAGCCCTGCAATAAATCATGTCAGCATTCCTGGGCCAGTGTCAGTGTGAAGTCAGCCCAATTAACTTAAACTGCTGACCAATGTGGTTTTTGCTAAACTGGACAACTTTGCACAAAAACAAGTGCTCACAGTGTCTGTCCTGATGGGGGAGAGGGGAGCCTCTTTCACAAGCAGCTGGGAAAGGGCAGCACCTCAAGCCACTTCCACTAAACAAGAAAAATAGTCAAGTGCCCATATAATAGTACATATTATATCTATAATATATAATAGTCAAGTGACCTCAGGTTAAAAAAATGATGGGGATATTTTTAACACCTTCCATACAGCAGCACTGAGTTGAAAACCAGCAGGGAATCTGGTCCAGTATCTCAACTTTTGTTTATAAAAAAGAGAAACTCTGGCTGCCTTTCATCTCACCCAGCCATGAGCTTCTTTGGTTTTTTAACCAGTGCCTGTCTGACTTCTGGCCACACTCAAGCATAAGCACCATTCTGAGCATGGTGGTTCTTCCCCAAAGCATCAAACACACAAACCAGGGCTTCCCCTCGTCCCCCCCAAAACAGGTGGAACTCTCTGAAATCGATTTTCTATTCCTAAATTAGTTATTATGAGCGAAGAAAGGGCCTCTGGCAGACATAAAGGATTTTCTCCCACAATCAGGGCTCTATGCCCCAAAGAAATGTGACCAAGCACTTTCCCCAGGAGCCTGTGCAGAGTCAACATTACACACAGTGAAATGAAACACTTCTCGTCTAAGAGTCGACATTTTGTTCATTTCACCTTTTTGTATGGACAGGAGGACAAGCAGCAGAAAACAATTCTATTTTTAACTTCTTGGGGATTGTGTTTATAGGAGAAATGTCAAAATACTGAGCAATGGGACAAAGGCAGGGACCGTAACGTATGAGAAGGCTGCCTGGGCAGGCACCAGAGATGTGACCTCCTGACTTTCTGCCCCCTAGGAGACTCAATCAGAAGGTAAGAATACATCACACTGACATCTCCCTTTTCCCTCATTAGCCTGGAGGGTCAGGCCCTTTGGCAGCTGGGCATCCAAACACCACCACTCTGATTAAAAACTCCACATTGTCAGAAACAGAGTCAAAGAAAGCCATCCCTGGATGATTTCTGTTGGCATATTTAAATTATTCAGCTATACGAATGCAGTTAGCCCCATTAAAAATCAAGTTGATGGTATATTTCATGCTCATTAGCTTTTAGAAATATTTTCTTCTGTCATGCGTAATTGAAAAATACGCATGGTGACTATCTCTGTGATTAACCTTTAATTTCTTTCTAACTAAGGTTCACTTATATATTTAATTTTGACAGGTACATTTTATTACCGATCTGAACAGCTGACCTAAACAAAGGTCCTAAGCACAATCCCAAACACTCACCCCATTCTTCATGTTTATTTCATGAGTTACCAGAAATGCTGCTCATTTCATTCCGCAGCACTGCCTGCAAATTTTCATTCCAGGTACTTTGTTGTTGTATTTTGGGGAGGGAATGATATGGGAGAGATTATTTGTATTCTTTTATCTATATTTTCACTGTCTTGCCTTAGAAGCAAAAAGCTCCTAGACTTGAATTTTCTGGATAAATTGAGAGAAAAATCATAATCTCAATTGTTTTAAAAAGGGGCTCTTTTTTTTTTTTTTGCTTCATTTTATGCATTTCTTTATGGTTTTATAATAGTATGCTAAGCATCCAGGAAATGAACCAGCTCATCAGATTGGCCATTAATGCTTTGCAGTTTCTTTTTGCAGTCTGTTGCGTTTCCTCAGGACCTGACTAAAACTGATTTGCTGAGTTCCTTGGCTCAGCCTGGGGAATGGTTCTTATGGACTAAAGAAAAAAAAAAGTTATTTAAAATCTATTACTGCAGGCTGTGCTGGGTGACTCAAGGGACTGGCAATATGGTATTGAACATTCAATCTAGGGTTACCCGTTCACATTCAGCCAGATCTGGAGTGACCAGAAATTGCTGCCTCTGATAATTTACCAGTGGTTTACATGGTAGGAAATTGCAGTCTTAAACCATTTCAGAGAGACCATTCCAGATGAACACAGCAGCACTGTTAGCAATAGCTGCCATGATCATGGGGCTTTCCAAAAATTATTCTGCTTTAAAATGCACAATAGAGTAATGAAGCCCCTTTCAAATGCACATCACCCAAAATCCTGATGCCTGGGATCGAACAACTCACGGTATCGATGTGGAAGGTGTTGGACCCCACGAAGGTGATGGCATCCTGCAGCTCGTAGTTGTGCACCCCATTCTGGTAATCCTGGTAGGGCATCATGGTCAGAGCAAAGGGCCCCACGCTGTGCTTGCTCCAGTTGGTCAACTTCACCTGCAAGGGGACAGGGTCCCCCACCTGGCAGGTCACCACCACGTCGCAGTCACAGACCTTGCCATCAACCAGGATGTCTGCAAAGCAAGGAAACAAGTCCTCATTAGGCTGGACACCTGAAATAGCATTAATCTTGACAGGAGGCTCAAAACCTCAATGGAACCAGGAGTGTGGGACAGTTAATTCTGGGAGAGAAAACCCAGTGCTGTGCTGTTATCTGATATCTGTCCACAGCTGTTTGAAGAGCTAGGAAAAAAAAAAAAACAATTATGATCTATACACAGGCACCAGAAGATATTTTTTTAACCTCCTCCCTTGAAGGCCAAAGCCACAGACCATTTCTCATGGATCTGCAAATCAACAGCACAAGGTGAAGGGAAATACAAACAGGAACCATCAATACAAACAACAGCTAGAGAGATCCAGGGCTGGAGGCCCATGTTCATGTGTTACAGCCAGAATAAATCCTTCTGTATGGAGGTGAGCTTTTGGAGCAGGACAGACATTGGCAGAATTTGCAATGTAATACATAAATTAAAATAAAGATTATAAGGAAAAGAGGGATTTTAAAATTATACTGGAGCACTACAAGCTTGTTCACTCTCTGCACTTTAAATCACTCAGGAATTTCTATTTTTAATTTTCTACTTTTCTTTCCCTTACTGGGACAGCAGAAAATATAAAGCCTCTAAATTGGTTACTGCTGGGACAATGACAGCCAGAGTAATGTGTCCATTAACCTTGCCCATTTGCTTATACAGAACCAAAATGTTTCATTACCAACACACTATGAAATTGCCAGTCCAATTCCCTGCTCTGAAAGGGTTCCCAGTTGTGCAGTATTACTGTATTTTTCAGATGAGGGTTATCTCTGATGCACTATTAATACAGGAACATTTCTATTTCACTATGGGTTCATGTTCAGAGATAAGAGAAAGCCCTGGGCACATGTAAGAAAGCATCCTTTGTGTGAATACCTATCCCCACAATCTCATATGCCCATGAGGCATTTCCATCACTCCTGCTCCTCCTTGGTTGCTTGCCTTTTGACATACATCATATTATTCCTCTGCATTGGATTTACATTAGTAATATCCCCTCTTCAAGGAAAGACACTATTTTTATGCTTCAGGAGTTTTCACAGAAAAAAAAAATTACACCAAAGTGATTTTTTTAAACTTAGTTTTGTTTTGTTGCCTTGGACAAAAAGTACAAAATGATGCATGTTCTTGTGATGCTCTTTAGCCTGAACAAGCCTCAACTCAGCCACTGGATAAAAAATAAGCTAAAGTTATTGCCAAAGAAGAAAAAATTTCAGAAAGGAACATTTACTCCAAAGGTCAGGCCAGCAAAGCTGAGGTACCCAGATGAAAACCTCTCCTTGACCAAAGCTGCCCAAATACAGCAGCATCAGATACAAGAGGTTTGGCAAAAAGAGCACAAAAAATCCCTCCAGTGTTCAAGCTGAAGCTATCCAAAACCAGTGTTGGTGTCTCAGTTGGAACAGTCCTTGTTCCAAAATTTTCCTTTTTTTTTTTTTTTTTTTTTTTTTTTTTTTTTTTTTTTTTTGACAATTAGAACACTGTTGAGGAGTCCTGGAGTGCTGTGTCCAGTTCTGGTTTCTTGGTTTCTCATTACAAGAGACATGGACACACTGGAGAGACTCCAATGCAGGGTCATGAGGAGGATTAAGGGACTGGAGCATCTCTCCCATGAGGACAGGATGTGAGCACTGGGACTGCTCAGGCTGGGGAAGGCTCCAGGGGATCTCAGCAGTGTAGATGAACACGTGCAGGGAGGGTACAAAGAGGACACAGCCAGGCTCTTTGACTCAGCTGCCCAGTGGCAGGATCAATGTGCACACACTGAAACACAGGAGCTTCCCTCTGACCATCAGGAAATAATTTCTTTACTGTGAAGGTGGCCCAGGGCTGGCACAGGTTGCCCAGGGAGGTTGCAGAGTCTCCATCCCTGGAGATATTCAAAAGCCATCTGCACATGGTCCATGGCAAGTGGCTTTAGGTGGCCCTGCTTGAACAGGGATAGGACCACATGATTTCCTGCCCATCTCTGGAAGTGATAATCACCACTGCATTTTAGGGAAGGGCTAGAAAACCTTTAGGGCATTGGATTTCTCCTGCAACAGCACACCCTAGTGCCATGGACTGCCCTACCCAACATGATCAATCTGCTTCTTGCAGTATTGCCCTAAGATCATGGAGGTGAAGTAGTGCTTATAATGGTATCCCATAATCAGGGATTAACTGACTTGGGTTTCCCAAAACACAAAGAATGTGTGTCTGTGGATAACCTTTATGCTTCCCAGTCTCCTGGCACAGAGCTGAGGTCCAGTTGCTTCCTTCAAAAGCAGTGCATTTATATCAATTAATTACTTTATATCAGTTCATGTTTCCAAGCTTCTCCCTACAAGGTGACTCCTTTCATTAACTAAAAAAAAAAAACCAAAAAAAACCAAACAAAAAAAACCCACTTGTTTTCTGCTTCCTCCATCCAGTGGGTTTTACAGCTCTACAAAGGGTTAGATCCCCAGACCAACATAAACCTTTGGAAATACTCCCTAAGCTTAGTGGATGAATCTATATTTTCAAGCTGCTCATCAGTTGCCTTTTAGCTTCAATGGTCTGCTGTTGGAATTGTAAATGAACCCTTTGCCCTCTGTCTCTACCTTTGTATCTAATAATAGCTCAGAGCATTTCTTTCTAATATCTTCATGAGAAAATAGAAAATCCAAACAAAAGGGAAGCATTTAAGCCTGGCTCAACCAGATTAATTTTTTTTTCTCATTCCTAAAAAAAAAAAAAAAAAAAAAAAAGTTAAATTTTTTTAATTTGTTTTAAAAAAG
>WBNO01001335.1:0-193499 GCA_013400575.1 Peucedramus taeniatus | reverse complement strand
AGTGTGTGTGTGTGTGTGCACATGTGTTTGTGTACATATTGAGAGATAATTTCCTTCCTTCCCAGAACACACTTCCCTCCTGCAGTACTGGAGCCAAGGATCTCAATGAGATGTCAGATGAGAGAGCACACATGGCTGGCGTGCAAAATACTATGGAAAGGAGTGTTTAAAAACAGCCCCCTTTCATCAGGGAGAACAGCTTGGTTTGACAGGCAGCTTTACTCCCTTCCTGACACAGAAAACATCTCACGGACCATACGGATTTGCTTTAATATTTTCATCCCTGAGCAGAGGAAAAGCCATGTGCACAGGGTCCCGTTTCTGCAGATTCAGCTCGCTCACACAGATGGCATATAAAAGCTGAGACTGCTCACACCACTGCTGTGAGAGTGAATCATTACTGGCTTTGGAGTACAGGAGCTCTGAATCAGAAGATGCAGTCACTAGCACAGAAATCAGTCGTGGCTGTATCTCCATCCTACAAAGATTCAGATACGAGGGAAACAGCACTTCAGAAAATTAGGAGGACCAAGTTCAATTCCAACTGCATATATAAATTGCATTTTAAAAGTGGCAGCATAAAATCTGAATGACAGAAGGGGAGGGGGGGAGCATAAAGACCTAGCAATCTCCCAAACTCCTTTAATTAAAAGTTAAGCCATTTTTGAAGTAATTCAATAAGCCAACAGAATGCTGTCCTCACCCCTCCTTTTCCTGCTCATTTCCCTACAATGCCCACTTGTGTTGGCATCCTTGCTGCCAAAATTAGCCTGCAATGCCTGACAGCCATGAAAAAAGGACAGACATTGTCTCTGCCACACATTAATGGGCAGGCACAGGGCCATTCTCTTTTCCCTCTAGGATCTTCCTTAAGTGATTATTGTACCAAGGGAGAAAATATTATCCAACACATTTTGGAAGGTGGAGGATGAGGCTGCTACAACCACTGAGAAAGGTGATTGGAAAGCCTTGCTTTTTCATTGGCAGCCTTTGCCAAGCCTTTTAGGATCTCCATGAATTAATCTTTAAGATGGAAAAACTGCTCCATGGCCCAGCTGATGGGTGATGCTTACTGACACCACAGGAAGTCTGTGAGAGACCATTATGTGAAAATAGTGTATCAGTATTCTTATAATGTTTTTCAGGACCTCAGAACTCTCAAGAAAAATGAATGAATGTTACTATCAGGAAGACAGTGACTATTCCACAAGAAAAACATCATTTACCATCACCTGCCAGGTGCACTTCTGTCTACATCACCCAAAGGAGGTGGTTGGAAATGAACACCAAACATTAATAACATTTTGTGTTATTTACTCTGCTCATATTAACATACAGTAAGTTGTTGTTGCCACTTTGTCAAGTTCCCATGCAAGAACTCACAACTCATTTGTCCCCCTGTATGTCAAGAGTCCTGAGTCATGGCTAATTGCATTTTCACACCCAAGTCCCTCTGCCACTGTCCAAGTTTAATTTTGGAAAGCCACATACAAATACATTTAATCCCAGTGGAAATGCATATTCCAGCAGTGTTTTCTCTCCTCACTCATTTTTGAGCTGATTTTAAAAAACAGGCTGCAGAGAAAGGCAGGGTGGTTTTGCTGATCTTTACAGGGGAGGGATGGAGAAATTTCCATTGGATATTTCCCTTTAAACTGGATGTTGAATCCCCAGCTGATGCACATACTCTGGCCTCTGCCATCCCCTGCAGCTGAGAACTTGGCCCAGGACTCTGAGCAAACACCCCACAGAGGAATGGCTTTGCACAAACAAGTTGGCCAACAAAACTCAAGGCATGAGATGCACAGATGAGTAAATACTGCTCACATAAAAGGTAAAAGAGATCTTTAAAACCAGAAAAGCAAGTCTTGCCTAGCTTAGCTGTTATAGTTAGGGTACTCTGTCAATCAACCATTGCAATTGTTAATTAAAAAATACTAATTTTACTCATCTTGGTCTGTGACCAGGAGAGCCATGGCCTGGGGAGGGGAGAGGAGCAGCAGCATCACTGACATCTCTGGATAATTTCCATCAGGTACTTTGATGGAGGAAAGCCAAAGACCCAGAGCCCATGCTAGAGTTACTGCGATGAAGATCTCATAGAATGATTCAGTTTTTCTATGCTCAAAAAACTCTAAAATGCTGATTAAAATGTTTGCCCAGGCCAGCTTTCCTTCTAATTGCCTTAAAAGAACACAGAAAGGGCCAGCCATGATGTCTGGAACAACTTCTCTACATTTCTCCTTTTTCCCCTTAACCTTTTTTGCAAGAGTATTTGTTTAGGACTTTGCAAGGAACTTAACAATGAAAAAGGAATTCTTTTTGAAATAATTTATTCAGAAATAGGTTTAATCAATTCTCTCCATTTCTGATCTTACATTTTATGCAGGTGCAAGAAATTTATCAGCCTGGTTTTTGGGGCAGTTCAGAGAAGCAGGTGACATGTGGCATTCTATTGAGACAACAGGACCCCTGGATTTTCCTGTCTCCTCTAAAGTATGAACCTGAACACTGTTTCTGTTTCCCCTCTTTGCACTTGTTCTCCCTAATGTAAACCAGTTTCCCTTCATTTTCCAAACCATTCCTGCAAATTATTTGCACACAGAGAGGCAGATTTGGTTACATTCATTTGTGCATGATGAGGTCCTGCAGCACTTTCAGAGCTGAATACATCCATACAAAAGATATTTCTATGAATATAAAGACAGTGTTCCCTGTCACTTTCATCAGGAAAATGCTGAATGGTTATTTAATAACACAAGACCCTCTTAGCTACTTGCATTAAATCTTCTGTCTGTGATTTGAACCTGCTCCTTGCACCAAACCTGAACATCTTAATTTGGAATAACATCCTCATATTCATTCATTGTTATCCTGACACAATTGTGAGGCAAATTCAGCCCCTGCTGAATTTCTCTGCAGTCAGTAGTGCCAGAGCACAGAGGTATACAGATGTTTGTATTGTAACAGGTTCAAACTACACTGATATCTCACCTTGTCAACCACTGCTAGTCCTGTCCTAAAAACTGCCCTTATATTCAGAGCCTGCTTCTCCAAACCCCCTGTGGACCTGAAGAGTTCAGCTCCTCTTTGGGTCAAGGCCCTTGGACAGTGATGAATGAAAAATACAGAAAAGGATATGAACAAACTATTGCAGCTTCCTGCAAGTACCAACAACCCCGAGACCTTCAGCCAACACCGGGGCATGAACCAGAAAACAGGAAAGTTGGCAGAGGATGGGATAACTGGACATGAATAGAGGCTGGTGAAAGAGGCAATTGCTTTCACAAGACCTCCGAGCTGCCCCGTTCCTGGCAGACTTCCCATTCACAAACATTTTAGAATTAAATTAAGGACACTTTTTATGCTCCAAAAGCAATTAAAAAGAAAAACACATTTAAAATATAGTTCTAGCAACAATAAGCAATTAGTGTTTGATAATTGTCCGTGTCTTCCTATTTAATCACTCTTTTGCAGTGCCCAGTATGCTGATGACAGATCCCAACTGGTCCCATTATCATTCCTGCCAAATTGTTCCCAGTTTGTGTCTGTTCTTAACTCTGTGATGGACACAGGCTGAGGATGCTGCAGCATCCCCTGGGACTCGCCTGCAAAAGGATTCCTCAACCTTGTCACTTGCCCTGAGTAAGATTTCTTCCTCCAAATCAGTGCAATGTTTATGTCCAATTTTAAACTCCAAGACATGTGACCAGCATTCAGTTTTAGCACTACTTGATCTGGGCTATAAACATCTAAATGTGGTACAACCTTCTTCCATTAACTCCAAAAAACAGGGTCATGCTGGCTGAGGAGGGAAGCATGAACACAACTCGTGCTCTGGGGTTTGACTCCCTTCAGCTTCTACTTGGGATCTTAAAACTTGAATGCACATTAACCACAGATTTATTTCAGAAATGTGTCAGTTCAGTTTAACCTCCCTGGTTTTGGTGGGAGTTATTTTACTTCACACATGCCTTTTATGACAGACATTTTTCCTTCCCTAAGAAACTGCTGGCACATGGATGGCACCTGCTTGTCTCATCCTCTGGCAGCCAAGATAACCTGTGATTTGGTGCTTTGCCCAATTTGCTATCAAGTGAAAATCACTTCAGAGTTTATACTGCTTGTGCCCAGTCCTAATCTAAATGCACAAGGGCAGATCCCTAAGATTTTAAGATGCTCAAAGCTCTGTGTTTTCCAGTAAGCCTGAGCTCCTTTTGACTTATTTTAAAAAATTCCATGACATGGTCCCAGCTTGCCTAAATAGTCTCATTTATGAATGTGGGCCAACCCTTTTTTATCTGTTCATCACAAGCAGGTTTGACAAAATTTCTTTTTATTATCTGCCACACAGCGTGGAGGTCAGGCTGGCATACAGTGTGTGTCTTGTGTCTGAAATTTCAAAACCCTGGGATTTGCATGTTATTTTAAGTTATTGAAAACTTTATTTCTATAGCTTGTCTGTGTCAGGACTACTTTCAGAGCACTCTTATCCAGCCCTGTGGGGAAAAAAAAAAGAGAGGGAAAAAAGCCCTATAATACATTTAAACAAAACTAAAACCTATTAGGAAGTACCATATAACACTGGTTTTGGTATATTGGCAGCTTTGTGCAAAACCTCTGCAGGAAATAAACTGAATCACAGAATACCCTGAATTAGAAGGGAACACACAAGGATCATTGAGTCCAACTTCTGGATCTGCACAGGACAAACCTAAAAATCACACCATGACATGACTTAACCTATAGTTTACTGAAAGCAAATCACCTCTTTCCTCACTGGTTGCTTAATGAGACTTTAAATTTTCTCCTTTTTCCTGCAATTCTGCAGTGATGGATGTTGGAAAAACCTCTTCCTCTGTAGAAGAGATTTTGAAAAGCCTCATGCCAACTTTGTCAGAGTGTCTGACTTGTGGCTGCAAAAGTTAATGGTAAAAAAGGAGCCTACAGCACTTTGTGCTGTTTTGGGAGCATGTCTCAACCTCAAAGCAAGTTTAGTCTAGACAGTGGATGGATTGCAAACCTCCAGGGAGTGTTACCTGCTCTACAAATCACTGACAAGGGTGGTGATTGTGGCACATTTGCAATGGAGATGGCAGTGAACTACAACTGCTCACAAGAGAAGCAATGCCTATTTAACAGCAGACACACAAAACTAGTCCCCTGTACTCAATTCTGTGCATGCAAAGTCAAATATGTGAGTTCAGTCACACAGCTTACTCACCCAAAATCTCATGGAATATGGCAATATGGAAGTGGAAATTTTTTTTTCTGGATTTTCTATCATTTCAAGTGGAAGCAGTATTTTCTGCATTACCCACTCAACAAGCACACAGTGGTGCTCTGGATTCTTACAGAGGTAACATCTAACAGGGAGGGTTATTTATTTTTTTAAGTTACTGATTAAACTAATCCTATGTGTAGTATAATTGTCTTTTTTGTGGCCTGTAGGAAGAGATCTGTGAGGTACTGTCTGAAGCAGAAGGAACTCAAATGCAGGTGAGAAGAGAGATGAGACAGCAATATAATCCATGCCCAGATGTACAGAGACACCAGTGCAAGATGCTTTAAGTAAGAAAAAAAAAATATACTATTTGAAGAAAAACTGTGGGTCTGTGACTCATTTTCCATACTTGTCTTAAACAATAACCATGATACACTGCATGAGATGTCCAGGCCATAAGAATTTTTGTGTCTTTGTAGATCAGCCACAGCCTGGTACGAGATAATGTATAACCCCCTATTAACAGGCAGGTAGATGATTTACCACATTTCAGTGGCTGTGTAAACATGAGCAGGAGGACACTGAGCCTCACAGGCCTCCTTTAGCCCAGCCACAACTGAAATGCACCAAGCTGAGCTAAATGAGGGCATCAAACAAGGCACAGACGCTGCCATCACAGCCCTGGGGTACCCATCACAGGGCAGGGGTACCAGACCACCTGGTCAATGTCCCCACACTGGAGCTGCCCACTGAAATGAACATACTCTTCATAAAGTGTCTTTGAATTTCACTCACAGCTTATTTCAGTCTGACGACTCTTAATTGTTTCGCTTGCCAATGGATTGTCTTAATTTTTTCCCATTTTCTCTCTGTATGATTAGTTCACTTTTGCATTAAGGCATGAGACAATAATCCAGGCAGGTGAGAGCTGGAAACTCTCAAACCCTACTACTATTTCTTTATTCTGATTGGATCCTGCTTCTGTATCATGACCTGCCTCAAAATCCAATTTGAATGCACAAAAGTACTGCAGTAATAGATATGTGTAGATGGAAGTTTCCAGTCATCCTCTGTGACACAAATCCATATTTTTCCTTGCTAGATTGGATATGAACACTCAAATAACAATCAAGCTTAGAGAAAACAAGAAATCTTTAAGGCTAGAGTCATCAAACCAAACTACTTTTGGCCTTTCTCGGAGATATTTCTGTTAATAATTTACTACTTCTAAAACTGAACATGCTCAAAACTTAGCTCCTGAATTTTTCATGAAGTCCTTTTCTCCCCATACCTGTCTTAATTTCAGAAATAAAATCAGATTCCTTCCTGCCAATCTCAGCTTTCACTTTGACTTGATATCCTCTCATGACTCATACCTCCACAGCCTGTGATTAAATCCTGATGCCACTTTCTAGAGAACTTCTCCAAAACTGACCTTTTTGCTCTGCCTACACTGCCAAGCTCTCCTCTGAGATCTAACTGGATTATACGCCTTAAAAATTAAAGTCACTTCATTTCTGTTTTTGAGACCTTCAAACTTTCTATTCTCCTGAAGCTCTTGTACCAAATATCATCCTGTAGGTCCATGACCCAGCTATGTCCACATGGCACCTTGCATGGATCTCATTCCCAGCTTTCTAGATACAGCACTAAAGCTCAGCCCAGGCAATATTCCCACATAATGACCCATCTTCTCCTGTGCCAGCTGAAATCCATTGCTGAGGTCACACAGTAACAACCACAGAAACCTGGTGATTGCTGCAGAGGTGGCAAGTTGTGCTCACTGCTCCCTGTGGGCTACAACCTGTGTGCAAAACTACTTGTCTCTCATTACTCTGTTATATTATTTTTCCTATTCCTCCTCACTGCTTACTTTTTTTTTTGCATATACCATATATATCTTTATAGCATACAACACAGATAAATATATTTACATGTGTGTGTATATATCTATCTATATCTATATCTATACCTAAATTTATATAGATATATATAAGAAATATAGCTATGTGTGTGTATTATACAGATTATATAGATATATATATAGATGATGTAGATATAGGTATAGATATAGATGATATAGATATAAAATGCTGGACTATAAGCACTCAGGGACAAAGACTACAAGCTCTTAGGGACCACAATACTCATGTTCCTAAGAGCTTAGCAGAACAATTTGTATGGCACTTAGAACTACACAGACCTATTTTCCTGGGATGTGAAAATGGCACTGCTAGAGAATCAGAAACAATTAAATTAAAAAAAAACCAACCAAACTTAACTCTAAATAAAAAAAAAAATATTTATTTAAGTATATCAAAACTCAAATCTGGTGGGGCAAGGAAGTGAGCACTGCACCAGGTTTCCATGTGGGGACACTGAGATACTTTAGGGAGGAGTTAACCTGTCCTGGGAAGAGAAGTAAGGAGTTCTCACTAAGCAGAAATGAACTAATAAGCTACCAAAAAGAACTAAGAGGTGAAAGTGACTTCCAGAAGATAAAGAAAAACATCTTAATTGTAAGTTTTCAAAATCCCAATGCTGGCTCATTGAGGTACCAGCTCCTTACAGGAATAACTCTTACACTAAACCAAAGGTAAAGCCTGAGGATTTACAGGACATGCAGGAAGAGTGTAGAGGGGATAAAAGAAAACCCAACCACAAGGAAAAGTAAATTGAAATAAAAATAATGCTGTTTAAAGGAGAATTCTCTGAGAAAAGACTTAAAGTAAGAACCTAGGAATACTTTCTTTCCCATCACTGCATTTTGAAGGAAAGGAAACCTCAAATATCAGCACAACAGAGTGCACAGAGGATGAAAATTTGGTGTTTAAATAAAACTGCGAATATGACATTGTGGGAAGAGAAGAAAAGAAACACTGAGTTCAGCTAGACAGAGTAAAAAATTAAATCCTCTCCATACCCAAGACTGTGAGCCATGCCTTGGGCTTCATCTGTCAAGTGCTGCAAAGCATTCCTGCAAACCCCTCTCCTTTCCATTGACAACCCGGGTGCCAAAACCTTTTTCCTCGGCTCAAACCCTGCAACTGTGCTCCAGCCTGGAGAGCTGCTGGGAAAATGAGCAATGAGCAGGTGTCAAATTCTGTCCTTTTATCTCTGGCTTTAAAAGACAGACACAATTATGTGCAAATCAACGTAGTGTGGCAGCTGATTAAGTCCCTTTTCTAAGAATTATTTTCCCAAGGCTCTGTGCACAGGCCAGCCAGAGCTATCAGCTCATCTGCAGACACAGCATGGTGGCTGCTCCACCTTCTAGAGACCCATGGACATAGAAACAGAGAAGAGAAATTACTAATTCCTCACCCTCCATGTCAGGCAAAGAGCCCAGCATTGTCTGACAAGGCCTCTCTGGCACAATCTTTCCACAGTTTCTGTATTTTGAGATTATGGGGGTACCTTTGATACACATTAGTAGAATGCTTGGGAAATTAAATGAGATTGTAAAGTACAGGAAGTTGAGAAAGTTGAAAAAACTAAAGGTGAAAGTCTTCAAAATTCAGTGTATGGAAAGACTTTATGGCTTCTTCAGTCTACCTCTGAAGTCACGCATCATTCTGTGATTTTACATGTGAAGTGCAAAGAACTGCATCGTGTTTCAACCTACAAAACAGGAACAGAAAATCCTCCCAAGCCCTATCACCTGCTGAGACCAGATTTTTAACTTTATAAAAATCCATGGATTTACATTAGCTAGGGGTCTGGCAAATGGTTTTTACTTAGGTATGCTGGAAAATAGAGTTGGGGGTTTTTAAATTTAAAAAAAAAAAAAAGGATAAAAGAAAAATAGCTTTTGATGGTTTGAACTGATCTAAGAAAGGAAGTTACCCATATCATATCAAAAGGAAATTTTCCTTGCAGTCTTAATACAAAGCCTGAGTGTACTTCCAGGGATCCTGGTTGCCAGCCCAGCCCCAGAAGTTGTGCCCCAGGGAGGGCAGTACTAAATAAAGCCTCCTGACTCCTACATCAGTGCTGCTGCTTGCATGAGCACAGCTCCAAACTGTGCATGGGGGATATGCCCCTCAGTGCTAACTTATCATCCTTACACCCAAACCAAGAGAGGCTTTATATGCATCCTCATTATGCAAAGAGGAAAGGAGAGAGGATCATTTTGTCCTGATCCTTTCTAAACAAAAGAAGTAGAAGTTTTCATTGCCAGGGAAATTTTTTCCAGATTTTTTCAGGTCTCTAGCAACAGTTTAGCCTATGCTTTTCCAAAAATATCTTTGAAGTAAGAGTGTGGAGAGAAGCTCATGAGTTGCTTGGAAAGTATATAAAGCAAACAGTGACATATAATGGAAACTGTTCCCAAGAGCATTTGGATTTCAGCAAGTACACGACACTGGGAGTTAACCACTCTATTATGTGGGTTGTCTTTTCCAGCATTAATTTGTGAAAAAGTCCATCTTTTACACACTTGCAAACCAAACAAAAGAACAAATTAAGAGAACCAAGCACAGAAACCATGCTGGGCAATAGAGTGCCACAGACAAATGCTGCCAGTAATCTACATTCACATTGTACTGCATGAACTGACCCAGAATTAACTATGGCTGCCCTCTCCTGGAAAACTCTCTGGAACAAATGAAGTTCTCTCATCCATTTCCATTAATGGCATTAGCATGCTTGGTGGCAAGACCACAGCAGAACAACTGGATAAACAGCTACAAGGAAGCAGAAACAAGTGACAATAGAACGGAACCATTTTTCCACAGAAGCCCTGAATAGATATTCCAGTCCCTCTTGTAAGCCAGGGATACAACTGAGCTCACTCAGAGACTGAAAACTGTGCTTCCTGGCTTTAGGTTTTAAAATGGATGTCAAATGTCAGGATGGGAGTAGGAAGAAAACAACTTGCAGTCAATTCATAGAAGTTCACATTCAGATACCCGAGAGCTTCAGGAAACTTCATTGGAAATCTTCATCTCCCTGAGGTTCACTGATCAAATTCAACATGAGCCTATGAGCTCCAAGGGACTAAGTGCTGGCATCAGGCTCAGCAAACCATCCTGCTGGTATGTCTTTGTGCATCTAGAGAGCTCTTTCTTCACTCTTCAAATAAAGATGGAATTCCCAGAACAAATCTGGATGGGTGAGGATGTTACTGTGAGTCAGCAAAATGTCCTGACCCATCTCACTGCTAGAATGCAGGAAGGGTGCAGGTGGTTTCAGCCTCCTATCCACAGCTACATAATCACCTATTAGGAAACCATTCATAGACCCTTCCTCTGAAGGCATTTTTTGTTTGAGTCCATTCAGTAAGAATCTCTTAAAATCCTTTTTTGAGAAACAATGGCATAAGATGATAATTTTGGAAGATCACTGGCCCAATCCAAGTTATTACTTCTTCCATAAAGGTATCACTGAGTCATATCTAGTGATAAGAGCACAGAATTACATGCTAATATTGCAGAAACACAGTGAGATTTCGTTAGATTTAGTTATCAAATTGATCAATAGAGTATCCCTGATCAAAACAAATGAAAGGAAAACCAGAGGTAAAGAATTAATTACCTTTATGAAGGGTTTGACTTTGAAAGAGTTTTAAAAATTGCATCAATCTTAAACATCCATCAGAGTAGAATAATCTGTTAAATGAAGCATTTCATTCAAAACTACAAAGTTCAGTTCAAGCATTTCAGAAGCTCAGTAGTAAATATCTACAAACATAGGGTTTTGCTATGTTTTCTTCATTATTTTCCTCTTTATCCAGGCTGTTCCTGACCATTTTTAATGTCTCTTGCATTTGCCTCTGACAGCATCTACAGTGCACCAGGCCCTACATGAAAACAGGCAAAATCTGTGCCCTTAAATACTCACTTTGTCTCATAATGACCAGAGAAATCTCCATGTATGCAATGAGCCCTTTCAAATGCCACATTCAATCTGCCTCAACGAAAAGTAGCTGTAATAGGAGGCAGATGCTCCCCAACAAGTTTGCCAGCTGTTGAAGTCATATCCAGATGTTGCTCACTGAACTCCAAACACATGACCTTTCAGGAAAACAGGAACTCATTCCCTGTCTTAAAAATGCTGAGATAAGACCTTTATCACCATAAAATGTAATAAGGTAACTCTACTCCTGGGGTTCCTTCACAAGTACAGAACAACAAACCCACAAAACAAAGCACCAAAAAATTACAGAAAAACAGAGGAGAATTTGGCAGGAAAGATCAATTCCAGTTGTCTTTAATGACCTGAATGATATAAAACTCAGCTGTAGCATCCACCCTCTTGGTTTCCCAATTCTATTTGTAGCTGGGCACCATTTTTACCTTCCAGAGCATGGCAGCCTCAAGGAAAAAAATGCTTTGTATGAGCAAAGGTTTATTTCCTCTGACACTTTTCTTTGAAATCTAATATAAATAAATATCACTATCCTCCCTCTATAAAAAAACTAATAATATTGTTAAATTGCTTGAAAATCAGGCAAGCTTGAGCTACTCTTAAACTAATCTAAGTATTTCTCTAATAAAAGAAACCCATTTCTGCCACAATATGTCAAAGGTTGTTATTAACAACAATCTGAAAATGAATATTGAAGGTGTGGCACTAACAGGAACTGAATACTCTCTCACATCAAAGAACAACTACCAGTTAAGACCAGCAGGAGGTCTGTTGGTATTTAGAAGTTTTATTTAATTTTTAACATCTCAAAGTCATTCAGCAGAATGGATTGCTGTCTTTATCATCCCAAAGCACCTCATTAAACAAGTGAGTTAATCAAGTATATTCTGCTAATGAGAAAACATGATTAAAAAAGTTCAGAGAAGTGGGAATGAGGAACAAAATTCATGAGAAGAAAACAATCCTTTCAACCCAGAAACATGCTCGTGGTTCATAAAATGTAAGCTGCAGTTTGGTTAACAAAATATAAGTGATAATTATATCTTCTGTGGGTAAACAGTAAATAACCTGGTCAAAAATACATGGGGATACTTTCTGATAGGAGTCCAGGGGGATAATTTCTGTCCTGCCCATGGTTTGATGGACTAGAAAGGAAGAGTCTTGCAGCTTTATGATAAGATTCTGTAGTTAATATACATGACTGTATACCCTGTATGGCTTTGGCATTTGGGCTATTTGCATTTATTGAAAATTGGTATTAGGACCTTGCTGAACTCCTGATAGGTATAATTATCCATGTATGCACCCACAAGGCTTACAGGAAAATATAGGTACACATTCCAGGTATCAGGTTCATTTTTAAGATAGCTAATTGATTAACTATTAAAAATAGTTAATAATTGATTAACAGCTGGGAGCTATCTATACATAACAGCTACATCAGGCACATTTAACCATGGCAACTTCCTTTGCCCTTTGCACATTTGAGAGTCTCTGTAGCATTTCAGATCTTGGGAGTTCTCATACATTCCTTACCCATCCCTGTCCATAGCTCACTAAATATAGAATTTTCTTCTGAATTATGCCTGTCCAGAAGGACTCCTTCCTATTCCAGTAACAGCTTTTCTATGCCTAAAAGTACAAGGTCTGGTAATGCCTGGAATATTTCTACCTGATACCAAGATAGAGATAGGGCTTCATTTGCTCAGTCGCTTGCTCAGCCTTTCCCCTGCAAATGCAGGAGTATTTCATGCACATATTTACTCATGCATTGTGAATTCATGGACTCACAATAACCCCAGCAATATATCTAAATATTTGAAAGCAACTGTGGCAGAATCACTTTGGAAAATCCTTCTGAGAACGGCGTCAAGTTCATTTTCTTGCAGCCTGCTGAAATATTCACACAAATCTTTGTTCTGTGATGTGATTTTCCTGTTAATGATACTGAGCAGCAATCTACCTTGCCTAGACTTATCAAAATGGTCCTAAATACTTGAATCCTGTAATGAGAATATGCATTGTCTGGAACTTTGGACTGTAATGTTCTCTTGGATCATTTGCAAGCGTGGCTCTTTATTGCTTGGCCATGGCATGAAATGCCATCAAATCCAGCAAACACCATTTCCCTGACTGCCACTCACCAAGTCCTGGGTAGAATAAAAGTGTGACACAGGCTGTACTGAGAGCCCTGGAAAGCCACCTGCCATCTTTGGCTCTGGCAGCTGAGAAATTTGTCCTTTGCAGTCACAGGAATGGCCTTTCTGTGGGGATTTCCAGGAGAGAAAAATACAGCTGTTAATTAATAAAACAGCCAAAGTTTATCTGCAGGTTGTGTAACTAATAAGCAGAGCCAGGATTATGATTGCAGCTTTTCCAGCTTCCCTGCTGCCTTGCAGAAAGAGACCTGGAGCAATGTAGGTAACAGTGTTTATATGAAGTGTGTCCGAATACTTCTGAAAGAGCTAGATTAGATTATTAGATTCAGAAAGATCACTCAGGTTAGGGGGAGATAAAAATTCCTTTCTTCTCCAAAGACTAAAAATTTGTTTACTTGTCTGGTTGCTTTCTCTAACATTTCTGTCTTTTATCTTCACTGCATTGCTGTCACAGGTCTGTTAAATTGGAGCACCCAAAAGATGCCTCAGGAATGAATGAATCCCTACTGAAAGCTGGTATCACATCTGAAACACACCAAAAAGCAGTGATCACGACACGAGACTGTTGATGGGCTCAAAGAAAAAGACCCAAAAGTGGCAAAATAGCCTGGCTTTATGTCCTGGCCCATCAGTCTGGTCATATGACCCTGTCTTTGTATCCTGGCCCTGTCTGCCTATGTTTCACTGAAAAAAAAAAAAAAAAGAGTCACAGTTGATACTTGGAATCACAGGATTGTTTTGGTCTGTAATGCTGTGCCCCCATCTCCATCCATGACCATGACCATGACCTTGGTTTTCCTCACACTTTGCCCTGCCACCAATTGGTCTCAAATGCTCTCCAGCTTCTCCCAAAATATCTTTTATCAAACCCAGCTCTTCAGAAAGGCACATATCTCAAATGAAGAATCAAAATTCAATTTTATCGTCTAACTGCTGTCAACACAGCCAAGCAAAGAAATCTCTTATTCTGCATTCTGCGTATTTTGTCTCAGAAAAAAATTTTTAATAATGGAAACAACCAGTCTTATTAGTTCTTCAGGGAGCAAGGCAGAGAACAGGCATAGCACTGCTCTCCCCAGCAGGTAGAAATGGAGGAAAATAAGAGCTCTGGTGCTTCTTGAATCTACTGGAAAAAGCTACACGTGTCTTTTGCAATGCAGCTTTCTCAGGTAATCCTCTACACAAACACAGCAAACTCTCTTCTCTGTAAATTCTTTCCAGTCCCACTGAATGAGCTTGATAAAGCAAAGGAGGAGAAACAGCCAAATTTGAGATTGAAAAGACAGGTAATCTCCAACTGTGAGAACTATGATTGCTCCATGTACAGTAATTCTTCTAAATTATCCAGTCTAGTTTCTACTTTAAAATGATGAGACTTCACCATATCCTGTAGGAAATACCTCCACAGTTCAATAGATCTTACTGTCAAGGCTCCTTCAGTCTCAGTCTAAATGTTCCCATCCTAATTTTACCCCATTACTCTTAGTTATAGCCCATATTCTGGCCTCATTGTAATTCTACTCTCACATGGTGTTGGTATCCTAATATTTCTATCTTCCTCTACCCTCTGGCAAAGGAAGACATTAGAAAAATACACTAGAATAAATTAAAATTGTCAGAAAAGCCAATGAATGCCAGATAATTTTAAGATAAATACAATTAGAGCAGTTAAAAATGGAGGAGGACTATTAGATTATTGAATGCATCCCTGAATACAGGATACCTTAAATTAATCCAATATTAAATGTGATCTAAGACAAAAGGTCAAGAAGAATCTTGCATATCCTCTTTAATTTAGAACTTCCTGGCCTTTATGCAACATCTCAAAATGCTATACAGCAGCACCCGAAGGTGTGGTAATTTATTTCTCAGAAACCCATTTAATTTCTTATTTAAAAAATGATGCACTTTGTCTTACAGCAAACTTATCTCCAGTGGGAAGACTTTGGACAGGACTTAAGTTGCCTGTCAAGGCTGTGCTTTCTCCAAGCTGAGTGGGAAATATTTCTGTGCCTGTCTGCAATCAGGTACAACTGCTGCATCCAACCTCATTTCAGCTGCAGTTTCAACAAACACACATGGGAATGCAGTACTGGAAGAATATTTTATTATGTTTGTTTACCAACAGTGTTGATGCCAAGCAGCTCTGCCTGGCAAAAAAAAAAAGAAAAAAAAAAAAAGATTAAATTTGATTTTTAATAATTCCACAACTCTGATAGGAACTGTGCTACAAGAAATACCATTTCAGGACATCAGAAGATAGATGGTCTTAATGAAACAGCAATACATCAAAACCTCAAACCTGTAATTCTTGGGAAAGTTATTTTAAAGGGAATAATAAAATTAAATACATATTCCCAAAGTCAGACCAGGTACCATTAATGTGATCACCAGCAGTCTCACTTCAGTTTGGTGTGGGTTTTGTTGTTTAGTTTTCTTTGTGGTTTTACCTGGATTAGTTCAAGGAATTTCACTTTTTTTCAACATAGGAGCCTCAGGGAAGAACAGTAAACTTGTTCCTAAACTTTTTAAACTAATAAATCCCAGTGAATTTCCAAAATATCTAGTAGGCTTCAGTGTGTTACAGTCTGCATTTACTTTTAAACATTTTTCTGAAGGACTGAAAAATTGCTTTGAAAACATCAGACAGCTCAGTCCAGAATGAACTCTGTTCCTTTGGATGACATTGATTCAGACATCTAGACTCAAGAAAGCATTTTCATGTAACAAAACTCTTCATTTTGGGGTCAATTAAAAATAGATTCAAGAGCAAATAAGGTTCCTTAGCAACTTAAACAAAGCAGGAAAAACCAGCCATTGCAAACCACCGAGGGAAAACCTAAGTGTCTCATCTCTTTGCTAAATTACCTTCTTTTATTTCATTAGCAGCCTCTTCAGGCCTGTTGTATGAGGGACATTTGCTGCCCTGTGTGATGATTTCAGTAAGGATATTTTCATTCTGCTAGCCAGGCATGAGGAAGCCAGGCTGAGCTCAGGTGTCCCCATTTTCTCCATTGAGGTGATTCTGCCCTTGGCTCTCGTGAGACCCCACCTTGAGCTTGGGCGTTCCCAGCACAGGAAGGACCTTGTTGGAATGAGCCACCAAGTTGAGGGAGGAATGGAGCACCTCTGCTGTGAGGAAAGGCTGAGAGGATTTGGATTGTTCAGCCTGGAAAAGAGAAAGTTTGGGGGTGACATAATTGTGGCCTTTCAGTACCTGAAAGGACCTTACATGAAAAATGGAGATTTTTTTCCAAGGGTATGGAGTGACAGGACAAGGGGGAATGGCTTCAAACTGAAGGAGAGTAGGTTTAGATTAGATATAAGAAGAAATTCTTTCCTGTGAGGATAAAGAACCCTGGCACAGGCTGTCCATAAAAAAAAAAACCATCCTGGGAAGTGCTCAAGGCCAGGGAGCGAGCTCTGAGCAGCCTGGTCTAGTGGAAGGTGTCCCTGCTAATGTCAGGGGATTGGAATGAGGTGATCTTTGAGGTCCCTCCCAATTCAAACCATTCTGTGAGTCTGTGTTTTGCTTTGTGCTTCTTTGGCAACTCATTTCAGAGGTCAATGCTTTGCTATTTTGGTTTTCAGGCACTATGAACAGCAAGCACTTCAATAACAATACTCTGGTTTTATGGAAAAAGTAGTGTATACAGCAACAATTATGACACCTTCTACTTGGAAACTGCAGGGAAAGAGATCTGATAGATCATGAATAAATGAAAAAAAGCTTTTATTCATGATGATAAAAGCCTGCAGAGTCCAGAATATCTTTTTCAAAAATTTCTTTCTTCTCAAGATATGTCTGGCAGACTGTAGCTGGAACCATATGCCCCAAACACTATTTGGATTCTCACCAATCTTTGGAAGGTCAAAGGGATCAATTAAGATTTTCAGAATTTTAATCCAGGGCCAATTAGTTTTGCAACAAACTCTTAAACCAGTTATGACCAGCCTAATTTGGATATCAATTACAATTCTTTTGATCTGGATTTTGCAAATAGCCTCCTGAGTCATGGGCTGTGTTTAAGAAACTGCACTCACTGTTGCCACACACTGCAGGAAAACATAGTACTTTTTTGGTTATTAATTGCTAGTTAAGTGATTGCTATTTCATATCAAAGTGAGAATTTGAAAGTCTCAAATATGTGTATGACCTTACAGACTTAGACTTTAGGGAGAATAACTGGCAAAACCAGATGAGAATGGCAAAGAGACCACAAAGCACTGGGAAGAAACCAGCCACAACTCCATATTTATGACAATATATTTTAGAATCTCACAAATATTTATTCTCTCTTCAGCTGGAAAGCCAGGTTCAATCAGGTCAAGGGTTTATTATTTATGTTAATACTATGAAAAAAAAGCCCTGTTAATACACCTCAGCTCTTCCATCCTATATATCACAGTGACTTCTGTCTGTGAGAACTTTCGTTGAATTTCTTCATGATCTTTATTAAGGGGGGAAGCTGCCTGAGCCACTGCCAGCAGACCAAAGCAGAGCTGTGCTGCTGATGTTTGCCTCTTCCTCAAGCAGCATGTTCCAGCTTCCCTCCACTCCTACCTGCACACAGGCTGAGATTTTGGTGGGCAGAGTAAATCCACTGAGCCCTGGAAATGACAGCAACGTTTTCCATCCCCTGCTGGATAAAGGAAAGGCTGCTTTGCCTTGGTGTCCTTCTGCAGCATTTTGTATCATTAAATTTTAGATCACAAGGACTGGTAAGGGAGAAGCAGATGGCTCATGCCCTTCTCCTGTCTTTTTACCTGTTTTCCAGGGGATGGTTCCCTTTTTATCTTCCTCCTTAGCAAAATAACTCTGTTCTGTCTGTGCCTCAGGATTCAAGTAATTTTTAGATGCTACATCAAGGCACTTACACTAAGTAGCTCATCAAATAAAGGGTTTAATAACTGGTATGAAAAAGGTACCTAAGTATCATTCCAGACTGAGAAGACCAGACTTTGTTTGGTTTTTTATCATCATAGCAGAAAAGTGCCATCTGCTATAATAATAATTATTATTATTAAGCCCAGCTATTAACATAAAACCAAATTATTTCCTTTGCTTGACTAACCTATGGCTTCCTTTCCTCCAGCATTTTACCTGCCAACACAGAAAGACCACACACACTTCACAAGCCTTTTTAACTGATACTTTCCATTTTTACACTATTTTAAGGATCAAATTAATTTTTAGCCATGTAAAGGCAAAAGCTCAGAGAAAGCCATAAGCCAACTTGCACAGAGTCTGACCATCACACAACAGGGAGAGCTCAGGGCAACACTGTGCTGCAAAAATGTGTCCTTTTCCCCCAAAAAAGGCCTGGGCACTGTTGTTGCAGATTTTACATCAAAGACATCAAGCCAAGAAGTTGCAACTGTTTTTAGAAAATAACAGAATATCCTGTGTTGGAAGAGACCCACAAGGATTATTGAGTTCAGCTCCTTGCCCTGAACAGGACAGCCCCAAGAACCACCAAGAATCTACAATTAAAATTACAGTTTTCAAGGGAGCAACAGATTTGAGGGGTGGAAGAAACCCTTTAGTTTACCTCAACTTCAAGCTGGATAAAGCAAGGTTTTCCTCCTTCCTAATCTGTTTTGTAATGATGTTTGCACAGTGCAGGGAATCATTTAATCCTGCCCCAGCAGCCACTGTGCTGGACTGGCACAGGAAATGCACATCAGTGGCCAAAGGGAGGATCAGATCACAGCCCCCAGGTGCCTGGGGATTTATCTCTGGACAAGCACCCCAATTCCTACCTCCAGATAAACATCCCATCCCTAACCATTAAACAAAAAGTTGGAAGGGAGGTGCTCCTAACACGAATAGCAGGGCTAAGGCAATATTCCCCCCCACCACAGTGTTAGATGAAGGGCAATTTTCCCATTTCTCCCATTGCTTCCAACATTTGCCATGAACACTAATCTTGAGGGTGGAACATCCTAGCTCTTAGGGCTCTCAAATGCTGACTACCCTGCTCATTTTGACTAATAAAAATGAAAGCAAGCAGCACATTGAATGTATCCAGCCATTCTATATTGCTCACAAATTCCCCTGTATTAACATCTCATCTACAGTGCAATGATCTACAATTTTACAGCTTTCCAGCAGCAAAATAAGGCACTATTTGGAACATTCTGTAGAGTTATTTCACATCAAAATAATGGTACATTTGCAAACGGTTTTTGAATCCCTGGATAAGTTTTATCCATCTGCCCCTGAAACCAATCTGTCTTCAATGTTTTTTAGCTGATCCTCACCTATACAGCAGTATAACAAGTCTCTACTTGCAAAATAAGCTTGTGATGAGGTACAAAGTTACAAAGGTACAGAGGAGATTTCCACACCATGGCATGCGTAAAGAACAGGGAGGAAAAAGAAATCCCATTACTTCTCATATTAAGCTTTTTTGTTCTTTCTCTTAAAATATCCCCTGATGTGCCTCAGGAGTTGCAGGGAGAAATTCAAGTTGCACAACCATGGGCTATACAACTCAATTACCAAGATCTGAAGGAAACTCGTGTCCTCAGACAGCATCTCTGAGGTTTCACCATGAACACTGCCTGATCTAATTAGGAAACACTCAGCATCTTCGTGGCAATTACTAAAGAAAATAATTATGACATGATATGACCACTGTCTTCTTTCAGCTGGAAAAGCAGCATAAAATGACAGGAAATGGAAGTTGGACAGGAATTAATAAAACAGCCTTGGGCAGGAGAGCAGAGAAGAGATGATTCCATGAGGAGGCACAGGGCTTTTTGATTGGAAAACGAGGAAAAAGTAGCACATTGCAAGCTAAGGACCAACAGAAAAAGAGTCCATTTAGTCATAAATGAGCCACAGTCTCACCATAATAAAACAGGTTATGCTTGCAGACAGATGCCTATCACTGATTATTATAAGAAAAGAGCCACGGTTCAGTTCAAGGCTGTCCTACTGTCACATGTTTGCCCCTAAGAGATGCCAGGTGACAATGCATTGACAATCCTACACCCATCAATGGCATGAATTAAATCTCTTCCAGCACAGAAACCAATCTGAATCACTGAAAATACTTTGAAGTCCCCACAGGAGTTCATCTGGTGGTAACAATGGAGAACTGGAAAGCAAGAGGCTCTCAAGTGCAGCCCCAACCTTAATTACTGATCCTCAGAAATTTCATCATGTGAACTTAACTGCCCTGCCTAAAATATTAAGTTTACTTAATATTAACAGGTGGCTCTGGAGTAATCAAAATATGGCAGACACTTTCCAAAACAATGCAGGGGATCAGTGCAGGGCTCATGCAATGCAGAGGTGTGAGTCTTAATTAATGTTTATAAAGTGCCTGGAGAACCTGAGAGAGCTGGCGCCAAGGGAATAGAAAGTATCATTACACTTATTTTGCAAAGAGGCATGAATATGTGATTATAATTTTATTACCCACGCAGATTTATAAGGAGGGTTTGAGCACAAAAGAAATTAAACTTTTTTGACACTTTCTCTGCAGCACAGGTTCATTATCAGAGCCGTGTATCAAATGAAAAATGTAAATTTAACAACTCACTCTTAAGATCAACTGTGAAATCATACCCAAATCCTCACTATCTTCAAGCAATGTATGAGCAAAACACTGTGTGACAAGAGTGTTTTAAAAGTCAGGATTGTTATGTGGTTACAGCATGACACAATCTCAGTACTTTCAGAGCATCCATTTACTGTAGCAGCTGTATTTTCCCCTATATTTTGATTATCTTGACATTTTCTAATCATGAGAATTATAAAATTTAAAATTATATGGCAGGCTTGATAGGCTGCAGATTCACCACCTCAAGTGAAGTTACTTTTTTTTATTAAATGTTAAATTGCTTTTCTACAGCACGAGAGTTGTATTTTGGTTAATTTTTTCTTTTTGAATGCTACCACAAATTTATTCTGATAATATAGTGGTCTGAGTGACAGAAGAGACATTTTTCTTTTCAATAATCTTTGTTAAATATTGACCAAAGATGCCAGTTCTGTCTTTCACCATTGAGATGAATTCATTTTGGCACAATAACAGCAGGGTTTTTTTTTAGTATGGTTCCTAGTATGACTCAAAAGTTTCTAATCTGATCTTAGAATTTGCACAGATTTCTTTTTCCTCAGCAGCTCTATCAGTTTCAGGCATTTTAGGCAGGGTCTGAAATGCGGCTGGGGAGGCACAGCTCCTTTCATGTAAAGCACGATGCTTTTCCTCCTCAACCCAAATTCCTATAAACAATACTCTGTAAAATACTGTCCTCTGTACTTGTAATCAAGAATTTTTATCCAGATGCTCTCCATGTTCCCTTTACTGAGCAGTCCCATTTCCAGTACCAGGTTTCCCTCTCAAGCCCAATCTCTAACAGCTCTGAATGAATTTAGAGGTAACTCTGCAACTTCTTTGCTTTCAGAGCACAACTGAAAACAATTCTTTAGCATGACCAGATTACCTATCTCCTACCCTCTGTTCCTCTTCAGAAATAATTTGGCTAATAATAATGGTCTACCACGTGGTTTCAGTTAAGAATTTCAACTTTTAGTTTAACTTTTGAATAAATACTATAAAACCTCACTTCTTACAGATACCATTTGAAATAGTCTCGTTTTTTCATACTTATTTACCTGCTTAATAAATGCACATAAATGATTTAAGAAAAAAAAAATTACTATATATCCTGGCAAAGAAACATCCCAATGTGGAATTACAGTCCTCTGTCCTGAATCTACAGCTCACAAATTGGACAATGGTGTAAAAGACTTCTGTGTTTTGACAAATGAAATGTAAAGATGAAAACACTTTCCAAGGCAGAAGGATTTGTAGATTTTCAAACTATAAATGAGTTTTGGCTTTGAATCCCCCTAACATCACAGGGAGGAATGTGACCACTATTAGCCCTAGAAGCGTGACATGAATTTGGATTTGAAGCTCAGCTCTCAAAAGGGGGTGTTTGTGTACAATGAGGTCTTATTGTCTCTGCTTAAACAGCAAATGAAGTAGGTGCAGACATCAGGTGGATAAAAAGGACTGAGATCTTCATTTCTCAGAAGACAACTCATAGCAAATCTGCACTGAATACCAACAGAGAGCTTAAAATGAGATTAACTCACTGCTTTCTTAAGGGTAAAAATAGTTAAGGAACAATAATTTGTATGCCCAAATACTAACTACCCCAAAATGGAAGAAGGCAAGGAAGCACAGGTAGAAGACCAATGTGACTAAGTCTTGAGTTCTTCATTAAACTCAAACCTAAGCAGAAATCTTACAGAAAGTAGAAACAAGTTGCAAGTATCCATTAGATACTTATCTATTAGAACATACTGAATGCTGAGAATCACACCAACCCTTGCAGCAAACACATCTGAAATGTTGTTCCTTAGTCATCCTTTTCAAGAGATCACAGGTTTAGTCAGGCTGACCTACAGCCCCTCCAGAAAGTCAATGTACTGAGAAGTCTATTACTTTTACTCATCTATAGCTCTCCCCATGGATCAGCTCAGAAAAAGAGGTCACAATGCAAAGTCTGCTTTGTTTGCAGAACTCATTCTTCCTGCATATATTTACAGTGACCAAACTCTTTGCTTAGACACAGAGTTTCACTCAAAATACAGCTATCTGAGAAGGCAAACAGCAAGGCAGAAAGGGAAAACAGATTATCAATGCTGTCTCTGCAGCAGAGCTGAATGAATTCCCTAAAATACTTAACCCATGAATAAAAGTTCTGATGGAAACATCATTATCCAAGACCTTCAGAGAGACCAACGTGGGATGACCAAATGGTTACAGACACAAGGAGCTCAAAGTTAGATTGCCTTTGAAGTAATCACATCACACCACTCTGTACTGTAATAAAAATACAATGCCTTGGAGAAATAAAGGAAGAAAAGGACTATTTTTCATTCTTTTTTGGTAGATCCTGTGGTGCCCTAGTAACAGAACCACATCCCTTAAACTAAAGCTTATGGTGCTGAAGCCTCTCAAAGCCACTGCAACTACACATGTTTTATAGCATAGCAGAAATAACCTCATTTTACATTCTGTAAGGAGAGGAAGGTGGCTTAGAAATACATCCATTTATGTACTCATTTCTATTCTTGGCAATTTAAAAAGATCTACACAGTCAAAAGAGGATGGTGGGTAATAGAAGAAATATCCTCTTCTACATATGAACAACCAGCCACATAAAGCATAAAAATGTGGATTGGACACCAACTCCTATTTATTTGGATTCTTAGGTCTTAATATTCCAGCTGCAATGCTTCATGCTGACTTTGGATATACATAGATGTGTCCTCTTCTAAATTTTAAAAGAAGCCTTCAAAATGTTTTGCTGTGTAATAGCAGCAGGATATGTACATTTCATAGCTTGGATCTCTAATCAGACTGAAAAAGCTTTATGAAGGCAAGATCATTAGCCCCACTTGATCATGAGAAACAGGTACAGAGGGGGAAACAAATTGCTTACAGTTACACTCCCACCAAATCCATAGGTGGAAATAGGACCCCCAAACTCCTCAGCTCTGTCCCCTCTGATGCTGCCTCTAACAACAAATTAGTTTTCAACACACATAAGAAGTAATTGCTCCAAACTTCATAAAAGCAAAGAACTTAAAGCTAGGTAAAAATAATTTTATTCCATTTTCTGCAGAAGAATGTCACCTTTTGAGGTTTGTTTTTATTTCATTCGTAGTTTATTCCCTTTCAGCATAGCAATCAACAGACTCATCACTCCTTTGAAGTTGCTTTCTTTTTCCTACACTGGCATTAGCTACATAGACAATTCTTTTCTCCCCTTCAACAGGGAAGGCTGAGCTGTAGTAGAGCTGTCTGGCATAGATTTAGGATAATATTTGCTGTGTCTCTGTAAATACTGTAGTGTATCTACTTTCACAGCTAACTTTCAAAGCAACACAATGATAAATAATAATGGATTTTCTAGGAATCATCAAAGTGGAGACAAGGAAATACAGCCCTGCACAAAGCAGACTTCATGAAATGAAGCTGACAAGAAGAAAAGGAGAAACAAGTGAAATTTTGACATCAAGGTGAAGAGAAGTAACAGAGAGGGTGCAAAAGTGGAGACCCTGAAATGATCTTCCAGTTGAAGGGAAAAGAGGTTCCAGAGGGAAAGAGAAAGTGATCAGTCTCTGTCAGCAACAGAGTAATGGGACAATGGAAAATAAGCAAGGTAAGAAGGAAACCTTGCTGGTCATCATGTCAAAATTGGCCAGATGTTGCAACTGGAGATACCAGAGGTGGTAGAGAGGCTGTGGGGATCAGCCACCATTCACAACTGAGGCATTTGCACTCTGTGCAGGAAGAGGGAACAGAGCAGACCCTCACTGGGTGAGTGGTTGTAGCTTTGCTGCAAACTGGCAGAATGTAAATGACACCTGCCAAAACCCAGCACACAATTTCGTATCACTCCATCACTGGTGATCCTGCACCCCAGAGGCACATCCTGGACAGCAGGAAAGAACTGATCCCATTTGTCTGCAAGGCAGCTCTGCAGAGCTTGGCCAACACTTCTGTTTATTACAGCTGCTCTGGTCTGTTACAGGTCTCTGGCCATCTCTTCTACCATCCAACATGCTCTGACTGACTGCTGGTAACTTGGATGGATTTTTAAACTTTGTTTCTGCAGCTGCCTTCAATCAAAAAAATTATTTTCTTCAGTTAAACAAGTTTACCATGACACTGACTTTCCCTTTGCTACCATTTCTGATTTAATCAAACAGCTTATTTTTCTGTGTTACTTGAATGGTCCTTAAAACATTCCCACAGGTGTTAAACCTACCTCTCCTAAAATATGCTTAATAGAGTACAATGTATGAATTACTGGAATTGAGCACTTAGAAAATGACCTATATTGAACACAATTTGCTACTGAACTACATGAATTTGTTACTCATTGCTGCTCTTTTCAGAATAAATGTTAAAGATCTTTTCAAAATATTGGTTTAAGAATATAACCAGCTATTGTCAGACTATGAGCCTGTGAAGTCTTTTCTTTCATCCAGTTTGAGCTGAAATCCAGCTATTTACCACCCAGCATCTGCCTGGTCATTCTCGTCTTGCTTTCCTTCCTCCACCTGCAAGGGCATCACATCACTTAATCTCTACCAACTGTACCAAAATGCTGTGGCCCATTCTGTCTCTGGAAGACTTCCAATACTTTCAGAAAGCAGACTGCAGTGTACCAGTAATTGCAGTTAAAAAGAGTACATAGTTCCAGTAGCTGTTATTTATTCAGTTGACATTCTTAAACATACACTTGGAATACCCACAGAGTTTCAACAAAGCTTCAGTGAAGTCTACACCTGCACTTAGCTTTTCATCCCTGTAATTTGGAGGTCGGTCTTGTGGTTTCTTTTATTGCCAATAATTAAGTGATTCAAGGTAGATTATTTCACTCATGAAAATTTACATTTTGCTCCAAGGAAAAATGCCCTGGGAAAGTTGTGCTGCAAATCCTTCCCACTTGTTGTCTCTTCATGGAAACTCCAAGCACATCCCCAGAAATCAGGCACCTTGTTCCTCACGTTTGTGTGCTGCTTCACTGATGTAAAGGGAAAGAAGGAATGTGTTTTTTCACAGAGCTTTGGAGTCACTGAGGCTGGTAGGGACCCCTGAGCATCATCCACTCCAACCTGTGCTCAAAGCCGTGTCAGCCACAGCAGTTTCCCAGGCTTGAATAGATGCAAGGATGGAAAGTCCACAACCTCTATGGGCAGCCAGTGTCAGCTTTCAGACACTCTCATTTAAAAAAAAAAAAAAAAAAAAAGTTTTTCATGTTTAAATGTAATTTCCTGAATTTCAATGTGTGCCCATCAGCTCTTGTCCTTTCTGGATACCACTGAAAACCTGACTCTGTCTCTACGTCCTCCCATCACAGGGAATAAAATCCCCTTCTCTGAGGTGGCTTCTTCCCACGGTCCAAAGAAGGCCTCATCTCCTTTTTCCTTCACTGTCAGTCTATGGAAAATGTTCACCACTGCATTGCATTGCTCTCTGAGAGTGACCCAGCAGCTCCCAGCTGATCCATTATCCATTCAAGGCAGAGTTCCATCAATTCTCCCTCCACTCTCATGCAAAGTGCAAAATCTGCTGTGGATCCTTGCTACCCTCCCCTGTCATTCCTGTTCCTGTTTTTTGCCCCACTTGGCCAGGTAGATTCTGTCTCTCTGTAGCCACCTTTGATTCCCAAAGAAGATCCCACTGTCATGGAAGCTAGATCCTCACTGCTGACAACAGTGCTGACCTCCAGAATCTGCCCACTCTTCTCTGGTCCTCCCCACTTAAGGAGAAAACAGAAAACAAAAATCTGGGCTGCATATGCTCAATCACAACCTGTGAAACCATCTGGAAATATCTGCTATGCTCCAGGTTTCCCTGACTGGATCACTGGTGCCCACTTGGAAGTGGACAATTGACCAGTGGCTGGACAGGCCTCAGCAGTCTCCAACACCCTAGAACTGAGCCCCTGGTCAGCAGAAAACATCCCAAGAGTGGCCAGGCTGAGAGATGGGGGTTAAAGCCCCCATGGGAAGGAGTCACCTGCTGCTATCAGCCACCCTGCTCTGGCTCAGATGCTTCACTGGACAGAGCTCCCAGCCCCTCATCCACACTCAGAAGCTGCTCTGGAGCTGCAGAGCTGCAGGTGGAGCAGGAGCCTTCCTCCAGAGGCCAGAAGTCACAAGTTTCTGAGTTTGCCATCACAGAAATCTTCATTTCCTACTCTGATTAGCCCACACTTCCAGCACATCCTTCAGTACAGTTGGGAGCTCAAGTTTTTTGTATCTTCAGCATCTTGGAGAAGAACCAGTCACTCCCTCTCTGGACCACTTCTGAACCAGCTGCTGCATCTGGGAGCTGTGCTTTAAGGCCTGCAGCTAAATGGGCTTCTCCACAGCACCTGCTGAAAAGGTGCTTGATTTTCCCCAGCTCTGATCAGGAATAGCTGGAAGAAGCTGTTAGAGCCTCCTGGAAGTTATCCTTTCCATCCAAAGGCAGCACCACAAAAATCCCTGAAGAGCTCTCAGGAGACCTCTGACAGCCTTAGAGGTTCCCAGGAGACCTCAAAGGAAAGCACAGAAAATCTTCATCTGTTGGCTGCCTCTTCCAGCTGCACTCACCTCCTGAATTTACTGCTGAAAGCATCCTTTTTTATTTGGAAATAGAGGGAAGAGTACAACTTTAAGGATAAACAATACAAAAGCCATCAAGTGGAACCTTCTTAGCTTGTACCGGAATGGAGTTGCTAAATCGTATCCCATCGCTGGCCCAGGCAGTGAAAATTGACATTTAATCAGAAATACTGCAAATTTCTACATTGCTTTGACATTATCCATTTTTCTTGGTGCCTTTGTTTTCCTGTGCAACCAACAGCTGTTACAAATCTCCGTGTAAAAAAATAAAATGGAAATACTTTAATGATTTTTTAAAAGTGATGGCGGAAACAGAGAAACAATTAAGTTTGCAATGTTGCAATTATTTAAAACCCATCTACCGAAATTCAAACTTCCAAACATTAAGGGGCCACTATGGTAGATCAATGAGGCATTACATAAACTCTACAAATGAGGTGCTTATTTGAAACTGCACTAGAGAGAACAGTATTCTGAACTTCCCATGGAATAGACAACATTGGCAGACAGATGACTGATTTCTGTTCTGTAATGCTGACATCACTAGCCCAGAAAGAAAGCATTTGTAGTTGTTCTTGCAGCAGTGGTTGTTACTCTTCTAGGACTACAGGTAAAAGTAGAGATCAATGCATTGCAGTGCTGTATTTATGCATTTTTGCAGTAAGTGAAGAAATACCTTATTCTCATCCCTCGGTCTTTTGCATTTATAAAGAAAAAGTAATTCCAAGGGTACTGATAACTACACATTCTTTTTCTTATGGTTGATTGACCCAACATCAGCTTCTTTTGTGAAGAGGAGGCTAAGGGGGACTATAATCTCAGCCTACCACTATTCCAAGGGGATTGTAAAAATGATGGAGACAAGGGCTTCTCAGTCATGAGCAGAAGATCAAAATTTGGAGGTTCAGACTGGATATCAGGAAATGATTCTTCACTTTCAGAGTAGTAAAGTGCTGGAAATGGTCATTGAGGAACCAAATCTCCGCTCCCTGGACAAATCTCCAGCCTTAGAGGTATTTGAGAGCCATTACAGGCAAAGCTGACCTGATACACTTTGGACTGCAGGACTTCCAGCAGCCCCATCCAAAGGGCATTTTTGCCTCCTATGACATGGGCTTAGTGGTGTCTGCAAAGGTTTTTGCCCAAACTGCAACCTGCTCATTAGTGCCTTTCCTCCATTCTCTCAAGTCTGTCTCCTCTTCTCCAGATTTCACAAATTTGCAGAAATTTCATTGACACTGAACTCTCTACCTCTCTATCAAATTGCATAATAAATCTGTAAACAAATTCAGAAGACATTTGGGGAGACTGAAGGAGAAAAGAAATTCAGAAATGCGAGCACTCTTCCTCCTTTTTTCCAGACAGGAATGATCACATATTTAGTTTTCGTTTTGCTCTCACAAAATGGTCCCAGGGGCCAGTGCCTGTGGTAATTCCTGTCTTTTTCAGGATGTCCTGGACACAGATGTATGAAGGCACAGATCCACCATTCATCTCCCCAACACATGTACAGTCCTACTCTCCAGAACACTTTTTTTTCTGAGACCAATGTTGCCAACTCTGCCAGACAGCATCCCAGACAGGGCAGACAACTGCTCTGACCTGCTATTGTAATTCCTATGTTCTGGCTCCCATGTAACATTTATTTCCATGACCTGATCAGCAAATCCAGATGAGGATCTAGGGCAGGACAGAGCAGATGGAACAGCACATTATGACCTCCTGGTGGTATTTCTCCTCCTGTAATGACTGAGTCCAGAAAAAAAGTTACAATGTCAGACTCTCCAAAATGCTACATCTGAGATCAAAGTCAGCAAATAAAAATGTCAAGTGAAAGATGTTCTTGTGCATCACAAATAGCACAGTCAGGCAGTGAGTCCAGTGGGACAGATCTAGCTGCCCATGTTGGGAAGTTGTTGGGACAGAAGCTGGAACACTTAATGCTTCATGTATTTAACTGGTCATTTCCACACTTAATGATTAACACAATGTGCAGCCACAGAGTGCATGAACTATGCCTGAAATACCAGCCATTACCTCAACTGGGTTGAGAAAAGAGAATTTTGGCTTGCTTGGAAGAGATTACTTGTCCATTATACACTCCCAGGCAGAGCTGCTGGCCCAATTGCTATGGGAAGGATGACAGACAGAACTCCAGTGAGTCTTTGGAGCTCTGACTCCATCATAAAATATCTTTTATTTACTACCACCTTTCACCAAAACCTTTTCAAACCTTCCATGTAAAAAAAATACCAGAAGTCCTTTGAGTTTCTTGACAGCAACCTCCATCTTGATAACAACCCTAAATGAGAGAGAGCTGTTTGATCTCTCTTTTGTTTCACTATTTGACAAGGTTGGCTTCTGCCTGGCAAGTGAGAGCAGCAGCACTGTGAATGCCATTCATTAATTTCCTATTTTGGAAAGAAGTTCAGGCCAATTTCTGAGTGATGGTCAAGGCTTGTATGGACACCATCTGTCCACAGGAACATCCCAGAGGCAGATCTGTATTGTCATGAATTCCTCACCTACAGTTGAACATGTCCAGAGCTTTCTAACCCACCTTACTCCTTCCATTTACAGAGGGGAAATGCTGAACCATTCAAAACCAGGCAGATCTTTCTGTGCCCACCTGAGCCAATGGGGTTTTGAGAGACTGACAGCATTCACCTGCTTCACCTCAGAGGTCCCACTACAAGGAAATATCTGATGAGGTTTCCCCCTGGATTTGGGACTCAGCACTGTGCATTCATCTTTTCTGCCATCTTATTCCTCTCTCTCATTTTCACTGTTCTAATTATTCCTGTTTTTGTTGGTGGGACTGCTCTTTTTATTATCATGTTTTGCTTTATTTCAATTATTAAACTGCTTTTACCTCAACCCATCGATCTCACCTTTCCCTACTCTCTTCCCCATCCCTCTGGTGAGTGGGGAGTGAGCAAGTGCTACACAGTTAAACTGCAATAGAGATAACAACAGTACTTTGCTCATATTCTTTAAGACTCAGAGTATTAGTCAGCTAAAACCCATTAGAAAACCACCCACGAACTTCCAATTCTTTTTTCTTTTTTCTTTTTTCTTTTTTAATCGAGAGGCTAAAATCATCTTTGTCAGAGATATGCAAGAGAATTGTGTAATGCACGTTTTATTCTGGTTTTCTTAGCTTTTCCTACGCTTCTGAGCTCAAGCATCCCCATTTTCTCTATTCTTTGTCGCTTATTTGCACAAGTTTTTTTATTCACCCATGAAATTCATTAGACATTATTGAACACAACTCTAAGCACAACACACCAACTAACAAACGGGGAAAAAACCCAAACAAGGATGAGTGAGCATAATGACTCACATGGGACAATTAAAACATGTCTGTAATTATTATTAGTCCTAAAATTTTACAGCGTGACAATGAGTTAAAACCAACATATGACTAAAAAAGCAAAGCAATGCAAAACCACCTTGACAACAAGCAACCATATGAAAAAGATAAAGAGCAACAGTGAATAAGTGAGCTCTGCTAAACATGTTCATTGGTTTCACCATTATCAGCTAAACAAAATCCTGCTTGCAATACAAGGCCTTTTTTCTGCAGTTCATTTCACTTCTGTTTTACAGGTTCCTGACTGAACACTTAGGATTTTCTCTTTGTGCATGACTCAATCCTTGCCCAAAAATATGCATGGGCACTGGCAAAAGCACCATTACTTCTTATTTTCTCCTTATGATTTTTCCCCCTAAATTTTACCTTGAAGTTAACCAGATTCTCATGTTCCTCCACAGCTATTAAATTAGGAAATCAGAGCCAAGCAATGTGCACACTCCCATCCTTTTGGGTCTCCAGCTGTTTCAACAACCTTTTTTTTGTTAAACCGTACAAGAACTTCCTTCCACTCCTAAATTCAGGGCTTTATTCAGAATAATCTGCTCCCAGTAGCTAATTTAGGTATCACGACTGCTCTTCTGCTCTGACAGCACAGCCAGCCTGGTCTGGCAGCGCTGGATTGTAGGTGGCCTGAATCACTGATCACTTTCCCAAATTCAGATGCTAAAGATAGGCTCCTGTAGAAAAACAGTCTGAATATGGCCCCACATCTCTGCCAGTTTTTCTCCCATGATTTGTATTTGCCCAGCCCTGAACCTCTCAACATCTCATCAAGGATGCTGCAAGAAAAACTCATCACTTCAGTGTCTCTTTCCTGGAAGGTGCACCACAACCATGTCTCTGCTTCACAGTGTCTATCCCTCCTTCTTAATGCTTCCCTTGATTTAAATTATGCAATCCCTAGATGCAAATAATTTGTAGATTCTATTTGTATTCTATTTAATACAATTTACAGACTATTGCTTAGAATGGGGCTGGTGCTGCACAAAGCATTACTGACCACATAATCCAAATGCCCTCCCAACAGGACAGAAATGCTCTCTCATTCAAGTCATCATCTCTATTTGCCTAAGACTTTTTTTTTCCCCTTTAGCATCTCTTCAAACTTCCTTGATTTAGCTGAGCTGACTATTAATTCACCTACTTTCTATTTGCCAGGCTTCATTGCAGTCAAAGCAAACACAGTCAGGTGACTGACATGAAATTTGGTCTGAAATACAAATGGCTGTGAGAATTTTAGTGCTTGATTCTGCCAGCCTTCATTGTAAGAAGAAATCCTGATTTATAAAAAAGGTCACCTTTGAATGAGCAGCAGCAATGCTGATAAAAATCTGCAGGACTGAGCCTTATAAATGCAATTTTTTGCAGGTTATTTAGAGAGAACAAAACAAGCAGACAATCAGATTTAGACATCTGTTTTAAAGACAACTCTGCAAATTGTCTGGAGACCAAAATAGATTATTAGCAGGAAATGGAGTTTTCTTAATATTGAATTTGATCCTGCCCTACTGAAAATCAATGGAATTTTGTCGCAGACTTTCATGTGAAAGGAACTTAACAAGCAACATATACAAAAGCAGAGTTACAGCAACTGTCAAGGAGAAAGCTCAGTTAGGATAAACCTTCAATTTCAATATAAAAATGTTCCTGCTTGAGAATGAAAGAGAAACATGGGAAGAGATAAATGTCTGATTTGAGTGGAATTGCTGAATGCAGTAGTGGAACCATTCAACTTTCTGCATAATCCATGAAGTATAAAAACTGAGAGAAAGCAAAGAAAATCCAAAAGACTTAGGTCCACAAGGATGTGGTTCCATGCAGAAGTATTCACATGGAAAGCACTGGTGCTTCCCTTAGTGATGGCATTTTTATTTTTGTACCTTCAAACAAAAATATCAGAATATTTTACCCATGTCAATTAACCCAGAATCCTTCTGGGACACACATCCTTATTACACCCATTTTTGAAGGCTACAATGACACAGAGTTTGACTCATTAAAGGCCAGAAAATGAGTCAGCAAAGGAAAAGAACCCCAAAGCCCCAATCATCCATTGTCTGTGATAACCACTGAATAACCTCTCTCTTCGTCACTACTCAGCCTTGGGAATAAAGTCACTTATCTGAGAAATAAAACTATTCCTTACTTGATGTCTGCCTTTTTTGTATGTTTGTTTTCCACTATGATTGCCTCCCAACATTTCCCAGCCTTGCACACAGACTGATGCACTTAATTTTGACAGATACAAAATCCGTCTTAAATCTGCTGCAGTGTTTATACTGGGATGCATAAAAATGACTTTGTGAAACAGAGTCTCGGAATAGAAAACGAGATTAAAAATATTTTGCACATGAAGACTTCTCTAGGCTATGAGAGAATGAGGCTGTACAAACCTCATTCTCTTTCTCCAGATCGCCTAAAGGGGACCCTACAGCAGAACTATTATCTTTAATAATATTTTCTCTTTTCAGCATGTATTTTATTTTCTTCTCTCTGCTAACAATACTCTAGCCTCTTAATAGCTCCTGAGTTCACCTCCTAAAAAGATATTCTAGGATAAGCCTTGTCAGTATTAGATTTGCAAAGGTTTAGAGACAGCTTGGGTTCTCTCTGCTAACGAACACTTTGTGATAAATGCCCTCTCAAGGAGTGTATTGCAAAAGTGATTTGGTCAGTGTATGAGCCAGTTTGCTTTACAAGCATGAACTTCCCTGGCCTGCCAGTATTACTGCAAAATAGAATCATTTTCCTAAATGGTTTCATTAAAGGGACATTGTGAGGCTGAATAGGAGCTATTGAATGAAAATGGACAGAGTGAATTTTTAGTCATGCCAAACCAGTCTGTGGCATCAGTCACAGGGGTTTCACTGGGAAAAAAAAAAAAAAAAATCTCCATCGCTTTATTTGGAGTTGAACTCATTTGCAATGATTCTGAAAGATTCACTGCCACTGTGGCTACAGAGCCCTCATCAGCCATCATCAAGCCAATCTGTCAGAAGAACCCAGGATGAGTTATTGTCTGACAACACCAAGACTTTCATTTGCTGTGGAAAATCATAATCTTCCCTTTGCTTCAAACAATTCCCATTCAATTGCCCCCCCCAACTTATTCAAGCCATACAAAGCCATGATGGGAATATCAAGAAGGAAGAACGAGGCACACGGAGCAACCACAGCCTCTCCTTGAAGGGGTGTCACACTGAGCAGCAACAAATTCTGCATTTTAATGAAAACCAGGAAGATGAGGGCCAGGAGAGCATCATGTGAGACAGCTGTTGCTATTTTTAATGTACAGCAATGCTGGAGCACAGACTGTGCCTCCCATGCTTTGGGATTTTTCAACTTTCTCTGGAAGATGGGAGGATGGGATATCCTGAAAGAACTCCACCTACACAGTAATTTAACATGGCCCATGGGCATGGGCACCAGGATTTTTCTTGCTTCTTTTTCTGCCTGAAGCCCACATTTTAATTTCTGGAAGACTGAAACATATATCCCTAATGTCTTCAGGCTGGTGATATTGTAGTTGAGTGACACTTAGTGGGCCGTGACAAAAAGAGTTGATGATCTGTCCTTCATTTCTGCTGAATCTCTGTGTGCACTTCCACATGGGAGGGTTCTGTGGTCAGGTACAATAAACTTTTTCCTCAGACCTGTCCCATAAAACAAGTGCAACTGCAAAGTCTTCCACACAAAAGCCATATAAACAAATACAACCATTCCCATCAATAGGATTCATCTCCTCAAACTGCAGCCATGCAAAAGCAAAATCTTCTCTAAGTTCAAGGAGATAAATACACTTCAAAATGTATTTCCACTCCATCTGTCCTGGGCAGCTCTTGTAGGAGGGGAAGAACTGGCCTGGGACTGTATATCTCACTCCACTGACAGTGGACAGAGCCTGGACTTTCAGGCATTTCAAATTAAAGGAGATTAATATCTATACCTATACCTAAAGTCCACAAGTGAGCTAATTATGCACAAACTCCTACAGTCACAACCTTAACAGTAATTCAGTGGGCTGCCTTTTTATTGTTATCAATATTTTGAAGGCACATTTCTAACACCAAATCCATTTTCAGATAGCATGGGCATAAGAACAATTGAGAAATATGTAGGTGTCACAAGTGTAGGTGGGGTTTCTGGAATTCATCTTGTTTCATATCCACTGTAAAGATAAATATCAATGCACGGCAATACTCTTGGAATTTGTTTATCTTGCTGCTGATTCATTGCTTATTGATCATTAAAGGGAAATCAGTGGCATGAAGTTATATTTCTGTGTAAGCAGCAATTCCAAAATATAATGAGGACAAGCAGATATAAACTTTCAATGGCCTAGGGAAAACACATAGTTTAGCAAATGTGTGGTGGGTGTTATGCACAACCTCCTATAAAATAATAGGAAGAAGAGAAAGAAACAAGAAAAGAGAAAGAAAGACAAAAGGCTGCTTTATTTCCCCAGACTCTCAGCCACCTTTCCTTCTAGCTTGCTCTACATTACAGATCCCACATGCATCTCTGTCAAGACAGCCTATGTGGGCTCACTGAAAGCTCCTGTCATCCAAGCTGGGGCCTGGAACAAAACTGAGAGACCAATAAATCATGCTACAAAAGAGAAACTCACACACCACATAGTGGGCTCTTTTTTCCTTCCTCTTTTGATTTCCCAATGCCTTTTTTGGTCTTATGTGATGCATCTTGCAAAGGCATTTGGCAGATCAACAAAGCTCATGCACAAAGACAATTCATCCTCATCATCCTTAGTGTGACTTGAGCTAGCCAACTAAATCTGAGATAATTTTCTTAGTGAAATGGGATTGGATCAAAACCCTGATATCAGAAAGCAACTGAACTTTCCAGAAGTTCACCCGAGTGAATTTTCTTGATATTAAGAGTTCCAGAATATGACCTCAAATATCTATTGATGGAACCTATTCATTCCATAGGTTGATTGAGCCTTCCAAGTACTGTGGGATGGCTTTTTTGTAGACTTAATTCTGGTGTTACCTACAATAATAATATATTTGTGCAACATCTGTACATCTGTGTAGTTAATGAATTAACAGAGCTGAATCAGGCCAGTCATTCACTGTGTCTGCTTGTCTAGATACTGAATTTGATAATAGACTGTGCTCATAGCAACAGGATGAGTATTTCAGGATGGATATATTATGGGGGAGAAAAAAGCCCTAAATGAGATGACTACTGACTACAGCACAGTCAGGATGGAAGAAGGACTGATCCTTGGAGAGGGCTTTAACTGAGCTAAGCAGGAAGCTTTAGCCACACACAGGGTATATCATGAAGTATAAAATAAAAACAAATGGGCATATCCTACCCAGTGTTTCACTCCTGTTCTTAACAGATAATGATCAGTGCTAAAAATACATCAGAAAAAAAGGCAGCCTGGGTACCCAAAGGTTTCTTACTTCCATAGAAAACCTTTCAGTGGAGCCTCTTTGCTGTAATGGCAATCTTCTCTATGGAGGATTTACATCCCCAGCACTTTCAAGAGAACAATCTTAACCAATCTTAACAATCTGAAATGTTCTCCTCCCATGCAAATCATCACTACCATGGCCAAACCCAAATTCATCTCTGGGCAAATATTCAAACCATTTTGCTGTGCTGTTTTTTGGGGGGGTTGTTTGTTTGGTTTGGGGATTTTGTGGTGGTGGTTTTTTATTTTTCTTCCTCTGTGCTTCAAGTGAGTTGCCCCAGAGGCTGTTCAGAGCAGAGAACACTCCTTACTCCAAGTCCTGTACTCTCAAATTTTAGATGCAATTACTCCACTCTGACCTCTGGAAGTGAGAGGAGTTGGACAGAAAAATCTCTGTGAAAAACAACTCAGAAGTGGGTGATATTTACAGGCAAACAGTAATTTGCCAAACCTGTGGTTGGGAGGCAATTTCACACACTGCTTTCCAGGATCCAAGGGCCTCTGTACCATGTTTTATGCAACTGCAGCTGAAAGCCTTTTGCACAGTGTGAACTGCCCAATTTAGTGCAAATAAGTTAGTTTGCCTCCTATATCAATACCTGCCAATGTTTTAGCATAAAAAGAAATGAGGATATTAAGGCTATTTCTTTTTCAGACAGCATCTGGTTGGCTATTGTGAAAATGCTAGGGCAGTTGTTCACATCCATTTTCCATTTAGCCTAAATTAGCCTTTTAAATTTAAAAATACCCTAGATTTCCCCAGTTTATAATTTTTGCCTTTGATACCATTTCTGAACTGATGGAAACTTCAATCAGAATGTTCTTAACCTCTGACAAATTGAATATTGGGAGAGTATATTAAGCAGAACACAAAAACTAAATAGATTTTTGGAAGGGTTGTAAAAGGCAAGAAACAAACTAGAATAAAAGATAGTTGGAAGAAAAAATAAGATTGATTTTTAAGACTGAGATCTGATTTAGGGCCAGCACTCATTGAAAAAGAGTACCTTGTGTTATAACAAAAAAAGAGAAAGTGATTAATGTTAAAATAATAGTTTCCATTTCAATTTGTGTGGGCACAAGTAAGTTTAAAAAATGTTGTGCCTTCACAGTGGTAAATTAGTGCATTTTGCCCACACATATATTAAAAAAAAAATACAAAATCATATAAAACACAATTTTCCTTTTGCAATGCCTAGTTCTCCAAACCAGGTGCAAAGTTTTAAGGCTCAGGATTCTTAGCCTCATATTCAGACCCCAGAATTAAATTACATCATCTCTTCTTTCATTTTCTTAAACCCAAATTCAAAAGTACCTACTACCTCAGGGTGCCTGTTTCATACTGTCACAGATAAAACATTTTTACAGGTTACCTGCTTTTAAATCCTCTGAACTCAAAAGGCTGGCTGAGGCAGGGCTACAAAATTGAGCTGACCCAGACAATAATTATTGATAATCAGAGAGTTTCTTGCTTTCAGATGGGATGGAAGAACAGCAGTGACAGTCTGTGCCATGGCACTTCACTGTCTGCCTTTCCATTTGTGATCTGAATCTGTGTGTAATGCATGTGATTTAAAGATAATGGAAAATCTGGCTTCAGAGAGAGATCACTGAAAATGTGGTATTTATTTTTCCAAAAATATTTTAAAGAGATGAAATCATGAGGGTGAGCCCTGAGATCTAGCCAATATTTCCACTGAGCATTTAAGTTCAAGGAGGAGGGGAAAAATAATCAAAAAAAATAAAGGTAAACTAATTCAACTTAGAAGATGCTACTGATGACTTGGAGCAGACAATAAAATTCAACAGGATTTTGATGACAGCCCAAAAATCAGTAAAATGCAATTCACTGAAGAGGAGGACAAAATACTAATACACAAATCTTCAGCGAGAGAATGCAAATGTAAATATCTAGCTGCTAAAAAGAGAAACCAACCCAAAAACCTGGCTGGGGGACAAGCAGCTCTGGTCCAGACTGGGTAACCAGGCACAAGTGGCTTGTAAAGCAAAACAGCATAGGCTCCTCTGGGCTGTGCTGACGTTCAGGAGAGTCTGGAAGAGAGTCTGGGAGAGCATCACTCCATCCCAGGCAGTGCTGCTGGAGTTCCAGCACCAACACAGCTTTGGCTCTGGCCCACACTGTGACACTCAGCAGAGGGCAGTGGGAGAAGAGGTCAGAAATGTGTTAACAGGAGAGGTAAAAGCTTTCACTTCACCAAGAGGGAGTGTGTTTAGTTATGCTAGAGAACAGGGAAAAGCTGTGAGGGGGAGGCCAGCTTCTACCAGAAAGGCTTTTAAACAGGATGGGAATGGAGACCACAACAGGGCTCAAATGTCCAGCGGGGATCTGGTGTTTATTACATCTTGAAAGTCTGCTTCAGGTAAGATTGTATTTAAATCTCAGCTCCCAGAGAGACATAAATTCCCACTTCTCATATAAATTTTTAATACACTTCCATTATTAAAGCAAATTTTATTCCAAGGAGCTTTGCCTCTAAAATTAATCAAAAGATTTTTGTTGTACTCCAGACGAAGCAAACACAGAATTCCAGGAGCCTAACACAGAAACCAGACTTCTATAAATAGACTGTGTGGAGCCTGATTTGCTGCAAGTCGAGGGGGTAGGTCACATATCACATCTCTCCAGGCTGATCAGCACTGGTCAGGTATTGCTTGAAAGGCAGCCCAAGATGGAAAGCAAATAGATTGATTCAGCACTGAGCTCAGAAACACACACTGCTATGAAATGAGAGCTGAAACTACATGAAATGCACTGATTTCTCTATATATTTGAAAACAGAGCTTGAGGTGTCTTTTTTTTCCTCTCCTGCCTGTTTATCATTCTGCCTGCAAATGCTGAAAATAAAGCATGTTGGTTATGAATAGGTGGAAGTTATATCTCCATCCCAAACAGAAATATACCCTAAAGCATCTCTCCTGGTTCTTCCCAGTTTGGGCAAACTCCTGTCAACAACAGAGGTGTTTTGTATGACCAAAAAAAACAGGAGCTCCAAACCTAATGGGCCATGCCCATGGTCTATCCTCTGTGCTAAGGCAAAGCTCAGCAGAAGACCATGGAAGGCATTTTCTGATTCTGGACCCAGTGTCAAGGCAGAGATGTTCAGCACAGCAGCACTCAGACATCACCCAATGAATGGATGAAGACTTAAGGGAGGCAACAGCGAGGCACAAAAAGTGTCAGCAGATACAGAGAGGTCCTTTGCCTGCCCCTCCCAACTGTTTGTGGGGCTACACAGAGCCATGCTCACATTCATGAGTTTCATGCTATGGATTTTGTTGAAAACAGGCTTAAAAATGCCATCCCAATCCTCTTTCCCAATGCCTTTTACTTGGTATGTGACAAATAGTGCAGAAATACCTAAATACAGAGCAAGATACCTTTAGTAAGAAAATCTTTGTCCTTCAGAGAAGGAATTTGGTCCAAAAATCAATTTTCTCATTAATTATTTGTATCAACAGAAATGCTGACACATCAAACAATTTTCTTGGCTTCTTGTATATTACCCTCAGGTGACAGCCTTTTGCTCAGTGCCCAAAAGAATATTTCAAAGATTTCAAAGCTGCTGCTTTTGGGGACCTCTCCCCAAGACTGCAGAGATGAAGCAGTGCCAGGCACCTGGCATTCAACCACTGAGCTTCACTCACTGCTTTCATATCCTTTTCTTTCAACCACACACTGAAAAAAGGGCAGAGTCATTTTATAACCCACTACTTCAGAAATTGAGAGGGGAAAAAAGAATATTCATAACCTTTGCTTGAAGGTTTGTCCCACAAAATTTCTTTTGTGAGACTGAGAGAAAATGGGAGAGTAAGAGCCTCCATGGATGCTACTTTGATCTTACACCAGGAACCCATAACACCCTCTGTGTGACTCCATTTTGGCTAGACAGGACTGGCTTTCCTCAATGTAGGAGACAGTAGAGGAGTTAGGTCACGTGCCTGGTTCCATTCCAGCTTCAATCCAAAGTTGCTCTTGACACAAAACCAGAGAAAACTTGGCAGCATCATCTCCCAACCTTGGGTTGAGTCCCGAGCAAAAATCCAAATGAAACACAAGGTCCCAGATCTGCATGGAGCCAACAAGAGAAAATGCTGGCACTGATGCTGGCAAGACAAGCAGCCAAGTTTTGCTGATATCTACGTGGTGCTTCTCTTTCAGCTGCCCACAAAGAACTAATATTGCTTTGTGTGGGCTATTTGTCCTGTAAATTGGGATCTAAAGCCAATGAGAGGGATGTCATGGGAAGCAAAACTGCTGTCAATCCTTGTGGCAGGGTCACCATCTCCCAGGCCACCAAGAGATCAGAGCCAACCTGCACCGGGCAGTGCTGAAAGTCCCAACAATGAGAACCAAAAGGAAGATTTCAAGAATGACTAAATAGTTGATCACACCAAAGAAAACAGCTGCATTTTAGCTCATGAGGATGGATGGATGGATGGATGGATGGATGGATGGATGGATGGATGGATGGATGGATGACTATTCAAATTGTCTCTATGTCAGACAGAGGATTGGGGGCTGATCTTTCCGGAACATTTCCGGCATGATTAGGCCAAAATCACCAAAACTGTGACATCTTTGCTCACATCAAGCAGGATATTTATGCAGGGTTGAAACAGTGCTCGGAATGAGTAAGGATGCCAAATTGCCGCTTGATGCTTTCCATGATTCAGCCCTGGCTGCTCCCTGAGATGAAAGGCAGGACTGGTAACCACCCAAAGTCAAAGCAGCCCCTCACAGGCCTAAGTGCCATGAAATCATAGCACAGATTACACTGCACAGACACTAGATAAGCCTGTGACCAGCCTCTTCCTCAAACACACTCACTTTTTCATTAGCCTAAACTAAATGGTGCCCACAGAACGGAGTCAGACCTCATGGACAAGAGCTCAGGAGGACGATGTTCTCAGTGCATTACAGACTGGGAGGAAATTTTTCATTCCCTGGAAGTGGGCAGAGAATCAATAGCTCATTTTTCATGTTATGGTTATTATGCCCAGTGCTTCACAGGCATTGTGTCATATACAGCCTCTATAGCAACGGCTCAGATTCCTCACTCCTGTTTGCTCTGTCAGTGGCAGTAATTGCAAAAAATCCCCAGGGCTCAGGAGTGTTTAGCTCCAACTGGGAAATACAATAGTGGACCCAGTAAAAGTAAAGTAATAAAGAGAGGCCACACAAATATGAAAACAACTGCAGCATGACACCTTTCCAGTTCCATTAGAGTGACTACCCCAGTGGCAACCCAGGTCCTCAAAGAAAGTGTGTGGTAAATGGTTGGGGTTTTATTGAAAGTGCCTTTCACCATTCTACAAGAATTGCTCCTGAGCACTGTAGCAACATCACAGCACTGCACACACTGCTTGTAGACATCCCCTGCATTCCTTGAGCAGCAGGAGGGCTGGGAAGATGGTAATAACTTGGAGCATGACTCTCCCCGCTCAGGCTCACCTTCAGGCCAGGACAGAGCAACCTCATCTCTGTATTCAACTTTAACCAACCTGTGAGTGCAGAATGGACATGCCATGAGTATAGAGCTGGGAGCTGAGGAGAGGGAGCAAATACTCACTGGTGAAACACACCAAGCTATGAATCCCCCAGACCACAGCACAGAACTGAACATACTCTTGGTTTTGGCTTGCAAAACAGCTAAGATAAACATTAAGACAGCAACAGCAGAAACAAAAGCAAGAAGGTTGCTAAATACCCCTGCAATGGGCTTGTCTTTCAGGTAAGTGAAACAGGGCATTGAGTATAAAATGGCTCCTTGGTGGCAAAGACTTCCAAGCCAGTTTAAGAATTGTAGAATTGATTGGGCTATAAGGGACCCTTAAAGGCTACTGAGTCCAACCCCCCTGCAATGATCAGGGATATCTACTAGATCAGCTTGCTCACAGTCTCATTCAACCTGATCTTGAATTTTTCCAGGGATGGAGCATCCACCACCTCTCTGGGCAACCTGTGAAAAATTCCAAAAGCTTGTGGGCCAAGGGCTAATTCTCAAGAGTACAGACCATGGACTGGACCTGCAGCTCCCCCTGCACTGAGATTGTAACAATACATCATCAGCAGATAAAACCACCCTGTCTCACAAAGATCTAATCCCAGCTCACAAAGATCTAATCCCAGCTCACATCCCCAATCACAGGTGAGCAACCCAATGCTTGATGAATTCTGCTTCCCAAGGATAGGAAGAGCCAAGATGAAAGGATCAAAAAGCAAGGTTGCTATGGACACTTGGCAGCCACAAGCCAGTCACCCCCGTGGTAACTTTCCTGACACCTCCTGCTTAAAACACCAAAAGGCAGAAGAATCATGAGGCCTTGCTTTCATGGGCTGCATTTGTACTGAAAATGGACATGGAGTGAGCTTCTGCCCTTGTGCTCCATGGGAGGTTTCTGTCCCCACTGAGCTCCCTCAGGACACCCAGGTCAGGCTGTGACAGCTGTAGCACCCCAGTCACACCCCCAGCCTGCTCTGTCCCTCCTCTTGGCTCTTGGTGCCTGGGAGGAGCAGGAGGCAGCAACTTCTCTCACTTCACTGGGGAAGGGAAAAAACAATCAGAATGAAGAAGGTGTTGAAGAAAGACCACCCCACTTGGCTTCCTCCATGTTCCACTGACTGCCAACTTCTGTTCAGGGCTGCTTTTCATTCAGTGTGGACTTGGGGATACATAGAGGAGAATTCTTTTTTAAGAGCTGCCCTGCAGAGAAAATGACAGGACACACTGCCACTGTTACCCCTCTACCTTCCATTCCTAACCTCTATAAAAGTTCCTCTGACAGCTTATGTAGCAAATAGAAGTCATTTGCTATACCTTCAATTCACAACTATAAAATTCCAAATTTTCTTATCTCTGCAAAACATACATATTCATATATATATATATATATTCTTATAAATATCCTTCAGTGTAAAGAAAACAAGAATATTTTATTTTATTTCACACAGTAGAAAGGTTGAAGTTAGACCTAACAAACCTTTGCAGCCTAAATGGAAGTTGCCTGGTTGTATTTACAGGAACGTAGAAAACATTTTCATCAAATTCCATATAGACAAGAAATGAAAAGCACTGATGACTGAACAGCAGAAAAAGAATGAGAAAGCTGGTTAGACTCTCATTTTCTCCTGACTACACAAGCAAATGATCTATCAATAAAACTAAAAGATAAAAACTGATAGGATGAAGCAGCACACACAGACCCTAATTCAATTAACCTGCAAAAATGCCTGCCAAGAGTTTCAAACCAGGGCTGATTTTCATGTGTATTAATACAGTTTTCACTCAGTAGATTTGAAATGTCGCAGTAATTTATAGCACCAGAGAGCAAACTGATGCTTGTCTCTGATCAAAAACCTGCAGCAATGTTCCAGCACTGTTTACAGTATTTACAATTGCTGATACACGTTTGTCTTCTGGTACAAATATTTAGTTTTGGCCACTGCTGGAGAAAAAACAATTTGGTCTTGAAAAGATGTTCTACTATTTGCTTTATGATGCAGTGTCTTTAAAAGGGTTATCTATGCATATAAATAAAGGGTATTTGATGAAGGTTTTGCAGGCTCAGGAGTGGCCAGTTTTACCATCAGCCTGTGCTCGACTCAGGTTGTGTTGGGCACTGTATTTCCAGGCAGTGAAAGGGGCTGGAATGCCAAATTTCATTTATTCACTTCATCCAGCAACTGCTTTAAAAGGATTTAGCATGAGAAGCAGAGCACAAAGCTATCAGAAGAGCACTGCACGAGTGAATAGAAATTGAAGACAAATGAGTTCCCTGTGAAATACTGCAATCACTTCTTTAGGCAATAAAGAGGTGGTTTGTTAAATAATAGACTAGAACAAGTCCAATAAAATAAAAACTGTCAAAGTACCCTTTTCAAAGTTGCTACATAATCTTCCAATTTTGCTTTCATTAGTAAACAGTAACAGATGATCAGATTCTATCGTCATCTTGTCTGGACAATATCTTAGCAGCATTTGAATACATTACAAAATGAAAGAATACCAGAAGAAGAAAATTTAATGTAATTACCACTTTCTGAAAATAGACTGTGCATAACATTCACTTAATATAGCTCAAATAAAGTGAGAAAGAAATCAAGGATGGAGAAACTGTTTCCTATTTAAGACCAGATACAAACAGCTTGTCCTAACCATCTCTTCAGCATCTACTCCCCTTCCCTGTCTGTTGGACCAAATGAGCAAAAATATTTCTGCCAGGAGTAGCAGCACATTACTGCCTGACCAAAAACCTCAGCCTCAATCAGCCCAAGGATGCTCTGGCTTCACTGGCTGCAGACCTTGAGTCAGATGAATCCTCTCCCACAAACACTTTTTCCTTCACAAAAAGAGAATGAAAGTACAGAAAGTGAGAAATTTGCAGTAAATTGTGTCCCAGTGCAGCAGCAGCTCTGCCCTTGCACAATGCCCTCCCATGTGTACACAGAGAATATGTTTTCCTGCAAGCAAGAGAATAAAAAATGCCCAATTTCCCTCAAAAGCTTATGATTACTGTCCCATGTCCTGTCCCTGGCTCCCCCTCAGTCTCTTGTGACCCCATCAAGGGTACAAGAAACCCTCTCTGTCCCACTGAGATCTTCACCTCTGCCAACTTGTAGAACATAATTACTTTCTGAGATTTCTGTCCTGTTTCAAATACAGTTGAAATCAATCACTAACTTGAAAAATTACTGGGGACAGGCATACAGACAGCATTGCAGGTACTAATTTCCTTAGGAAATAAAGCTAAAAACCAGCTTCCTGCCTGTATTGCCAGACAGAAATCCCCCTTCCTTAACCCCATGTGTCTCTAGCTCTACCTACAGCCACCCTAACTTACAACCAAGCTAAAGAAACAAGGCACAGCCTTGGTTACATCAATCATTAACACAAGAGCAGCTGATAACGAAAGTGCACAATGTCCATGTATCTGTTTATCATTAGAACTGCAAATATCCTTTGGCCTCTTTTTTTAATTCTCAGCCAAGAGAGGAAAAAAGCACAGTTTGGAGGGAAGAAATACTACATGGGGGCCTTTCTCAAAGCCCTTTACCCTGATTACTGAGAGTGTTTTTTGTCCTTTTCTCAACCAGTCTTCACCGGTTGGGCACAAACTGAAAGGCAGAATGGAAAAAAATGAACCATCACCTGGTTCACCATATCTGCTCAGGGAACTGATATTAGAGTCTGCTTTCATTTAGTTGACATTGAAAAGGTGCTCCACTCTAGCAAAATCAGCATGACATCCACTGGCAGAGGCTAAACCTAGAGGAATTAGAATGGGAAATTAAAGATGAATCATAGGGATGGCTGACTTTTAAAGGACATGGTAAATTCAAAGCAAAATATGGTATTTGTCTGAAAATCCTGTGGCACATCAACCAGAATTTAGCAGGTCCAGTGCAGAAACAAAGTTAAGTACTAGCATCTGTGATATTTAGGAACAGAATGACCACAGCAATTCTTCTTCAGACCAAGCCACCAGATCTCTGAAAAGGGGGGAGAGAAGAGAAGCAGGATGCCTAAAAGGAGAAGAATAAACTGGTCAAGAACCCTGGTACCAGGTTTTTGCAAAGAGGTTTCACATGCAGTTTGTAATTCCAATATTTCCTTGATGTTTCTTGAACAGGAGATGAGAAATTGCTGATCTCCCTGTGCCTCAGTGCTTGGTGCCCGTGGCACTTGGAGCACCCAGTGACACAGCAGAATTGTGAAACCCTGCACTTGGGGCAGAGCCCTGCCACTGATGTACTGGGCAAACTGGTGGCTCACTGTGAGCTTTGTTTCTATCACCTGTCAAGTGTGAAGGATGCCTTTGGGAGTTTTCTGTTTACTGCTTCAAGGTCTACTGCTGAACAATATTTCAGTTCAGTCATGTTACTGTTAACTCAGGAAACTTTTTCAGGGGTTAATTGTAAATCTTCAATACAAAAGATAAGATTGTCATTTTTTTTCCTAAAATAATAGGCTCACACTATAGTAGGCATCTGCTTTGGAAATTAAACACCTTACTCAAAGTGAAGGCAAAACCCTTTGAAAAGAGAACAAAAAGCTTACTTTTTTTTTTTTTACTGCTAAATTCTTTCAATGCTTTTCTTTTACTCCTCTGCTGAAACCCAGAATTAAAACAAAATTCTAAATTATGTATCTCCAGTTTTATCAATGGACATCTTTGATTTTTTTTTTTTGAAAGGTTGCTTACTTGCCACTGCCTGTCTGAAAAGAATATACAAAATTTCTGCTGCATTGATAATCTAGATGTCAATTGTTAGGAATAAATTTCAGGAAAGGTTAGATGACACATAACTTACTGGGAACCACTCTGTAGGATTGCAGGCAAGGTTACAGTAATGTCCTTTCAACAGGATAAATAACATATCCATTCACTATGAGCCAACCCTGTCATGTTACCTCATTTTAATCAGCCCTTTCATGATACAATATTCATGTGGAAATTGGGCTAAAAATACCCCCTTGCCAAGGTGATTGAAGAAATAAAACTGAGAACTTTATTTTGCATATTTTAAGATCAGGTTTTGTCCAGAAATAATGTGGCATATTAATTGAGTTTCATGTGGAGAAGAGAGGTAATGAAAGCAAGGGGAGGGAAGGAGGAGACAGGCCAGGAGCTATTGCCTGTCCATCAATGATTAACTAGCCCAGGCTAAAGCTAACAACATCTTCTTGCACTCCTCAGAAGCAGTCATTCAGCACCTGTGATTGCATTCAAACAACACAAATTGAAAAGCCAAATGCTGGGCTTGCTGGACCATGACCACTCAGCAGCATCCACAGAAACCCAGGTGGCCAAGTCAGCCCTCGAGGTGGTCCTGGGTGGGTCAGTGGACAGACCTGGCACACATGTGCTTTCCCAGGAAAGGAAAATATTGCTCGTGGGGATGTGCAAGGGGAGGAGGATTTCCTTTGTCTCTAATCCCCACCACACAGCAAGAGTCAGCTGCCTAGGGAGTCATTAAGAAGAAGAAAAAAATCGTCCTGGTCTACAAGAAGAGGTTTACAAAGGAAAGGGAGCAGCACTGACTGTGTGTACGAAAGCCACGCTCAGCCATGGCACTGCGTGGTCTCAGAGCTATTCCCCCAACGGGTCTCATTCTCTGCTTGCTCAGTTTACAAATCAAAACAAGATATTTCATGTTGTTCAGCCTGCAAGCCCAGCCTGGTGCACTGAAAGATCAGCCAGTGACCTTTCCCCACCAGCACTCCATCCTCATCCCTGCGCCGAGGAGTCCAGAGACACAACCAAGCTCTGCTTGATCCTTCACTCTCATATTGGCTGTGCCACGCTGACAGTAAAGAAATTTGTATCTGTCAGGTTATTAAATTGATCTAAGTGAGAAGAATCACAGGGGACTGAGGCTGTGATGAGGTAGTTCTCTCCACAGCCACATGCTGAAAACCTCCTCCTCCTTTTTCCCCAAATCCTTCAACCAAGCACACACAACCTTCTGTCAATCAAACTCATCTCAGGCTCAGTGTGTTCATCTTCCACAGGCATAAGGACACATCAATATAATGGAGACCAGGACCAGTCCTGGAAGTTCCATACCAGTGGTTCTGTGAAGCTTTAAGCTGGTTTTTGAAAGGGCATTTTGTCAAGAATAACTGCAGCAGTACTTTTGACTTTTTGCAGCTGAACTGAAATAGATGAGAAGTAATAGTAAACCAATGAGAACAAAATTGACTATCACACTGCATACAAAAAATTACAAGACAATCCTTTTCTGCTTTTTTATGCAATAATTCCACTCTACTACATTGTCACAATACTCAGCAAAGAAAATTCTCATTCAAAAAGCCCCTATCTGACATTAAGAATTGGACTTTCTCATTTCAAGTAAAAAAGAGTCTCTGTTTCCTCTAGTTATTTTCCTTTTCCTTGCATAGAAAGAAACTGAGCATAACCAGAGTGGTGCTTCTGAGCATAAACTTTTACAAGGTTCCAAGGAATGTTTCTCAGGGGCCAGTACCACAGCTGACACCATTTTCCATCAGATGCAATGAGCTCTCAGAAAGTTTGCAGATAACCCCAGACTGAGGAGGAAGAGCTGAAAATGTGCTGGAGGATTTTGCTGTTCATAGGGACATCCAGAAGCTGGAAAAATGAGCTTCCAGAAACTGCACAAGGCCAGTCCTGCATTTGGGAAGGAATGAGCTCAGGACAGGTGTCCAGGCAGCTAAATGCACATTGGATTGCTACCCTGAGAGCCCAGTCTGCAAGGTCTCTACTCAGCTGCTTCACCTGGGATACAATGTCCAGTTTGGGAATGCCAACAGTACAAGAGGGATGTTGACAAAGTGGAATGGACTCACGTGGCCAGGGGCTGGAGCACACAATGGATGTGGAAAAACTCAACAAACTGGGAGAGGAGGATCAGGGGCTGCTCAGCATCCATGTCCTGACAGTAAGGGGAGCTTACACAGAAGACAGGGTAAGATTTTCTCAGAGGTGCAGAGAAGGAAAGTGACAATGGTTAAACGTTCTAATGAAGGAAATCTTGATCAGAGATATGGAAAAAAAATATGCACACCAGCAGAAATCTCACTATCCGTGGAGATTTGCTTAACATGCTGGTGCTATCCAAGCAATATCACCTAACCTTGGAGGTTAGAGCTCCTTTGAGCAGTTGGCTTCCAGAAGGCCCTTCCAAACAAAAGTTTTATATGATGCTCAATACCTACATCCCCATTCCTGAACTTCTATTTTTTATGATGGCTGCTGCAGGAAAAGGCAGGCAAAAGAGTCAGAATTCCTCCACTGCTTTTCAAGAAGAGAAAAGTAAGGGTACAACTTAGACTTGGCACAACTTATCCACATATTTAAGGACTCCAGAAATGGAGAGACAGAAAGAAAGCCAAAACCTACTGCTCATTAGAGATGAGGTGACCTCCCTGTTTCTTCTGGTGTTAAGAGAAAATGCACCTTCACCTTCCACTCCACCAGGGGATTTCAGTCTGACCAAAAGCAGCTGATCTACTGTGACTCAGTTCCCAGTTTTCCCTCTGAGGGAATGAAGAAATAAAATCCAGAGGGCAATAGCAAGAACAGAAACAATTACTATGTTATTCACAACAGCAGCTGTGTCTGTATTTCATTGTGTCATGCTCAGATCATTTTGAAAACCAGCACCCCTGCTATGCACCCTGCTGCACACAGCTCATCGAGCAGCAGCACAACTTCAGCAGCCAAACAGTGGCAGAAAATCACTCCTGCTTTTCAAGTTAAAAAATTAGAGATCAAAGAACAGGGTGTTTTCTAGGTCATGGTGTCAGATTCCAGAGCTCACAGTTAACAACAGGCTTTCTGAAGAATAGCACAAAGACACAAACCTGCACAGTGGTTTTATCTGGTTAGTCCAGAGAAAAATTTCACTACAGGCTGGGCTGGGGAACAACAGCTCTAACTGTGCTGAAAACTTCCTATCTTGTACCTTTAATTGTAAGTAATTAAGCATCTGCACGTTTTGCTAAGTCAACAGCCTTTTGAGAAGAAAGACAGATTTACTCTAAGAGCAATAGAGCATGCAGAGAAAAAACGTTCTTGGGATAGTATCCTACTTTAGTATTTTGCCTCAATAGCACTTGTGTCTTAATGACCTCAACAAAAGTTCAACAGAGAATTTACACATAGCAAAATTATTTTTAAAATTCCTGAATTTAGACTATACGGAGTTAGATTAATTTCATTTAAAAAATCAAGAGGAATGTGAAATCATTGTAGAAATACAGAGCTTTGGTGATCAGGACAATAAAAAAGGAAAAGCAGCTATTTCAGTATCTGTGCCCCTTCTCCTATGACTACTGACTGAAACAGTAATTGGGTAGCAAAAGTAAAATTACTTTTTATTCATAATAAAGTCATTCATATACTGGTATAACAACACTTATTTTGTTCTGGGCTTTTAAGCAGTTTCCAGGGCATTAAGATGATGTATGAAATACAAACTCTTAGAGGGAAATTATAAAAAAATAATAAAATAAAATCCCAACAAAGCAAAACGAAACACCTACAGTTTTAGTGCCTTGCAGCATCCATCCTCAAAACTTGAAATTAAGGAAGCAGCAGCTGAAGTAAGAGTTGGCCATTTCTTTGCAAAACTTTTCCTGCTGGGATCATGGATCATGTTTCATTTTTATGGAAGATACGTCCTTAGCAAAGAGGCATACCTAAATGTCTATAGGCTTTGATCCAAATTTAGCAACTGGAATTGCTGTATTCTATAAAGCACAATATACACAGGCCTTCCACATGGGACCTTTGGTAAATAACTTCTAAAGAGGCAGTCTGGAAACAGTAGGAAAGAAACAAACACAGCTTCTTTGTAATAACAGAGCACCCCTAGGAAAGGTATTTCTATATAGGTAGCAGAAAATTGAAAGAAAAAGGAAAGCATAAAAATGAAATGGAAAGTTTCTGGTTAATCTATCAGAACTCCTTTACTAATTTTAACTTGTGAGTCAGAGAAATGTCATTGCTCTATTGACTAATCTGTTTGGAACATCAAAACAGCTTTGGTTCTGGTATTGATTTACTTTGTTAAGTGATTAATTAGTTGGGGTATTGCATTCCTCTCTTTTCCTCATGCTTTATAATCTTATTAAGGTATCCAGGGGTGCAAACCTTCACAGAATCCCAGAATATTCTGAGTTTGAAGTGACTCTGCACCCCAACAATCCCACCCTGTGCCTGAGAGCATTGTCCAAGCACTCCTTGAGCTCTGTCAGGCTTGGGGCTGACACCACTTCCATGGGGAGCCTCTTCCAGTGCCCAACCACCCTCTGGGTGAAAACAATAACCTTTTTCTAATATCTAACCTAAATTAAAACAAGGGAAACTCTTTGGTTTTTTTATCTGTGGAAAGAGGTTTCTGATAACTCATTGACCTAATAGCAATATCTAAGTGAACTAGAAATTTAGGAAGAAAGATAACATGAACATTTTCAATTACTTCCTTTAAAACTTCGAGACTAGAACTAGACATGAAGTTCTCAACAAATGATGCTGTAGCCCCAATAATGTCTTTAAATTGCTTGGGTGAACTGAAGCAATTAAAAAAAGGGCAAAAGCATGGTGCAGTTCCTCCTCCTGTGCCCTGTTTTCTTTCCTGTACTCATATACAAAGAAGTGTGATGACTTCCATTTAAACTGAAGGATTAACAACACCATGGAACAAATATTCATTACTCAGGAGAAAGGATCTTTGAAGACAAACCAGCCACCATCAATCTGAAAACTGTAGCTGACCCTGGTTACACACACAGACTTTGTCAGCACTCCTTTATTTCAGAGTTAGAAAGACTCATCCCCTTACTAATATGATCAAGCAGGAAAGTTTATATCAAAGCTATAAAATATAACAACATTTTAAGAAAACAGAGGCCTATTAATTTTTCTACAAGCAAAACCAGGCCTTTGAAGCACAAAACCCACAAAGCCAAAATTAGATGCACTAGGTACAACTTTAATCTGTAGCACTCTAGAGCCCCTACAAAATATCCAGAATATTAAGAAAAGTATTCTAAACATTTAAAGCAGGGAAGTTGCCAGTCATGCAGGGGGAAAACTGGCAATGCTGGGTTCAAAAGGGGGAAAGTGGGGAAGAGAAGAAAACCTGTTATTCCTGAAATGAAACTTTAGAAAGCAGTTTTTTCTCTTCCCTATTTCCTGCAGAAATAGCTCTTCAAAGGCCATCTTCATGCTCTTTGGGTGACCTTTCTGCTGTTACATTTCACTGCCTGCCCTGAAGGATATCTTTTTAATATCTTGTTAAACGGGGAGGGAAACGTGCAACGAGCAAAACACTCTGAAATGGAGGCACTTCTGCTTCAGTAAATACTTTGAGGATATATAAAGTGCAAAAAAGGGTCTCTTATTTCCAAAGGCCAGGGATATTTATAGAGTGCTTTTTATCAGTGTGTAGGGAAAGTGGTTCCTATACAGTAAAACTAAACAAGTGAGGGTTTTATTGACTGCTGTACATACTGTCAATGAGAATATCATTATTAATGCAACTAAACCCATGATTTTAAAATAAACCCATAGTGGCCAATCCCCTAAAGTCTTTGAACACAGCCTGACATTTTTTTAGGGATTCCAGAATACAGGAGGAGAGTCATTGTCCTGATCAAGCATTAAATGAGATATTTGGCTGAGAACATTTTTCACTATGAAATAACACACTGATCCCATTCACCTATAATGAACAGAAAAACAACTTTTTCAAAAACTTATAGAAGATATTTTCTTCCTTACCCTTATTTTTCCTGCAATGAGAATTTGGTTAAACTTTTGTCATCACCTAAGAATGGTTCCCCCAGTTCCTCCCTTTCTGTGGGACACAGAAAACTTGAAAGTCTCTTTTTTCTAAGAGTTTTGTGCTATATTTTCTGTAAAAGACACCAAATTACCTGCATTCAGATAGACTGCATTTCATATGTATCTTTTCTTTGGAAGAAAACCCTGGCAAAGATTAACAGGCAAGCAGAACACTGGTTACTATTTTAAGGGCATTTTAAGGGGACAGAAATCAGGCTTTGACATTAGAACACTGCTCGAGTCAGAAAGTTTCTTATTTAAAAATAAAATGTTGGGAGAAACAACAATGCAAAACCCCAAGGTCTTTAACAGAAAATATTTCTAACTTTCATCTTTTCTGATCTGTTCAGCAGCAGCAACAACTGCCTTGTGCGGTCCCTTCTGCCCAAGTGTGCTTGACAGGAAAGCTGTCAAGTTAAAAATTACTTTTTTTTAAAAGCTAACTTTAAAATAATTCATTCCCACAAATCATTGGGACAGCCAGGGAAGGGAAGCAGAAAAGCAAAGAGGGAGAATTTACCACCCTCTTCACTCATCAAATGGATACTTAGAAACAGCAGGACAGTAAATTTCTCCAATTTCTCCACTTTGTAGTCTGGGGGCACCAAGCCCATGAAGCAAAGCAGAGTTATGAAGCCCAAGACCTCTTCAATTCCCCTCCAGCAGGGCATTTCTGGCAATGTGTCCCCTCTAATCCAAGGCACAGCTCAGCCTAAACCCAGTGTGGTGCCCCAGGCAGTTCCCAGCCAATTTGCTGATACAAACCTGTGTTTCTCTGGAAAGTGCCCAGGAGGTGCCTGAGGTGAGGCAGTGCTGTTAAAAAAAGCAAATTCTCTTCTTGCTCATGATCCTCCACACTTGGTGATCAATCAGCGATCAGCCCTGACTCCCTAGATCTTACTGGAGAGCTTTTGGGCTTAAAACAATGCTTCACTTCCCTTTTTTAGATATGCCTATCAAGTAAAGCTTTATATTCCACCTAATGCCTTCATTCACTTGGACATTATCAATTTAAGCTTTAGCTCTCAACCTTAGACTAGACCGTAAAATAAACTTGTAAAAGATTATTTTACTCTCCTCTAAATCAGCACTGGAATAAGAGATAGAAGAATGCAGCTGACAGGAACTGCCCAGGACATCTCATCAAGTAATTGAACAGAGATGCAGTGATAATCACTGAAAAAGTCATTTACTAAGTTATTCAATCAATATTATGCTATTTATGAGTTACTGCTCAAGTATTTATAAATACTGAGGATAGTTCATCAAAAGACATTAAAATCCATGAGATGCATTGTTTCCTTGAGTAAAATACCCATTCTACATATTTTATCATCTTTATGCTAGCATTGTCACTGAATCTATGTATTCTTTTGAAAATAAAAATATCTTCCACTTTCAAATTACAGCTCTCCCCACCTATGTGATTTTATACTTTCAATAGTATAAATTACAACTTTCAATAGTCTGAACTTAGACTACAGATTTATTTTAGGGTCTTCAACATATGCTCTGACACACAATTAATTAAATTGACATTTTTTGCTATTATCCTTGTACTGATGTGCTGGCAAGTAAAAGCAAAACTTTTAGCGCTTAGAAGAATATACTATTGGTATAAAGAGACATTTGCTTGGACTCAGAAATTATATAATGTAAATTAAATGGTCTTAAAGAGTTAGAGAATTTAGGTTTCCAGAAAACATAAGGCTCAGGTTTGCTCTCTGGGACAGACGTGTTCCTTTACCAGATTTTACTGCCGTATTATATTTTGATGGGAAGGTCATCCTGCACCCAAAAAGTGAATTATCTTATCTATGGACCTAGAGTTTGGATTTTTATCTTGAATTATGTCATGGCTGATGGACACAGGTGCTCAGCTCCAGAATCCTGGTCCTCCAAAACCCAAACCAGGGTCCTCTTGGAGTGCACCATGGCTCCTTTTTGCCACCTGACTACTGAGAAATACAGAATACAACTCTATGACAATCATGAGATTTTAAATTTTTATTAGTCAGAAAGCATTTTTGAAGGCTCCATTTAAAGCTCAGATGTGCACGAGGTTGTCAGAGCAGAGTTGGGCATTTGGAGATTTTGTAGTGACAATACAATAACTTGGACCTTTAAATAACCAAATTAAAATCACTGTCAAACAACTCCAGTATGAAAGTGTTGAGATGTTTCCACACAACTCTGTGTGAAGTATCATAAAAACTATTTCACACACTCCCCTCCAGCAGCACCTCAGCAGATGTTCAAGGCCAGGTTGGATGTGGCTTTGAACAACCTGGTCTAGGGGAAGGTGTCCCTGCCCCTGGCAGAGGATTAGAACAAGATGAGCTTTTATGTCCCTTCCAACCCAAACCATTCTGTGATTCTGTTGAAGGAATCACAAAAAGTGCTCTTCCCTTACAATGCTGCAGGATCATCAAAAACCACTCACGGCGTGTGTAGATGGAACATCTCCACACTCCATATCTTTAAAGTCCCATCTGGACAGTTTATTTAATCTTCATTTTTAGTGCAGCATAAAACCCTGTGAAAAGCAATGCCCAGAATGGGGGCCCTGAGGAAGCAGCACAAACTGCCTGTGGCTAGAACAACTCATTGTTTAGACTACGGAGGGAGGACAGAAATGGAAAGCCATAAAAGTGATCCATGAGACTGAGTCTCTGAAAACAATGTGTTCCTACAGTAAATCAGGCTTTCATCACACAAGATGTATTTCAGTATGTGCAAAGCCATTCTGAAAAAAATTGCTTATGCTATTGAGCAATCAAAGGGATTTTTTTGGGTGCAGTTGCTCGTCATTTCTGTTCATTGTGCAGATGGTGGAAGCACAAGCAGACCCTACCCCTTTGTTAAGTGTCATCTTCACTTTGGCAATCTTCCCCATCAAACACTGACTGCCACATGAATGCACCTCACCAGGACATGAGGCCAGAGAAGTGAAACCAGAGATTTTAGAAAGCCCTCAGCAATACACTAATGACCTCTTCTCTCCCCAAAGGACCAATCCTCTATCAGAAAAGGAGACTTAATATTATTGCAGACCTGAAGAAATAAAAAATTCTCATTTGTTTTTATCATTTGTGACTTACAGATTAACAGTTGGTTGGTCAAGGGAAATGTAACACACTGGAGGATCTAGCTGTACATGCAAAATCAGCTCCCATCATTTAAATTTAAAAATTGCCTTCCTTACCCCAATTTTGCCTTCCTTACCCCTTACCCCACTCTTTAAAAAAAAAAAATTATATATCTATACATATACATATACATATATATATATATATATCTATATATATATACACACATATAATCTTTCTACCTGGGGATACCCAAAGCTTCATTAAAATTACTGGAGTTACATCTAGAATGTCAGAATGCACAAAAGTTTGCAGAGCCCAGCTCAGAAATGAATAAGGGAGATTGCTGCAATCCTCATTAACATGCTGCATTTCAGTTTGTGCCTTTCCCTTCAGGTAGTCACAGGCATAGCATTTTCTTCTGACTTCATTAATTTTTGCTGCTATCAGGTTTTGATTACTTTCCTCTCAGACATGGTCTTAAAGCCAACCAATACAGTCACATTCTAGCAAAAGCAGACCAACATCAAAGAAGCCTGTGTTTATGCCATAAAGTCCACACAATCCAAAATTATCCCCTCAGTGACAGCACCAAATCATCACACATGGAGCCAGGAGTTTCTCAGGAGCACGAGATGTCACAGCAGGGTTTTAATTTGCCCATTGGAAAATCCATTCTCAAGTGTTTACAGAAGAGTGGAAAGATAATAGATGTGAGGCACTGGAGACAGATTGTATCATCTTTTCATGAAATTCATTCATATTCCAGTTCCTCCTTGCATTCAAACTAAACAGTCTTGCAAACCTGTGCTGTGACAGCTGTCCCTGCTCACAGCAGCAGCTCCATGGATGTCTCACCCAAGTGCCCGTGCCAGGCCCTGTGTACTCAGAAAAAAGAGCAGATTATGCTCATCTTTGTCATCTCCCTGCTCACTTTACTGTCAACAGCTGGAGTCTCTTTTTTGGTGTTTAGATGATAAATTCACTGTATCTTCTCTGCATGTCATATCTACTGCAATAAGTCTGGGAGCTGTACAATAACAGCAACACCAAAAAAGAAACCAAAACCCAAAACCCAAAATATGTTCTGTAAGATTTTCACTACATTATTATTGCACTACAGCCCATAATTACTGCTAGCATAGGACTACACACAAGCAATGTTTGTTAGGTAGACACTTTTCCACGATGTGTTTTAACAAAGTTCAGATAGATGTAGGAGAGTATTCCAAGAGAGAAATAAGTAACCATATAACTGATTTATTTAGGAAGGGAACAAATTCCCAGAGCACTGGACAGAAGTTAGTTCATCCCCTGGGTGAATGGAGAGATGAATTCAGCTTCCTGAACTATGTAATTGTCTTTATTTGTCACTATAGAAGTCTTATTAAAATTCTATTCAAACTTCTATTAAAATTCAACCAATCATGACATCAAACATCACTGTCTGAATTTATACAGATGCCTAAAGGAAAGATAAAGGCTAAAAAGCCTTATCTCCTTCAGTGTTAGACAACAGCCTGTCAGTCAGTTCACAAGTTTCTCTCAAAAGAAGTTCATCCCCTTGAAAAGGGCAGTTTAGTATGTGAAGAGAGCAGAGAATGAGAAACAACTCAATGTAAGAAGTCACAATAATTGACTGGGAAGTTCTGAAGAGAAAAAAAAAGCAGATTTTTCTTGTTCCCTCCACTGACTAAGCAACAGAAATGCTGTCACACATCACTGGTGCAGCAGGGATTTACAGGAGGAGGAATCCTTCCAGGTCAGACACTATCCCTGCAAAAAGACAGAAAAAGGAGCAAAGTCTATCACAGTTCCCCCCATCACTCACATTTCCACATCTTCTCCTTCAAGACATCTTACCTCTTCAGGACAATAAAAAAAAAAGAAAACTGTAAGCCTTCTGGAAAGCCAGGAACTTAATTTGTCCTTCAGTAAGAATTTATATAGTTCCTCTATTTTATATTATATTAGATATTCCATCAAGCAGTTCCCCTCACCCATCCACAAAACACCACCCCAAAATCTAGCTGCTCTTTATAAAATATGCTTGTGGTCACTGTTTCTTGAAAAAGGTCCTGATGAAGACAAAAGGTTTCATAGACAGCATTGCAGAGGAATTGTAGAGGTATCAGGAAAAAAAGTCTGTCTCTCAGCCTCTCAGAATAGTGGATTTAAAGACAGCAAGGTCAGAGGCTTTAGCTGTACAGAGAAATTACTACATATTTTGCAAAATTAAACAGAATTCTGATTAGTAAGGAGAGGAAGACCGGGCTAAAAATGCTTCTTTTATGTCAGCTACTGAGGGATGGAAATGAGCAGGTCTCTGAGCATGCTGAGACACAGATCTCCTTGCACAAAGTCCATCATTTGGAAATGTGCACCCCTCAAACCTCCAGCACTGGGGAGCTGAGAGCAGCATTTCCCTCAAGGCTGCCTTTGAAAGGCATCTTCCTATAGGCAGAAAAGAGCAGAAATACCATAAACTCTCTACAGCTTACAGACTTTCAGTATAAAAAGGATTGTTCTGGGATTTTTGACTAGATCTCAGTATTTTTCAGATGCTTGAGGCCAATTGCCCAAGTGATGTCCACAAAGAACAAGAAGAAGCCCCCTAGAGATGGAGAGCTTGGAGAACTTCCAAAGACAAAACTGTTCTTCAAAAAGGTCCAAACATGCTACTGAAAGGGCCCACCATGATGGACAATTACCATGTTACAGATTCATACCTAAACTTAAAGGATGCAGCCTCTGAAGTTGTCATAACCCAGGGAAAACGGGAAGAACAGGAGGGCTGAAGCTCCCTGAGAATATGTCAACAAAAATTTATCAATAATGTCTTAATCTACTGGAGGTACAAAAGCCTGAGATACAGTAAAGCTCTCAAAGTGCCTTTTTCATCCTCTTTGTGCATCCTTCAGGGTAGAGACTCCCTGCACAGTAATGGAAGGAGAAGCACAGCTAAGGAATTCCAGATGAGCTCCTGGAAGGGTAGATTTGCTATATAAACCCAAATCCTGCCACTCCCGTGTTCTGACAGGAACAAGGTGAACATTTACCTTCCCCAAATACCAGCCACAAGAGCAAGGTGAGAAGGAATCTTTCAGCTTGGACATCTTCCAGTCAGTCAGAAGATACTGCAAAGCCAGATCTTTTTCCCTGCACAGCCCAGAGCAGCCACATCTGGGGCTTTTCCTCCATCCACTCGACTGGGATTTGAGAAGCCCCAGTTGCCTTCCTAGAGTTGGATGCAAACAACAGACAGGACAAAACAGAGGCCAACTTGTCCATGGAAATAGTGCAACCTGGCAGGAAGACAACCTGGAGAACCAATGCCCTGCCCTGCTGCTTTGGAAGCAGCAGCACAGGAAAACCCTTTGGCCAAGATGATGAAAGTAAATTAGAACTAAAAGGGCATTTCCTACTTCTTGTTTCCTCAGCTGGACACCTTTCCACCACAGGAACTGGAAGGTTATTATGTCTTGCCACTGGAAGCTTCTACCTCTTCAAGAGTCTGTGCACAGCCTGGCAAGCAGACCATGCAGACTCCTGATATTACAGATTATTGGGTTTCCCACTGTTTGTTTTCCATCTCAGCCCTTCGTAATGCCATCAATTAAAGGCTAAATTTATAGCTGGTGTGTTTTTTGTAAAAGAAATTTACTCAACACTTCTCACTTGTAATGTGATTATTTTTTCTTATGGTCCCCTAAAGTGTTTCACGAAATTAAAAACTGCAGTTAGCTCCAAGACAGGAAAGAAATACTGGATCCTATTCTAAGCAGCATGGCATCAACCCCCAATTACCGTAAAAAACTATTTATTTAATATGTCAAGGCTAATTGTGGCAGCCCACCCAACACTTCCAAATAAATAATTAACAGCTGAATTTAGGAGCATGAGGTAATCGAGTTATCAACGGCATATGACATGTTAAAAAATGTATTGGTTTTATTTGAAAAGAGAGGAACCTTTGCATGAAGAATATGCTATTTCTGAGTGTGGATGTATATGTATGAGACAGGAGAGGGAAAAGCTGGAGAAAGAGTCATTATTCACTTTTAGCCCTAATTCACAGAAATTTCGACAGAGAATTTACAGAGCAAGTAATCTACTTTTCCTCTCCTCCTGGCAAACTAGAAGTTAGGAAAGTAAGAGGAAAGTGGGAGAGCATGTCTGAGTCTCTGTTTCTACTCTGATATGCATTTAGTTGCACCTAGAAAAGCTTAAATCAGTCTCAGTGAGGTCCTGTGTAGAAAATAGTTTATAGTTAAATCTGAGTTTCTCACAGCATTTATTCTTTTTCTGTGAAGTAACACCCAAGCCTATTCTCACTCCCAAATTGTCTTATGATTTTGGATCAGCAGACTAATTGGTTATTCCAACAATTCAATTTAATACAAGAAAAGTTCTATTTTGATGTGCCAAGAAGTAAAATCACCTTCTCAAAATCCCAAAGTCCCTACTTGGGACAGTATTGATACTGAGACCCAGCATCCATCTGGATTACCAAAAATTTCCTCTTTATGAGAAGTCACATTAATGAAAAAAACAAATACAAAAGGCAGGGTGGGTTCCTAAGACACTGCTGCTGTAGCTCATGGTTAAATGATGCTTTAAAAAGTTGTGCAGATCTGAGAGGGGCCGTTGAAATACTGAACTTTGTGGTTTCACACACAAGTCCACAAGTCAAGCTTCCATTCTGTCACCCTTGCTAGAACTGGTGAACATTTACCTTCCCCAAATACCAGTCACAAGTGTGTGAAAGACTCATCTTCTCTCTTCACTCTGGCAGAGAGCTGTGGTCGGGCTCTAGACATGTTTTCCAGGGTACTGCAGGGATTGTTCCACATTTCCACATAAGATTATTCCAGGTTTTGTACAGGTTCTCATTAAAGGGACCTAGCCCTATTTGTATCAGGATCACAAGAGGCAAACACAGCACAGAACCTGGATTATTATATGGAAATGTCCCCATTCTACTCACATGTACTGGAATCAAAAGTCTGTTCAACACAAATGCTGCAGGTGTCCCAGGAAGCACTGAGTGACCCATGTGAGGATATCCCCTCTTTAAGACTGCAAAAAACTGCTTCTCTCCAAGCCTTTTGCCCAATTTCCTTTTGGAATTCCTTGGGAAGAGCATTCAGCACTACACTCTCAACACTTTCAACAGACCAGTGCCAAGCCATTGCCCATTACTTCCTGTGTTCCCAATTTAATTAGATTTTTTGTTGTTGTTGTAATAGTAGAAGACAGAACTGAAATAACTTGATTTTCACCCTAAGATTATTTTTATGAAATATTTTGCAGTTTTTTTTTTCCAAATTATCACCAGCATCATGTTAAAAAGCACTACACCACTGAAACTCTTTTATGCAATGCTGCTGTCTCAGGAGACCAAACACATGGAGCAGGCTACTCATTCATGAGGTGGCTTTGTGCCACTGTGTGACACAGACAAGAAGGGACAAGTTTTGCTTTTAGTTTTTTCTAACAAGTTCATAATTGATCCTCTCCATGTGAGCCAGTGTTTGAAGAGCTGATCTTTCCACACTGAAGTGAACCCTTGATATTTTATATAGATAAGAATGTGTTTTAACTATGCAAAATAAAATATTTCCACAACAGCTTATCAGGGAGTTAAATTCACCAAGTCATGAAGCCTTTCTAATCTGCCTCCCTAGAAGAGTTCATAGAGTTTTTGTAAGTATTAGGTATAGTAATCCTTTATATTAAAGGATGGTGTCTATTGCCCCATCCTTGGAAGTGTTCAAGGCCAGTTTTGATGGGGTTTGGAGAAACCTGGGATAGAGGAAGGTGTCCCTGCCCATGGCAGAGAGGTGGGATGAGATAATCTTTAAGGCCCCATATAATCCAAACCATTTTATCTTTTTATCAAATAGGTAACTTTTCCTTCTAATGCCATGCTGCATTTAAAAAAAAGTGAAATACATAAACAGGCAATAAGCAGAAATAAATAATTTACTTTTGCATTTGCCATTGGTAATATTAAACTTGTAACCACAATGCTGTTCTGATGTCAGAACAGAATGCAGGACAGTGGGGAGGCAGAAAAGAGGTGGAAAAAAACCCTGAAGGTTGGTTCATTTTCAGTAACAGACTTTAAAAGCCTAATCTGTTTAGTTTATCAGACAGATTGTAAAAATTACTTGATTAGTGAGTATCTCTGTGGAAAGAAAATGAAGAGCAATAAAGGACTCTCTAGTGGGAAAACCTGTTACTAAAAGTAAGGGCTGGAAGCTGGAGCAGAAATTGAAATTAGGCAGGGAACAGGAAGATTACTCCTATCCTTACCTCTTCTTATGAAGACCAGGGCCTTTCTACAACCAAACCTGAGCTTCTGAGCACAATTTATCAGCAAGAAGGGCCAGATAAGCTCCCAGAACAAGGAGATCAGATTGAATGGCACCTTCTCACTGGAGAAGTTTGTAAATCCCAGGGAGTCAAGGAGATCCATTTGCAGTGGTTAGTGGGAAAGGAAGGAATAAGCTGGGGCTTAGAATGAGGTATCAGAAAGTCTCTTGTCAAAACTGGGGAAAGAATCTGCCAAAAAGTGCATTCAGCAGCTGTGAAGGGCAAGGCTGGGAAGCCTGGGTGGGAGGATCAGGAGTGAAGGATGTGAAGGGTGAATGCAAATAACTGCAGCTCAAACAATTCCTGAAGGGACACAGGCAGGGAATGACAGGAGCAGGGTGGTTTCTTAAATCAGGGAATATGGGGGATGAGCCCCTCCCCTGAGACAGAGATTCAATCCCTCATGGTTTTGCTTGTGTTCCTGCTCCTTATTCACCTTCTGGGGGTGAGCAGTGGGGGAGGGCAGGAGCTGGGACACTCATAAAGATGTCCATGGAGGCAGAGCAGACAGAGACAAAGCAATAAGCCCAAAACACAATTACAAATTACAGCTTTTCTAGATACCATAGATATAAAATAGATGATATCTGAGTTGGTTTTGGAAAAGCAGGGAGTGTCTGACAGGGATCTAATTTTATTGGGTCAAAATAGTCATTAACAAAGAGCTCTCTGCAGAAAAGGAGACAGTTTCCAAAGATGATCTTAAATGCAATGCTTTATAAAGAGACATCAAGTCCATATTAGCTTGTATTGAATGTAAAAGGGAGGAAAGATCCAGTCAGAGGTCTGCAAGAACTAGGAGTTTTTCCATCTTCTTGGACTCAAAGCTTTTCATAAAACTGATTGACTGTTCACCCTCTCACATATTTATTCATTTGGCAGCCTGGTTTTCCCAGAAAGCTATCTCAATTCAACAATGCCTGTGGAGCAGAGACAAAACCTGGAAACAGGGAATGATGGATGGTTTGCTGGTGTGGCAGTGTAAGAATGGAATGGCAAGGACCTCATCCAGACATCCTCACAACAAATAGAAGAGCATAAAAATATTCATTACCAACTAAGAAAGAAGGCAGCATCAGAAAACAAATGGGAGCTAAAGGAAGCCAGGCAGAGCAACCTGAAGACAGAGGGGATGTGGAAGCAGGAATGGGAATGTCTGAACTGGTGCTACAACACAAAGATGTCATCCCCCAGAAGTCAAAAGCAGCATGTTAATCTTTGTATCATGCAAGAGGCAGAAGCCAAAAGCAGTCAGCAGCTCCTGTGAGCAGAGCATGGGCTGAAGGCATTGCTGCTGCCCTGCTAAGTGGAACTCAAGGTGCAGCCTCTGATTCCATTTCTGTGTTGTGCTTCCTGTATTGTTTTATGTCATTTTGAAGAACTACACCCAGTGGGTCTCAGTGCAAGCTGGTCTGTGGACCAAGAGATTTCACTAACAGCTGTTTCCTTCATTTTCCTTTTCCACATAAAATCATGTTGTGTGAAGTTATAGTTCCCTGTGCAACTCTGAAGAATTTCTGGGAGCAATTCAGCAGTAGGAAGGGGTGAATTAGTTAACATAGAAAGCTTTCTCCAAATTTCTTCTTGGACAGTGAGAAGTACCCAAGAATACACATGGGAAAGACAGGACTATTAGGCTTTCTGAAGCTTTGTTGTGTCAACTGGAGACTGTCAGACCCTACATCCCAGTCCACCTCACAGCCCAGTTCTGTAGCCCAGTTTGTCTGTGCAGATGTTATGGGAAACTGTGTCAAAAACTGCTCTCCTGAAATCCAGGCCACTGAAACTACCATTTTTCTCATCTCCTCAGGATCCTGAACTCCATCATCCCATGGTCACTGCAGCCAGGGCTTCCTTTGACTCTCACAGTGCTGACCAGTTCTTCTTTGTTTGAAGGGTCAGGCCCAGGCAGATTGTGCCCACCCCCCAGCTCCTCAATCACCTGGGTCTGGAAGCTGGCACCAATGTACTCCAGAAGCCTCCTGAATTACCTTTGTCCTGCTCTGATGTCCCTCCAGCAGTTTTTGGGATGGTTGAGGTCCCCTGTGAGGACCAGTGCCAGCCCAGGTGAGGCTTCTTCCAGCTCCTTGCACAGGGACACCCAGCACAGCATCTGCCCTCTGAACCTGACCCATCAGCTCCCAGCTGTCTCTCCCAGTTTATGTTTAAATCCTTCTGTCTAAACATATCGCACTACTTACAGGTTTGCTTTCTGTTTGGTATTAAAACCAGAGTGACAAAGTGCTCTTTATCTTTCCTGTTAGTGACACTCTGGAGCTTCCCAGCTGCACTTGCAGGGATCCTGCTTAACCTACCTCAGCTCCACATGGAGAATAGAACCAGAAAAGGCTGCATAAAAAGTGTTAGGAAAATATTTAGAAAGGAATCACAGATGGAAATGTTTCTCAGCCGTTGGCATTGTGGAGTGTCCTTGACCCCACTAAAGTTCCTTCCCTTCTTCCAGCACCATTCACTTTGAAATCAGCACATTTTTAGATTTGCATCTCTGTAGCCAAAAGCATGCTCTTGAATGTCTTTATTTTCCATTGCTTTGAGAAATTCTGCAAATAAAGTGTTGTTTTAACAGTTTGCATGCAAACACAGCAGTGACTAAGATCCATTACACTGCATTTGGAGCCCAGACACCTAGAGAATTAGCTAAATGTGCACAATCTACCTCCTACGTAAGGGAAGATTATGGTTAACTCTCCTGAAGTCAATGCAGTTAAGTCAGTGTAAGGTAAGACAAACAGGAGTAAAGTCTACAGCATTATTTTAAAAAGGAGGAAATACAAAAAATAGAAGTAAACAGACCACAGTCTTTCTGCTAGAAAGCACAAACAACCACCTACATGAAGAAAAGTGGAGTAGGTGTGTGTTGGCCATTATTGATATAATTAGGATCTGGTTTTAAAAAATATGTTTTCACAGAGGAGAAGTTACATAGTAAAAATGTGTGTCAGCAAGTTATGTCCTTTTAGTTATGTAATTGAAAATTAGGCTTACATACATGACATTTTTTCTGTAGATAAATCTCACAGGATGCTGAAGATGAATATTACAGAATTTAATGTTACTCTTAAAGCTATAATATCAACATTTGACATCCTAAAAGTTGCAAAAAGAGCAGAGCTTTATTTGAAAGAAGACATTGCTGAACCTTGCTCACCTTTTTTAAGGTGTTTTCACCTAAACAAGGTAAACTGAATTAAATAAGCCATTTCTTTCTCAGATAGCTGTGTACATGAAGAAGACTGGGATGAGCCCTGGAAGTTTTGTACTGGCAGCAGAGAGCAGAGCTGGTGGGAAGGAATGGGAAGGGCTGAAGGAGAGAGAGGAGGGGATCAATGGAGGTGAACAGATGAGCTCTGGCTGTAGCAGTCAGAGCTGAGGTGCAGGAGCAAAATGTGACCAGAGTGGCCAATTAAAAGAGATGAAAAACTGCTGGAAAAAGAACCAGGCATTAATTTAAGAAACCTGACTGAGAAGAGAACATAACCCAAGCTAGGAATGAAACTAAGTTTGTGGATAATAAAAAACACTGTAAATCTTATTAAGCAGGAAGTCTAAAGAGGCTTTTCTCTCGTTTTGTACCTAAGAGTCTGAAAATCATTGCATTATTAGATTAGCTTACAGAGAGGTAGTCATTCAATATCCCAATCTTATCCATGGGGAAAAAAAAATTTTGAAGAAGAAGATTTATAGAAACCACTGATGCCAAGGCCTATAATTGGAGAAGAAGGATGGTTTAGCCCAGAGTTGGGATAACAAATGCTAGCCCAGGGAACTCAGACATTGAGTTCAATGGGGATTATAAAGCTTAATAAAAGGCAATACTAGTCAGCTCTGGCTCATTTTTTTCCCAGCATTGAGACAAGAAGTAGTTGCAAGTGCTGGCTGCAATTGTTCATACTCACTGAACAGTTTCTCTTTGGCCCTAATCAGAGTCAATGTCCATACCTAAAATGAGTTCTCACTCCTCAGTCCAAGTGGGACTGAAAGGCTGCATGGAAAGAAACAAATCAAGGCAGTTTACAACTGCAAGATTTAGTCACATTGCTCTAGTCAAGCACTTGGGGGACCCAGGCTTCTTTCCCTGCTCTGCCACAGTGTTCTTGCACACCTTGAGGCATGCCATGAATTCTCTCCCCTTGCTTCTCAGCTGCACAGCAGAGATAAAAGTTCCTCCCTAATTTAGGAGAGTGCTGTCAGCCAAACAAAAAACAAACAGGGGGTGCTCAGACATAACCACACTGTAAAAAGTCAAATCTTAAAATTAAAAATTCAGGAAAGGACTTGTATTCAAAACAATGTTAAAGTACAAGCTAAATATACAGGTTTATTTAAACCACTGTGGAATAATTAAAAAGTTAAGGGCACTTCAGTTTCAGCACATTTTCATTCACTGTCCTAAACAACATTTTGAATACAGCCAAAGCATGTTCATTAATTCCTAAAGATGCACATAAAATCCTGAAACTGTCAAAAGAAAAATTAGCTGAAAGGAGTCCAGGAATTGAACTTCCAAACTAGTCTGGCATAGTTATAGTTAGCACAGCAGAAACAAGACCCTACCAGGGGGTAAAAAGGACTTTTGATTTCATATAATTTTGTACCAAAATCCTCTAAACTATAATCAATTTAGCAGCTCAGTGTAATGCAAGCTTTGTCAAGTATTAATTATTTCGAAGTATTTAATACTTAAAGCAAACCAAGCATAGTCTCAACTACTGTGACTCACTGAGATGAAACAGAAAAAAATTAAGTTTTCTGAACCATCACTATATTATAACCAACCACCTTTTTTTCAAGTGTTGAAGGATAGTCTCTGCAACCAGATATCAACATGGAGAGACAGTTAAATATTTTTCTATCTGCTCTTCACCGTTGAAATTTAATCTCATATGCTACATGCCAGCCATGAAGGTATTAGAGAGCTTCATGTCCATCACTTTTTAATCATATGCCTGTTGTACTTTTAACCTCTCCTAGTAAAAAAAAAAAAAAAAAAAAAAAGGACATTGGATTTATCTTTGCAGCATTTTGGAGTTCTTTCTGGTTATTTCCTATATATCAGCAAACATTCCCTGACAGGTTGTTTGTCTGATAGCCTCGATAATCTTAACAGCTGTTTTATTCTTTCTAATGTTATGCTTTGGTTTTGGTTAGCAGAGCTGTTTTCTAAAGCTCTCTGTAGCATCAAACATGAACAAAACAGAGATAAACACGTGGACTTTAAGCTAGTAAAGAAGCCTTAACCAAACTGATAAGGTGGCTTCAATCTGAAGGGTTCACAGATTTTTTAACTGATTGTCACAGCATAAGCTCTACCCAATATCCCACATACACTCAACACCTACAGGCAGAGACAACATTTTACACTGCATTTACAGAACAGTATTTTTAATTGACCAGAAAAGATGTAGATTCAAGCACAGGATGTCTGCACCAGTCTCAGTGGGGTGTTCTCTTGAAGAGAAATTGGTAGAAGCCATTGATAAAGGCAGAGGGCCTTTATAATGCCCATTGATAATGGGGCAGAGTGTCCCCATTGCTGATGCTGCATCGATGGCACTGGCTGAACAAGCTCCTGTAGTCTCAAGATATGGAACAATTCTGTATTCCTAGAATTTAAATGCAAAACATCCTTTTTTATCTACATAAAAAATGGGGGAAAAGAGGATAATATGCAGTTTCCTTCTGGTAGTAAGATCCTTTTTAATCAAAACTAATATATTCCTATTTGAAAAGTAATTACAAATTACTGCTGTTTCCAGTTTTACTTAAGTTCCTCTTATTTCTCATTACCCAATCTTTGCAGATATTTTGCTTATTGTCACTGATACCTCTCCAAAGGTTTTCTGTCAGTTTCTGGTGAATTACCAACACAATGAACAATTTTTCTGTACCATTAATATTACAGAACACAGAGTGGTTTGGGTTGGAAGGAACCTCACAGATCATCCTATTCCAACCACCCTTCCACAGGCAGGGACACCTTCCACTAGACAAGGATGGTCAGAAACTCATTATTACAATTACCATTATATTTTAAAGGAAGCACAGAATCCACACACTGCATAGCTTCAGGTTGTAGAAAATATTGAAGTTTTTTTTTCTGGTTGCTTTCTGTATGCTGAAAAAGGCTGATTTTCTTCTGCTGTGTCATTCTCATTAATTTGCCTTCCAGGTTTTTCCATTTATTAACAAAAGGTCTGAATCACCTGAATGTGAACAGTCAGAATCCCTACAAGAGATTTTGTAGGGATCCACCAAGTCTACATTCCTAAACCATATGGTTTCAAAGAATTTTTTCCAGAGATAATTACAGTAAAATACATTAAAATTAATTTTAATGTACTATCTTGGGATAAGTGGGAAACATTCTGGCACCCCCTAAAAATACATTTTTTAATCAAGAATGGCAATGTCCTGATAACAGCAGCTCTAAAACTTTTTCCCACATGAATCTCCATCTTCCTTCAGCTATTGTTTATGTCTTTGCTGTGCCTATGTTGCATCCTTTGTTATGTTCATATTTCTTGTATTTATATTCCTTATATTGATGTAGACTATAACTATTTAAGGTATAAAGTAAGGAATTATTTTCCTTTACGAGTTTTAAAATTAAAAAAGTTGTTGAGAGCCTTGGATCCCCTTCTGGCCCCAGTGGTTCTTGGGTTTGTACTTTTTGCTTCAAATGTGTAGCCTAACATTGAACCCTAAGCTGATCAGAGATGTAAATCAACATATTCTCCTGAAATTCTCTTAAATTCACAGAAGTCTTAATGCAAAATTGGAGAAAGATATCCTAGCACTGACTGCAAGCAACTTCCTGGTGTGGTCACTTGGCACATCAGTGCATCTCAAGGCATTGTATCAAGAGAACATTTCTTCCATCATTTTATTTCTGTGACTACCAAGGCTGCTCCAAGCTGTTCTGAGTGATTATCTAGCACTCATTTTCACTTTCTTAATAATAAGTTGACAGCATGCAGCAGATAAATTGATTCACACAGCCACAAAACTGATAAATTCTGAACTGGAAGGAGATGGCTGTTGCCATGCAAGTCAGCAGGAATCCTGAGTTTCCTGCTTTCCTCCTCCTCTCTTTCCCACAAGCTCAGGCAGAAGGGAGTTTGTCAAGAAAACTTTGGGAGGGATAAGAACAATTAGCAGAGGCACAAAATGCTTTCACAGAACAAACAAAAGAACAACTGTGCACATATACACAGGGAACAAAAAAGCTGTAAAAAGCTTTATCATCTAAAGCTCTCTGAAGGACCACATCTGCAGTGTGTCCATTCCAGAAGGGAAAAGGACACTGCTCACAAGGTCTCAGCAATGGCAGGAGTGGGAATAAAGCAGGATGGCTGTCAAGAACCTCCACACCTCCCTCAGGTGCTTCCCCACACAGTCAGTCTCAGGAAAGGAAGCCCAGGAGTCCTGTCAGCTTCAGGGAAATGTGGCTTTCCCAATAGATTCCACATCTAAGATAATGAAAGAAAATAAGGAGACCTCAACCAAAATGTGTTCACATGTAAAATAATAAGAATTACCCATGGTAGGTCCCACATCTGTATTTTGAGCCAGGCCTTTAACAAGGGGTCTATGAAAAGCTTCAATGTCCATCAAGATTCAGAGTCATACAAGAAGCCTTAATTTCTCCATTTCCTGACTCCTTAGGGATTTGATTTTGCCATTCAGTCTTACCTTTCCTGGCCTAACCCTCATTTTCAGAAATCACAGAGCCACAGAGACTCCAGCAGCAAACTGGCTTTGGGGTGTCTCATAACCAACATGTTTTGATGATGAATCAAAGAAAAGCTGACCAAGAACATCATTGCTGAGATTTACAGCCACACAAATCATGGCCTCACCTTGAAACTGTCTTGAATAAAGAAACTGAAATTTTCCTTCCATCTACAGAACCTGATATGGTCACATTACAGCTGAGGATCCTGTGCCCCACTCTGTGGAATAAAGGCTGTTCTTAAGCAAAATGCAGCTTTAGACTACTGTGGTATTTTTAGTGACTAAGAAAAACTACCAAAGGGAATTCCCCAGCAGTAATGCAATTTAGCAGGCTAATACTCACTTGTACTTTGAAAGAAAGCCATTAAATTATGTCAGTATAAAATATGCTGAAGAAATGTTTGTAATGTATATACACAAACAACTGACACAAACATATTTAAGGAAAGCTGCCATGCAAGGAGACAGTGTTAGGGCTTAATTTCAAACAAAATCAATTTAAGGTACTTGATGTGTTCATACAAAGGCAGAGGCTTTTGGTAGTGAGAACAGAGGGCAAAGTATTGGGAAGAAACTATTCACTGTGAGGGTGCTGAAGCCCTGGCACAGGTTACCCAGAGAAGCTGTGGCTGCCCCTGGATCCCTGGAAGTGTCCAAGGCCAGGCTGGATGGGGCTTGGAGCAACCTGGGATGGTGGAAGGTGTCCCTGCCCATGGCAGGGAGATGGAACTGGATGATCTTTATGATCCCTTCCAACCCAAACCATTCCATGAATCTCTTTTTGTGCAGCCACTGTCCCAGAGCTGATGTTCCCAAGGAGTCCATCCATATTTTCTAATACTTCCCTCACCTCTCAGACTTGAAGTGATTCTTAACTGCTTTCTAATTAAATCAGGATGTTATTTTTCCCTACATATGCTCTGATTTAAATATTTGGTTAAATACTTTCTAATTAAGACAGGATATTATTTATATGAGAAGTCTGATACTTCATTAATGATGCAAAGCAGAGAGCTGCAGTTCTTTCCCATAGAACAGTCTCAGATCACAAGATTTTTGAAATTGTAACTTAAAACCTGAAAGCCTGAGATTTATTCCCTCCCTGTTGACCTTAATAAATAAAATCTAAGAATTTCAAAACTTGGTGTCTGGAGTGAAGGAGCCTTTCTTCTTCAGAATATTCCCTCTAAAGATTACTTTTTCGAGGAAGAGCTGAAACAATTTCTGAAACTGTGATGGGTTAATTTTCCAGAAATGAAGCTGCACTGAAAATAGCAATGAAAATTGACATTTGACAACAGTATTACATTATTTAGTGCTGACATTAAACAAGTAATATCTTTTGCTGCCACTGCAAAGCTTTATATTGCATCCATCAAGCACTTTTCAGGTTTTCAATGCAGTCAAAATGCTAATCAAGTTAAAGAGTTACTGGGCACATCCTGATTTAATGTTTGCTTTGATTTCAGTACTGGCAAACTTCATATTTCTTTATTGGGCTTGAAGTTCAAAATACTGCGTGGTGTCAGAGAGGAGAAGGGCCATAAGAACTCAGTTATCAGGAAAAAATGAAGTATCAGCAATCAAGGGTCTAGAAATCAGCCTATTTGGACCCAAGTTAAACAAAAAGCCAGAGGTAGGGAGATGAATATTAAACCACACAGATTTCCCATTTGAAAGATTAAATAAAGATAATGAAATAATGATTCTTCTTCCTTCTGCACAAACTAAGTCAGCCTCTAATATCTGAATACTAGAATACTATCATTATTATGCTGCATTAATATGCAATATAATACTTTTCCACAATTTTGAACACTCAGCAGGAGTCTGGTGGTTAATATTCCATTTTACAGAAGGCAACACTGTGAAAGGGATGGCAAGTAGCAGGCTCTAGACCACACAATAAGACAGAAGCATCTATTAAGATAATTGCTTCATCCTCAGGATATTACAGCATGCTAATATTTCCCAATGCAAATTCAAAGTCTCATCCCAAACGCAGCATGAAAACACAGTGCACAGCCCCAGCTCCTGGACAAACATCACAAACAGCATTTTGCAGAAACCACACAGACTCTGGAGTGGCCAGCAGTGCCTGCCTAGTGAACCATCCCATTTCTTCAGGCTCTCCAGCTACAGCAGCAAGAGCCTGAACCACCTGTTTGCAGTGCAATGAGCTTTAGCACCTTTGCTTCAGCAACTCATTGATAAGAGGTGTCCCAGCACAGCTCTTCAGGGCTGTAAATGAAATTCCTGCAGTTGACAGATGTTACCACGACAGGGCTGTCTGCTCCCACAGGCAAATATGTTGTAGCCCTGATTATTAAACTGTATAAACCCCACTGGGGAGAGTCACGGCCATCTAAGCAACTCCTATAAGGATCATCTTCTATTTTACAGCTGATTTATGTGTTCCCTGTTGAGCAGTAGCATCATGTTTTTACCTGCAGCTGTTTGTTTGTTGATCTCACCACACTCAGTGTGGGTGTAGGAGGAGGACTGGGATGAGCCAGAGGCTCTGGTGGGAGGAGGACAGTGCCCTTGGTCTGACCACCCTTTCCTTTTGTTTCTTTAATCAGTAGAATCACAGAATCATTATGGTTGAAAAAGACCTCCAAGATCACTGAGTCCTGCTTTGGACCAGACACAACCATGTCAACTAAACCACTGAGTGCCATGTTCAGTTGTTCCTTGAACCTCTAGGGATGGTGACTCCACCACCTCCCTGGGCCGGACCTTCCAAAGCCTGACAAACCTTTCAGTGAACAAATTCTTCCTGATTTCCAGCCTGAATCTCCTCTGGTGGAGCTTGAGGCCATCCTGTCAGTGGTCATCTGGGAGAAGAGGTTGATCCCAACCTGGTACAACCTCCTGTCAGGGAGTTGTAAAGAGCAATGAGACCTCCAATGTTCACATAAAGAAAAGAGTCAAATACTGAGGACAAGTGTGTCTAAATATTTGAGATAATCTGACATAGAAAGTATTACCAAGAGTTTCTTCAGTAGTTTCTTCCAATAAGAAAAGGCAGCCTGAAGGCAGAGACATGCTAATTAAGGTATTTAATGAAAACTGAAGAAGGAGAAAGATTGCTACAGAGCACCTCTCACTGTCACACAGCAATCCACTGTCCAGCCTCAAGAAAGAAGGAAATAAAATCTCAGTGTTGCCCAGAGGATGAAGATAAGGTTCTGTTTGAGGGTGGGAAAAAAGACAAGTCATATTTTGGGAAAAGGTGAAGAAGGGAGACAAAATCCATCCTGAAGTAGGAAAAGGAGATGCCACTTAAAACCTATTAGAAATAGTGAAAAACTGACTACAAAAATTCCTCTGACATTTGGCAGGGAAGGAGAGCTCCCCATGAGATCTTGTAACAGTTGAGAAACACAAACATGCCCCCATTTGGTAAGATAAAAAATTTGAGTCCAAGTGATTAAACTGATTTGCTTCAGGCCATTTGAAAGTTTCACAACACCTGGGTGTCCACACAGAGACCTCCACCAAAAGCCAACCTCTGCAAGGGGAACTTCTCTGGCTGTCAGACTTGGTCTGCAAGATCAATGTAGCAACACAAACTTTTTCTGATCCTCATCCAGATAATCTCATAACCCAGCAGAATAACTGCCCCTGTGAAAGGACTGGTACCTTCCCTTGTATTTCTTGGAGCTGATCTGCACTCCACTGACCATCTCACTTTTTCTTCGGCAGGAAAAAGTCAGCAATGAAAAGAAAATGCAAAGAATTTGTAAGCTTTATGTCACCATTTTTTCTATTCCTTTCACTTAGATTATGATTTTGTCAATGACCCAATTACTAAATATTATACTCTAGATAACCTTTAATTTTTTCTTGGAATATCTGAGGTCATACTGTCTTCTTAAAAACTATAAAATAAAACATATCAAATACAAAAAAATCCTTTTCTTTTACCAGACCCATTCCCATCTTTCATAGATATAAATAGAGAAAAGACTGATGTTTTCCCATATTAAAAAAAAATACAAACCAAAACCAAAGAATAAGGTATTTTTATGATATATTTTGGAAATAATTAAAAATTACAAATCAGTGCTTCATTTTTAAATGGTACATCTTTTCCTGATACTTTGAGAATACATTAGCTCAGCAGTATCTGTAGTTTACAGTAGCAATTAGCATCCCGGGGAGTCAGCCACAAATAACAAATTCATAAACAAAGTAGAATTAATCAAGGGAAAAATTAAAATAAGGAGGAGCTTGCATAATCTTAGGATGACAGAACACCTAAGAGAAGCCCTAGCTCCAAGCAAGGATTAGTCTGTCAAAATTATGGTCAAATATTTAAACACGCTTCTTTTTCCATAATGGTTTCTGAAGTTAATGCAAGGTAATCATATAATTAAATAATAACTATATTATGGCCTGTCTAACAATTAAATTCAAACCATAATCACCTTGCTAAACTTCAAGATGTCCTTGCAAATTTTTCATTTCAGTAAAAAAAGGTATGGGGGATGCTCTTACCCATCAATGTGTATGCAGACAAAATAATGGACAGCACTGAACAAAATCCCAAAGCTAAACTGTTCCTAAATGTAAAGATGTGGAAGAAATGCCTTCTGCCATTACATGATTAGATTATTAGACCAACAGCAAATAAAAAACAGCCCATCCATTATTTTATATGCACTTTTTATATTTATTTATATTATTTATATATAAAATATTTATTTATATTTCCATACAAGATGAAAATATTTATTTTATTTTTAAATATTAAAAATATTTCTGTATTTTCATACAAGATAGAAAGGGGGGCTGTGTGAGAACAGCACAGAGCTGCCATCTCACCTCTGCCAGCTGAAACCTGCCCTTCCTTTAATGGAACACCAGGCTGGCTTTGGTAAGCCAGGCTTTTCTCAGGCAGTGCCCCCTCACTATCCTGTGCTGGATATCAGGCTACAGCAGTAGAAACCAATCCCACATGGATTTCTTCAACTGCAGTGAGAAAGAGGATGGACAGAGAGAAGGCAAAGAGGTCACTTGGCTCATTTACCTTTCCTTACAGGTAACAACTCACAACAGAAACTAGAGTCACAGTTCTGAAATCCCAGTCATGCTGCTGCATGAAGTGACCACACACCTCATAGTCTGCTAAAATTATCTGCAAAATCAAGCCAAGACCAGTGGCCAACCCTTTACTTGGCCCTGTGTAGTGGTGTGTGCTTTGTTTGATTTTGCCTCTCTCGCTGTTGTATTTTGGGAGGGTTGTAAAAGTTATGATCTGCCCCATGTTACCCCTGTCCCTTCCCCTTATAGTGGTTTTTGTCCAGGTTCTCCCACCACTCAGGGTGCCCATCAACCTGCTCACCCCCCCTTTCCCCCCATTTCTGCTAAGTCATTCCCAGTTGCTCTGCCTCCTTTTATGTCAATTAAGTTTTCCCTGCCCAGCTTGTTCTCGAGGTTTCTGTGTCAGTCACCTTGTCCCCCGTGTATGGTTTGTTGTGTCGGTTTTCTACCCCCCCGTGTTTTCCCTATTGGTTCAGTCATCCCTATTGTAACTACCCATTGCCTGCTGTATCCACCTCCCTGAGTCAGAGGTTTTTTAAACTCTTGCTGAGCTTTGGGTGTGGCCACTTTGTTTTGTCCCTTCAAGGAGATTAAAACTCTTTGGAATACCNCTTGTGACGGTGAGGAGAAGCCGCAGCCCTGTGCTGGAATCTCAGACTGGAATGCATTTCCACTGATTCTTCTATTTCAACTATTCATGTTATCAGGGCTGTAGTTTCACTGGCAATATGTTGGAGTTTTTTTGTTGTTCCCAACCCATGACAGTCTGGACAAAGCACTCCTTAAGGAGGGTATTTTTAACAAAGCTTAGCACAAAACAAAACAGAGATGGGGCTGCAGCACTTCTGACCAGCAGACAACTCTCCCAAGAACATCAAGCTCAGAGATGTTTTACCAGCAGCACACAACTTGTAATTTGGGTTTTTTTTTTTTTTTTTTTTTTTTTGAGAAGCTTACCCATACTTTGTGTAACAGTACTTTAACAAGAATATTTATAAGGAGAAAACCACTTGGAAGAAGAGTCCATGCAGTCTACTGGAAGGCTTGCTGTGGTAAATCTAATTTACCTAGAAGTGCTGAAGTACTGACAAAGACAGAAACTTAAAAAAAAAAGAAACCAAAACCAGAAAGAACAAAGAACAGAGATAAAAACATCTAAGCTTGTCAGAAAGGCAGGAAACACTGTCTGTCTTGGACACACTTTACTTGAGTATACCTTGCAAACTTACAGGAAAATTCACAAGTGCAAAGTTACATCCTTAAACAACAAGATGAGGCTGTTATTGAAGTGCTATGATTTGTTTTGCATCTCTATCTAAAATAGTTCCCCTTTAGAACATCCTATTGAAAGGCAGAGAAGGACTCTGAAGTGTTATTTTCCTTACATTTGTGAGAAAAAGCCTTTGTATTTAATATTGGTTGAGACCCACAGTATTTTAGGATTGCAAAGCCCACTTAGATTGCCCACCTCGTATATGAAAGCCCTGAGAACAATTCCAAAACAGCAGAATTAATGCAGTCTTAAAAGAGAAAAATCAATGCAGCATTTGTATTTCTTTTTTTTTTTTCTTTTGCCCCCATGAGCACCAAAACATTCACTAATTAGACTTCATAACACTGCTCCTGGCTAGGTAACAATTATCACTTCCATTTTACAGGTTGCTAACGAAGGAGTTTTGCTCAATTAGAAGTGAAAGGATCAATATCAGGCCACACCACATCTCAAAAGGACAGAGGCCACTGCAGCCTGAAGTGCCTCAATCCACTGGGTGACAAGATAAGGTGCAATTAGTTATGCTTTTTCTCTGATCAAAGACAGAAATTTCTAATGGACTGCCCTGCTCTGGCAGAATGTGCCACTGTCTTTCCTCTTTGTAACAACAAAATTACAGTGAAAAGAAACAATTTTCTACAAAGCAAGTCCTCAACACAACAGTGCAGAAGCTATTTTGGCAGCTAATGCTCAATGTTTGGTGCTGCCTTTATTCTTAAGGCAAAGGGTACACATTTCATCAGCTGCAAGCTGAGAAGTGGATCTGTACACAAAATGAAGATATCCCATGCCTTAACAGAAAGGAAAGCAGATGAGTCACTTTAAATTATAATCAATGGGAACAATAATCCTACAGCTCAGTCTTGATATTTCTCAAGTACTTTCATAAATTTTCAGAAGGGGCATTTCTACCACTTAAACTAATACAAAGCAAGGGATCAATATTACAAGGTTTTCTGTATTGCACCAGAGAGATTTGAAAAAATTCCACTTGATTCTGTGCTTCAGCTCTTCCTATCTAAATTCTCTCTGTTCTCACTGGCCTTCAGTGAAACACAGTAATTAAATGAACAAGATCAAATTTTCCTAAAAATTTGTAATATTTTATTATTTGCACCATTTAATGCAAGGTATATATCTTAAAAAGTGTCTCAAGGATATTTATGAGCTCAAACAGAACTGATGGAGGGCTATAAATCCATGTTTGCCATGAGGAGCTATTTTAATTTCCCAGAGCCTTGTACTAACCTGGGCTGGCTTGCCAGGAAAACTCAGTACTGGGCAGGTGTTCCAATTCTTGGCTACAAAAATACTTCATCTTCCTTCTCCTCCCATTTCTTTCAGTCTCTGGCCTTCATTATAAATCTCTGCAAGGTCTTCAGAAAGCAGAGTTGGTCTGACAGTCAAACTGAAAGCCTGAAACACTGTGGAATGTCCTGCACAGTAAAACCTCCTGTGCATTGTTACAAGAACCACCTTGCCCCACAGACTGCTCCACTTGGTGTGCAGTGGAGAACCACTTGGGACAAGACCCAAAAAGGCAGCTGGGCCATCCTGGCTCCAGCAGGGAGCTTGTCAGTGCTGTCAGCTCAGGAGTCTGTGCTCCAGTCCATCATCTTCTGGCCGAGACTGTGATGCTCTTATAAACAAGGAGACAGATTATAAACTGGCTTGATGGATTGTAATGATGGAAGTGACATACATGGAAACACTTTCTCTCTTCTGGCTGTGTCTCATACTTTCTCTCTGCCTTCCCCCATGACTTGATTTTTTCTATTTATTCTCTTCCATATGTTTCTGTGTAATGGAGAAAGCACAAATAAACTGCAAAGTACAAAAAGGAGAAGAGACATCTCTCTATAATTATAAATCTTGTTGTGTGATGCTTTGTATCTGTTGAGCATTTGGGGAAACAGATTTTAAGAACAGGTTCCATTAACAATAATGGGACAAGTTTCCAAAGTAATACAAGCTGGTGCACTTCACAGGAGCAAAGGCTTCCATTACAGACTTCAGGCAGTTTTTCCCTTTGCTCTGCTAACCCACTAAATCTAAGGAGTAAAATCTGCAGTTTTTTCCTAATTCAGTGACAAATGCTACAGAGTAAAACTCTGCCCAGGCACACCAATGACAGTGTTGGAGTGAAAGAATAAATTGTACTGCTTCCAAAGCAGTGTTAAAATCTTGATCTCTAACACTGCTGGTTCACTACCTCTATGTGGTGTCCACTAAAGTGCTCAAAATAGGCAGAACTATTAACTAACCCCAGAGAAGTTAATGGATGTCCAAAAGCACATTTAATTTGGCATAAGCAGCGTGACAGAGGAGCATGGGAACTATCAGCACACCCAGCTTAGTTATTTCCATGAAACAACAGATTTACAGTAATGGGTTTTAGTTTAATTCTTATTAAGGACTTCTTTTGGACCCCATGAAGGAATAGGTGTGCACCTGTGTTCATGGGGATTCCTGAAGCCAGTGGAAAATATAACCCTGAGGTGTGAAGGTGAATGTGAAAAGATAATGTGAAAAGATAACCACTGTGGTCCCTTCACACCTCACCCATTCTGGGATTCTGTGCTTATGTATTTTCCTCCTCTATCCAATTAACCTGGTGATCATTTTCGTGTAAGAATTTGCAACCAGGCTCTACTTTTAATATGCAGAGTGCTAGAAAACACTTGTGCTAAGACACTTTGATAGACATATTTCTAGTTATGCATGCAAATCTACTGATTTCACAGAAGCTGGTGCACCATACCTCTGCTTTACCAACATACATCTCCAATGCTCTTTTTACCCTTAGTTCTTTAAATAATTTAACATATGAAATTGGAAGGTGCTGATTTTTTTTAGTAAGTTAAAACTTCTTCACAAAACTCAAAGATGCTCTGATGACATTGGATGGGACAGCTGGAAGCCAGCAACAAGCATTGCTGCAGCTCTCTCTTAGCAGACACAGAGAAGTTTTTAAATACATACTGAGGATGAAGCAGATACTGCTGTTGAAAAGCAAGTGCTTTGCTTAAGTTTGCTCGGTAAATTTCAGAAATGTTATCATTAAAAATTGAAATTAACTTTCAGTTGCTTGGGCTCTATATTCCATTTCAAGTGTTTTAGATGCAGCGGTCTGGTTTTCATAAAAAATTCTAAATTTTTGCTCAAGGATGTTTCTGTATGATTGCCAAATCTCCCTTTAAACGAATCTCCCCTCCCTTCCCATCCACTGTAGCATTGATCATTACTGCACTTATTAACTTTTAAAGGCTGCCCTTCTTCACAGGAGCTAAATAGGAAAAAATGGGAAGGTGGAACCATGACAGATAATATAAATCTGGAAAACAATTTCCTTCTCCACTCACAGCTGCCAAAACTCAAAATACCTCCCTCCTTATGACTTCATGCACTTCTGATGACTTACAAGTGAAGTAAGAATTCGTTCCCTTGCATTTCAACAAATATGAGGAACAGCAAATTGGCATGGAGGCTTCTTTTCAGTAGCAGTCATCTTGTCTGGCCAAATACACTTTTTCCTCCTCCTGTGGAGACAGAGAGATCTCCTGGCTGGCCCCTTTCCTACAGAGCAAATCCAGACTAATTCTGTAACTTCCAAGCATTCTGTCAATTCTGAGCATCCAGCCAGTGATCAAACCCAAAAGGTTTCCTGCTGAAAAATCACCTGCACTGAGGTAGGGACAGTTCTTTTCCAGGTTCTGCCCCAGTTCTTTTCCACAACAAAACTCTGCCATTTATTGTTATGGTGTTTAGCAAAAGAAATTCCTGGACCAAACCCCTCTTGGTGCTCCCCTAAGGTGGTACTTTAATACAGATAAAAGTGACTGAATAGTCTCAACAAAAATTAGAGATTGGGTTGCTTTTAGACAAACTTCTGTCTTTGAGATCATGTTGTGGCCTACAGGACATATGGTGCCGTTTTTTGATACAAAGCAGTTGCTAAACTACTGAATTTCTACCCAAATGTCTTTTGTTTTCTTTTTTTTTTGTTTTTTCCACATGCAGTCACATTTGAAATAATAGTTAAAAACCCTTTGTGTTTTCTCTTTAGCCATAAGAAAACTTTCCTTAAAGGAACTACAAAGTCTAAAGCAAGAAAAAAACTATTACAGTATCAGAGAATCACACAATGGAAAAGGTTGGAAGGGACCACAGTGGGGTCATCTGGTCCAGCCTCAAATACTACAAATTCTGTTTAACCCTTTAAGGGTTAATTTATCCCTTAAAAATAATTATAAATTATTAAAGCCTCTAAATGTATTCAAGCTGTGGCTGATGGTGCTCTATACAACCAAAGATATAACCTGAGCTGTGAGATTTGTTTTCTTGTGCTTATTTAATAAGAAGAAAATTACTATTTCTGTCTCCCATTCTGTTCAAAAGTAGATGAACAAGTTTTACTCAAAGTTGAAAAGCCATGTATAAGTCTTCAGGCAGATATCAGGATGGGAAAAAATTCCCCTCAGAGGAAAAATTCAGAAAGGTTTAATGTCACAGTCAAAGAATTAGGATGGAAATGTTCATGCAACCCTAAACGTGAAGAATTTAGCAGCGCTTTTTGTAATCAGTGTGGATGTATTTAGGTAAAATCTAATTTTCCAGGGAAATCATAAAGACCACATTTTCCCAAGAAGCCTGAGGGAGACTGTATGTACCAGAGATAACACAGAGATTGTATCAGAAGGCAATATCTTTGGATATAAATAACATGAGGAAGCACAGATGCAATTTCATCAAATATCACCTCCCCAGAGTACAGACAAGACTCGACCTCTTTTCTAGTACACACTGAGCATCCTTCTGGTGCATTTAGAGGGCTCTGGATAGCAGGACTCACAACTGCCCTGTTGCCACATTTCAAAATGTGTCCCTCACCTGCCAGGTGGTGTTGGGATTTCTCTGGTCAGGCTTGAACAGAGCTAAAAACTTCTTTGCAAAAGAGGAAATGGTGCTGGTTTCAAAGTGTTTTACAGCAAAAGTCTGTATGCACATTTTGCAGCCCAGTTCATCCCTATAGTTACAAGGCTGGATGCTTTAGCTCTTGGCTAGGAAGAACCACCAATATCTGCAGTTTTTCCTAATACAGTTTTATGTCTCTCAAGAGAGGACAGAAAAAACCTTTGCCTAAATTTGGCAATTGTAAAATGGTGTTTGGCCCAAAAGTTACAAGAGAAATGCAAATATTTCCATGTTTTATGAATACTAAAATAACAGCCATTTACCAAGTAAGAAAATGATATTTTATCCATAATTAACAGGGATACTCTCATTACTTGAAATAAAATACTGATATTTTCTCCTTCTCTTTCAGAGAAGGGCACAGCTGTTCTCAAAATACCCTTTCTAATTTTTTTTCAGAATCTTTATGATCACCTTTGAAATTTGTAGCTATAACTTCAGTTTAGGATGTGGAAGAAGAGGACAGTTCTGAGTACTGTTTCAGATCCTGGCAAACATCTTGGAAATAATAGATGAGCATCCAAAACCACCAGCTGAGGAAGTGGTAGATATCCCATTGCTAGATCTCAAGAGTAGATTAAAAGTAAATACAAAGAAAGAAGTCAGCTTTCCACAGAGGTGCTGGAATAGGCCAGGTTTTGCTCCAGAGTCTCAAAAGTTCAGGTCTCAAAAACTGATAGAACTCCAAATTCAATTCCTTACATTAATATCCACTCTCCAGACACACACAGATGGATGCCCATTGGTCTCCCACTCCTCAGGACACTGGAAATGTTTTTGTGAACCAGAACACATCTACTTCAGGCCCCCTGATGGGACCACCTTACACAGAGCACTTTGCAAATGCAGGTACATGACCAGCAGCAGGGCTGGGCACTCATTCAGGGAAAGAAATCTTTATTTAGCCCCATGTGCCACTGAGTGTTTCTTTAACACAGGCAAATCTTGTTTTCATCTGCACATTTTAAAGACCAAACTTTCTTTTCTTTGCTCTACTGAAGAACATTCAAATCATATCAACAATTTGTGTCTTTCTTTTTTCTGCTTTCCCCATCACTATGTTTCTTTTTAAAAAATCATCTTTAGTTAGATTAAAATCGAGTTTTTCTTCTTGTAAGATCAGTTTTTCACAGGGAACTCCCCAGCTTTGGTGTTTCATCAGGCTGGCTCATTCTACCTTTCTCTCTTGTCCAGCAGAGACTCAGGAAAAGCACAGCAGGAAGTCAAAACACAAAAGGAATAATGTCCTCTTCTGGCCAGTTGTGCTGGGCTGATCCAATCTGACCCATAACTAAGGCACCTCCCCAAGCAACTTAAGACAAATTTACAGGAGACTGAGCAGAAATTCCACCCCAGTCTTCTCAGACCTGTGGAGGTGCCCATCCCTCACTGCTGCCAGGTTTAATGACTGAGACACAGCCCAACAAGCAGAAATCCATCACAGCATTCCTCCAGGGCACTTAGAGAGGAAGATGGAAGAGAGCACCAGGATCAATGCTAAGAAGAGACCACTTTCACCAACACTAGAGTGATGAGCCACCACAGCATCCAGAAGTATAAAGTCATCAGAAGAACTGGATTATCTTTTAATTGTGGCCCTTGCAAGCATCAGTCTGGAGACAAAGATGCAAAGTCATGGCAGTTTGAAGCAGTGGTTTCTAAACATTTCCAGCCACAAATTCTCCTCCCTGAGCAATGAACTCATTTTCATTTACTCTGCCAGGCTCTTTCCCCCATTCTGAGAAATGCTGGTCTAATGGGGATGCACAGCATAACCCATCAGACTCACAACTCATTTCTGGGTGCTGTATGACCTAAAGGTTCCCACCAGGCATAGGATGGTTTGACTTCACTTCTTCTGTGGAGATCAGAACCATAACTTAAATCAAATTCTGATGACAAGGTCCTGACCCAAGTAGAACACACGAGTGTGTGTGAGAGAGCAGCACCAATACTCATTGGAACATGGTTTCTCTTTTTAAGATTTTATAATTTTTTTAGTGGATTTTTGCTTCCCCTCAGCAACTGACTTGCCATTAAATAAAGTCCAATATTAGTATCCTCCACTAATAATTAAGACCTGAATTGTTTGCTGGACACTGCAATTAAAGCAAGTCTAACCAGACAGAGCAGCTCACGGTGCTCTGCCTCTCCTGCAGCCATTTGTTAACTGTGTCTGATTAAAAAAAAAAAAAAAAACAACCCCAAAAGCAAATTTTACACATATAAAAACACCCCTCATTGACACCAACTAGCTGATTAGTATTTTAGATGCAGTAACATCAAAAGGCAACTTCATACAAGTCTTTCAAATCTATTTCTCCAAAGTAAATCCAATGGCTCAGTAAGACTTTACAAACTTTCCTCCACTACCCAAAAGAATGGGTTATTATTTCAATTAATAAAGAACATGTGGTGGAGATGCACATTTTTACCTTCAGAGAAATAGGTGAGACTGTGGGAGGGCTGTGGAGGCATTTTGTCTCTTGTCAAGTATTTTCAAAGATGCTTGACCCCAGTTGTGTTCAGCTTTGCTCAGAAGACCCAGAGGAGCCTGGCCTGGGAAAAGTGAGTGGCAGGAACCACAGGCAAGCTGGTAGGACAAATTTTATGTTCATATTTCATTTTACACCTACTGTCAATGGAAAGACAGAAAAAAATTAAGGACCCAACAACCAAATTTTATGAAAGTTTATTGCCTAAATATTACTTTTGAGTTTTGTTCTCACAGACAACACAGTAATGGGGTGTGTTTATTGATGGAGGGGAGACTGTGCTCAGTTTAGCACTATAACAGACTGAGTCAGGAAGGCTTGGTAGAAACTAAAATTAAAAGCAAGCCTCACTAAATCTTAAAAATGGGATTGCTACATCAACAGCTTGATGTATAGCTTCTATTGTTGTTCACAGATAATAGTTATTTTCTGTACCTATGAAGTGCTTTCTGTATTAAAGTACTCCTGCCATCATAAAACACTTGTGAAAATTAACAGCCAACTTCTGTTCTGCACTGAATATTAATTACTGTATGAACATTTCTTGCCACATAGCTTTCAAAACATTTTCTCTCCTAGGATATTTAATTTCATGTGGAAAGCAATTTTTCATCAGCCTACACAAATTAGTGAATGGAGAGGACATGGTGCATCTGACTGCCTGTCTGAACTCTGAGCAAGCTCTCCCCACTGTGAGTTACAGGGCTTGAAATGAAACATTAATTATGTTTTTTATTTATAAACAAGAATTGATAAAAGGACAGATATGGAGTGGTAATGGTGGATGTCAGTGGGTTTATTTATAAATGTTAGAGCTGTGAGGCAAGTGCTGGATCTGGGTTTAGTTAAAATGAAATGTTTCATATATTTCATATATCTCACTGGAGTGAGCATTGCCAATACTGGCAAGATGGAAAAGGTTAAAATACAGGTATGAATGTAGAGGGATCAGAATTAGAGTTACAGCAAGCATTGTAAGTGAGGGGGATTAATATCAAAAAGATGTTCAGGAGGAGAGAAAACTCTTGAAAGCAGCAACCCCAGAGCCCCCAGATAACCAGCAGATAGTAACTCAGACACAGCCTTAAACTGGCCAAGACAGCAAGGTCACTGGCTGCTTATGGAATACATATATTAGCCCAAATTAGTTATTCTTGTTTGTCACAGAGGACTTCACATCAAAACCAGTTCATACACTTCAACACATCTCAGGGCTGGAAAGGTTCAATGAGATTTCTGAGCACAGTCAACATTAATCATTCAAGAGCTGGAGTGCCTAAATTAGTATGAAAGATGCTGCAGTAAGTGCAGCTCGGCCAAATAATAATTAAATTACTACTGTGAAGAAAAGAAAAAAGACAGAATGACTGCACTGTACAAGTCCTTGGTTGGAGGAAGGGGGGTGGGACCCAGCAGAGGAGCCTCTCACTGCTGCATCTCCTTCTGAACATTTCTCTATTGGATACAAGGTGAATTAAAACCTCTACTAGCTATTTTCTCTTTTTAGACTTGGCCCTAGAAACATTTATAAACAACACTAAATCTTTGCTTCTACACATCCAAGTTGAGGTCACTGCAAAAATGTTTCCAAGATCAGCTTTCTCCACCTCTACTGAAACTTTAGAAGGGGTTTATAAAGCTGGTCATAAAACACAATCTAAAAGTTCATACCTTATTTCCCTAGCAAAAGCAATTGAAATGATGCTCCATGCTATAAACTAATAAAGTTTTTACTTCCTTTCCCTTGAGTCAAATACTCAAACATCTCATTTTCATTTTCTTCCTGCTTTGAACTGCTATCAGATAGCCCAAATAAAACATTTTGCTGGCCAAACCCTTAAAAAAAGAAAAGGGAAAAATATATAAGCTCTCTAAGTTGTTTTTATATAAAGACCCTGTCTTGTTCTTGATAGTATGCCTGTAAATAATTAAAATACATGAACAGCAATAATAGCAAAATACTTTTTTTATAAGGCTTGAACTCAACTTTCTATCACCATGATGAGCCTCTATTTATCTTGCTTGTGGTAATACTTTATAATGATTACATAAAGAAGTCTATTTTAGGGAGGTTATATCTTTGATCTCACTTTATATACATAGAAATCACTTGCAGCTGACAGATCCATTACACTTACACATGATACTCTTTGTCTGCAAACAAAATACTTATGGAATAATTTTGTTTCCTGTAGAAAAGTGCTTTCCTGCTTCTCTCAGCACATATCATGGAATCACAGAATGCTTTGGGTTGGAAGAGACCTTAAAGATCATTCAATTTCCAGTTCCCTGTCATGGGCAGGGACACCTTCCACTATTCCAGGTTGCTCCAAGCCCCATCCAACCTGGCCTTGGACACTTCCAGATGTGGGACATCCACAGCTTCTCTGGGCAACCTGTGCCAGGGCCTCCCCACCCTCTGGGGAATGAATTTCTTCCCAATATTCCAACTAACCCTGTCCTCTGTCATTGTGGAGATGTTCCCCCTTGTCCTGTCACTTTTCCAAAGTCCCTCTCCAGCTCTCCTGTAGCCCCTTAATGCACTGAAAGGAGCTCTAAGGTCTCCCCAGAGCCTTTCCTTCTCCAGGTGGAACAACTCAAACTGTCTCAGACTGAGTCAGAAATAATTGAAAACACACTGTGAAAATCAAAGAGGGCACTGATTCCTCAGGCAAGCACGCAGAACTCATCATATAAATGTTTGTTATTTAGATTTTTGTTATTTAGATTTTTTTCTATCAACTGACGTATAAATACATCCATTTTTAAAAATCCTGCCTGCAATCAAGGCATTTCTATGGCTGGTACAGTTTGTTGGAATTTTCTAGAAAGCAGAGAAAGTGAGAAAGGTGAAGGAGGCTTTTTTTAGTTTGCCTTATGGAGGAAGCACACAGCCAAGCCCTTTGAAGCACAGGACTTGTTCCCAGTACTGCTGAACCCATCTTGCCTCCAACACCACCTTTCCCATCATGTATTTCACCTCCTCTTTCTGAGGCCTTGTCTTATTTAAGATCATTTAATTCTTTATGTAGTCTCAGTCAACTGAAGAATTTCCAGGAATTACAGACCAAATAAATTTCCAGGTGCTTTTCCCTCAATGTCTTCAGTAAAGGCCTTAAATAGGTTGTGTTCAGTATGTGCTTTACCTGAAAATAGTTACAGTGATAGTTACTAGACCACAAGGAAGACACACAGGGACAAAGCCAAGATGCCTTGATATCTTCTATTAAAATCTTCTATCAAATTTGACCTACATATTCCAAAGGAAGAGCAAGGTCAAGACCACTGGGAAATGGAGTTTCACAGGACCCATGTACCAAGGAAACAGCATCATCTCAGTTTCTCATCAACAAACCTGTCCATATCTAAGTGTCAAATAAAAAAAAATTCTTCTGCCTTGAACTATGATTCCTGAACAAGAACAGCTCATGGGTTTCTCGTGTTTCAAAGGAAATGCTGTGCTGTTTTATCTTTATTTATCCCACACAAAAGACATCTCCTGATTTAAGTCAGATTTAAACATGGTATTAAATGGGGAGAACTGCTGTTAGGATGACACAAGCTTATTTACATTAGTCCCAGATTGATCCCAATGATCTGCAAGCAGTTTCTTCTGATTTGATGAACCATATTGACAAGATAGAATGAATGCTGCAAAGCACTTATTTATGTGCAAATAAAAATGCATTTGCCACCAAGACTTTGTACAATATAAGCTCTGAACTCCAGAGACAGGGAAAATATGGCCCCCACTGGGGTACACGCTCTCTGCTAGAGTGTGACTAAATCTACTCTGCTGGCAGACTAGATTTAATAATGTTCTTCTCCTTCCCAAGAATGTTATAAAGCTGCATTAACATCCTCAGGCAAAAATCTCCACAAAAATGAAAAGGAATATTGTTTCTATTTTAGAGATGTGATAAAACCCTATAGCCAGCCACCTACATAGTAAGTACTTCCATTCATCTTGGTAGCTGAAAACCCAACATTCAGATCACTTCTAACTTTAGAATAAAGTAGTATGGGAAGTTAAACACTTGAGCAAATTCAGGATTGCCACTACCTTAGTTAAAGTGCAATCCTGATTTATCACCTGATTCTTACTAGGAATCTTTCTGTCATCTTTCCAGAATGAATACAGATGACTGCACAGAAGGCTCAAGGCATATAGCAAATAATATGTACTACATGGATTTTGGAGAAGACATCCTTTCATGCATATATCAAACCCAAAATGCTTCATTGAGAGACAAATCCACATCCAGTAGAATGGAAAAGACATCACCAGAAAAAGAAAGGTAAAAAAATCATTTCAGCAAAAGGAATCGAACAAGCAGACCCAAACTGCACTTCCCCAAATAATTAAAATTCATATTTATGAAACTGCTTTAGGCCTCTTTTCTAAACTACCTGAAAAACAGACCACAGAGTTCATGCACAGGAACTTTAGGCAAAGCTCTGGTTTTATTGTTAATGTGGAATATGAAACAACAACTCATTGTTCATGACCAGATACTATGACAATGAGCAAATTTTAAAAAAGGCTCAGCACTGGTATCTACAGTAGCAAGAACTGGGCATGTTACCAGCACTTGCTGTACAACTGCTGCCTTACAGTTGTACTAACACTTAATCCTTACCTATTTCACTTCTCTTTTACAAAGCCTGAGTGTAAAATGGCATTAAATGCAGTGTGAAAACACAGTAATTCCCAGTTGCCTCATTAAAACATTGACAAGGTTGCAGTGAGGTGTGCTGGAGAGGCAGCTCTGCAATGTTATTACCATGTGGTGGAAGGAAATCTTGTCTAGAAAGTGAGTTCATTGAGATGATATCTTCATGTTTCTTCTGACTGATTTACCGTTCAATAAATAATTATATTCCTATTTTAAATAAACATGAAATTTGCAGATTCATTCATTATTACTTAATCTCCACCAATAAAAGCTTTTCTGTAAAGGAAGGGCACAGTACTGGGCAGAGATTCACCAAAATCTTTCCAAATGCTGTAATGTCATAGTGGCAGCACAAACTACCCATAAAAGCACTTAAGCTGACACTACCCAGAACAGCACATAAAATCCAGGAAACTTATGGGAATTACACTGGTACTTACAGAAAAGCTTGGTACACAGACAAATTCCTAACAACATCAGAAAGCTCCATCACTGTCACCAAGCTGGACACATCATAGGCAGGGCCAGTGTTTAGGTGACACTGTACAAGCAGGAATAATCCACTGGAGTGACATCTTAATTAATGGCTCTTGAATTGCTGGGGAATACATGCATTTCTCAGATACTTCTGAATTGTTAAATAATGTGGTGAATCCATTACAACAACCTGCCTGAAGTTCCTGCAAGTCTTTGAAAAGTTCCTGTAAGTCTTTCTGGTTACTGCTGTGATCTTTGATGCTCCACTGTCCCCTACACCCTTGGCAGACAGCAGCACGTAGGCAGGGGCATGGCATTGCTGGGAAGCTGGAAGATGCTGTTCTTAGCAGAAAAAGAAGGTGGTGGAATGGATGAAATCAGTGAAAATGCTGGAGCTAATTTCAAGCTGCAGTTGGAGAGCAGCTGCAGCTGCATCTGGTGGTCTCCTGTCTCCTCCATCCAGAGCTGGACGTGACCCCTGGGCTTCCTGGCTTGGCTCTGGAGCTGTCTCCAGGCTGTGGATTTCCTGGGCTGTTTGTGATGCTGAGCAGAGCCTCTGGACCCACTCTTGGCTCAGTCTCTGTGTGCTTTCCCATCACCAGTTCCAGGTGGAGCTGCTGGCCACCACAACACCCTCTGGCCTTTGGAGCATCACTCCTCATCAAGAGGCACCTGAAATCCTCACAAATCTTCCTGAAATGTTGCTGCTGAGCACAAAACAAACACAAAGAAGGCATGTTGGGATCATGATGTGACACAGCAGTTGGTGCCTTGTTCCATGACTAAGAGCTGGCAGATGTTGTCTGCTCCTTCAAAGTGATCTCATTGGAGTAACACTGCAAACCTGGAGGTGACATTAAACACTCCTTGTGCCTGCTCCTGGAAAAAAGAGCCATTAACTGGAATTCTCATTCTTACTAACAGCAGCATGATTGTAATGTGAGGATGAAAAGGTCCACCATGTTCCTGGTGGTCCTCAGGTTTGTGTGAGAGGCAAAGACCATAATTTCCCAAAGCATTTCAAGTGACAAAACTACCAAGATCATAGAAATTAAAAAAGGATTTTATCACAACTGACTATCACTTTGTTGTTTAAATTCTTCAGACAAATTTGGAAGACAGGTTCTGCTCTATTAAGACTTGTATCATCCTTTTTGCTCTTGGTCTTGTCACCCAACCTGACCCAACCAGCTTTCCAGAAAATAACAAAATTTTCAGTAGGGACATCTTTCCATGAGAATGGGGGTGGTGGAACCTTAAACCGTGAAGTTTTTTGAAACAGCACCAACATGGGCACATATTATCAAGTTATCCATGTGCCAGTACCAAGATGAATCCACTTTTTTATCTTTTTATTTTACATGTGGTGCCTGGCAACAAAGATGAAGGTCCTGCTGTAAATTTGTATTCCAAAATGGATTTTGATTTGTAAAGCACACTACAACAGTGGGAAAACTTGGTGACAACTGTCATTCCTTTAGTTTGTTTTTGCTCCTAGCTCAAATGTTTAACCTTTTCCTGTGACCAAAAGGGAGAGCAGAAAGCCCTTGCCTAGACAAACACAGTCTAGCTATAGAACATGAAAAATTCAGATGTGTCTCTGAGATAACATTAAATCCACAAATTTGTTTGAAAACTAGATCCCTTACTCAAAGGATAATTCATAAATGCCTTCAAGAATAATGATTCAATGCCATGAACATGGAATTAACAACACAAATCCATTGCTCATTTGTGGCAATTTCACGGTGAACAGAGATGAAATGTCTTCCAAACCAAACAGAGGATTTTTCTAAGATTAAAAGTAATATGTAGCTTTAAGTGGGTTAATATTTATGTTCAACCAGTGTAGCAAATCTAAATACACAAAGAAATGTAACTCAAGCTTTGGAGAAAACTGCAATTAAAAAATGAATTAAAATCAAATTAATCTTTGCCCTGTCCCAGTGTAATGATTTAATTGCAATTATGAAATCTGTAGCAGAAAATAATTTAAATGAAGAATAAATTACACATATAACTGAACAAAGGCAGAGAAAGCTAAAGGAGAAGTACAGCAGCTCAACAATAAAAGTGCTTTGCTTGAGGTCAATGCTCATTATTTCCATTACAGGTACTTGGGAGTCATCTGCATAGCAGAAAACAATTTTACATCAAACTTGTGAAGTTTTGAATGAAGTAGACTGGCATCTGGGAAAGGATATTTCCATAAACAAATGTTGACACGTGACAGATGGATACAAGGGCTATTTGAGGACTACTGTATACATTCATGCTTTTCATACCACATTTCTCTTTACAGGCTTCCTAGCAACAGAATTTCTAACTAAATCCCTCAGAAGCCACATGCTCTCTGAAGGACTCACTACCCTCCCCCTGAAAGAGCATTTGTAGGGGGAATTCAAGAAAGTCATTCAAGAAAATATTAAACAGAAGCTCCTCCTGGTTAGCAGAGAAGTACACGAGCAATCTGAGCTGGTTGAGATGGAAAACAGTTGAGATGGAAAATTTATAAAAATAACTTCCAGACAGGATTTGTTCCAACTGTGCCCCATTTTGTTTTATTAAAGCTGAGCCCTGAAAACATTTCCATTACCCACGGGAGGACAAACCACACATGGTGAAGGTATGATTCCCCAAAGGTTTTACAGGGAGAATTCATGTTTTAAGGGCATGAGCCAGGTAAGCACAGGTAGCCATGCTGAAAGCTGTGAGCACCTGTAGCTGTAAGCTCCTTGTTGGCCTCTGTTTCAGCTTTTACATTTCCTCTGTCAACAATGCTGGAGCTATTGTCTGAGAATATTGGCTCAAACATCATGAGGTTCAAGACCTGAAAGTGACATGAAGCAGCCCTGGAGGACAGGGCAAAGGGGAATGCCCAGGGAGTTGACTGTGGAGCAGTAAATTTAAAATAATCAAACCACACAAGGTCTTCAAGGCATTAGACTACACATTTCCCCAAACGACAAGCATACATTGCTTCTCTGCAACTGAAAAATAAAATGCTGCAGAAAAATCACTGGAGGATGATGGTAACTTCCTTTATTTGCCAAAGGAACAGTAAAAAATAAAAAGCCAAACCATTATGCTACAGTATGGTATTTCTACATTTTTTTTTCTAAATTTCAGAATGAAAGATCTCAGAATTGCACTGGAGATGGTCTTAGCAAGGTTTGACCCTGACTCCATCTCACGTTTTTAACACATTGCAGCAGATATACCACTTGAAGCCATTAATTCAACCCAGAAAGAATATTTGGGAGCATCCAGGACAATGAAAACAAGCTAGGAAAAAAAAGAGCATTATCGTTAAATGCATTTTTATTCGTAGCCATGAACATACTGGGTTGTTGCCTTGGGGTATGTTCATTAATATATTTATCTGTTTTTTCATTTTTTCTTTTTTTTCAGTTGAAGCCAAGTAGATTTTTATGGTTTCTCAACACACACAGTTCAAATAAGGAGACACTGGGTATGAAATACATCCAAGTTAAAATCATGGTCTGCCATTAATTCACTAACAGAGAGCTACATGATTTCCCAAAGATCAAAGCATGCATTTTTAAGCCACAGAGTGTGAATTTATCAAGAATTAATCTTCATTCACTGACACATCATAAGGATCCTTTCATGATTTAACCATGCATTGCATATGTGAGCTTGCTCAAGTGCCAAATACTTCCATTACCTCAGCATGTACTTCCCTAAAAATCTTGAAGACACAAAGATGTTCCTCATAATCTCCTCCCATGTGTTTCAGGCACCTCTTTTCTTTCCATTTTAACAAAGACATTATTTCATTATTTCAGAAGGCTCAAATACCTTATTTGATTGTCCAATTTACACTGAAAACTTCTTATTTGCCACACAGCAATTTGTCTGGAGATTAAAACCCTTCAAATGGATAATTACTCCTGTGCTTGCTCTTATTTACACTCTGGACATGCTCTCTGCAGAGTCAGGGCAATGCTTCATCCCACTGCCAGTTCCACAGGATCACAGAATTCACAGAATTTATCAACTTGGAAGAAACCTTCAAGATCATTGAGTCCAAACTGTTCCCTGACATCTCAACTAAACCCTGGCACCCAGTGCCACATCCAGTCTGTTTTTAAACACATCCAGGGATGGTTACCACCTCCTTAGGCAGGCCATTCCAGTACTTTATCACTCTTTCCATAAAAAAACTTTCTCCTAATATCCAACCTATATTTCCCTTGGAGCAGCTTGAGACTGTGTCCTCTGGTTCTGTCAGTGCTGACTGGAGAAAGAGACCACCCCCATCTGACTAAAAACTCCTTTCAGGGAGTTGTAGAGAGTGATAAGGTCACCCGAGTCTCCTTTTCTCCAGACTAAACACCCCCAGCTCCCTCAGTTGTTCCTCATAGGGTTTGTGTTCCAAAGCCCTTTCTTGGCACGTTCCTGTTACTTTAATACACACACCAAGAATCCACAGGTTGTCAGTTTTTCTCAGAAGACACAGGGATCAAAGAGAATACTCTTTTCCTTCTAATCAAAACTAACACACAGAAAGTATAATGCTATATTGACTGTAGTCTTTTTGAGTATTGGCAGCAAAATGTGGAAACACAAATCCCTGGAGGCAGCGTGGACACTGCTGGATGTGGCAGCACAGCACAGCACACCTTGGACCATTCATTTACCCAAGTCCTTGCTATTGCCTCAAACACCCATTCACTTACATTAAAGCCAGCACAGTTTTTATGCTCTAGTTTTGATAATTCATGTACTGGTTTTCATATATCATTGGGCATGTTTTCTTTTTTATTTTTTGCTATGGATTTGGCTGTGTCCTTTTATTGCCGTGGGACTTTTTGCCACATATTCATTACTATATGGGTCATAATTTTTAGAGAATCTATTACTCTATAGTTCACTGAGATATTTCTTAACTCCTGTCACAAGGAAAACTTTAAGCATTTGAATTTAAAAGATGCAAAAAAACCTCACAAACTTCTGGAATAATTTATTGGATTTATGCCACTTGGTGCTTTTAAATCACTGAGCTGACGACAGATGCATTCCCCTCCCAAATGCTGACTGGGCTCATGACACAGTGGTTTTTCATCTCAGACTTCCAACATCACAGCATTTACAAAACTAAAGACATCTCTCCATCCATGGTCACTCCCCTGGCAGATACCTCCAGCTATGTCAAGTCCAGCAATGTTTAACTTTTCCTTGGGTTTTTATTATATAAAAACAACTTTTAGTGAAGATGTATTTGGCTACTTTACCTCTGGGAAAGGAAAGCAATAAGGAATTGGTGCGTTCTTGACTGCTGCATACCTTCAGGGATCGGGTTTATAAGAACCACAAATTAAATGGAACAGATAAATGAAAATCCATCTGCTGTTGGGCAAACCAAGCCTCATAGACCTGAATCCCCCAAAAGAAACTGTACAAATTTGTCTTCTGAATTAACATCAAAGGTTGTGGGGAACAGACACGTATGAAATCAAAATATGAACGTATCACTGACTTTACCATGGTTCTACCTGGTAAACTTTTGGGGAAAGGAACTGTGATTTATTTTGCTGAATAGTAGGGCATAAAATGACACCATTTGGTTTTTGCCTTTTTTGCTATGTTCTCTGTATTCTTCACACATATATTTGTAGCTCTGTCACCTACTGTATTAATGACTAGTTTTCCCATACTTATCCTTGGTCTTTCCCTAAGCAGAAAGACAAAATAAATTCCAGAGCTCCAAGCTCTGGGAAGTACAAGGCCCTCTACTCTCTTGGTTCTTCCTGGGAATCAAGGCCGAGAACAACTCTTGGAGATCCATTCTCATGGACAAAGTACAGCTAGTGCTGAAGGGGGGGGTCCACAGAAGGGGCTTGACCTGGGGGGAACTGCATCACCACTTGTCCTCTTAATTGTTGCTTTTTATCAATTACGCTAATTTCCTAAAACCTATAAAAATGTACTCACACCTGGGGGGGCTTTTGTGGACATCTTTCCATAACTGCTCCCAAAAGCCTTCATTAAAGATCCCCTTTTATATTACATCCTTACTAAAATTAGCTCGAGTTTCATTTCCAGGTTGGACAAAAGGCAACAACAGCAGTCAAAAAAACCCCAGTATGTCCCCATGCAGAACTTCAAAGACATTAAATCAGTGGTTTAGTTTTGAGTAATTAAAGGAAAACACATGAAATAATTTTTTTTTTATGTAATACTAATAACAGCGGCAAGTACCTGGATGGTGAAATTCAGCTCACTGACAAACATATCTGAAAAACTTTTCAAATTTACTCACCTACGTTTATTACAACATTCTGAATGAAAATGTCAATTCCTAATTTAATTTTGCTGAGGAAGAAATCAAGTCTCAGTTCAATGGCTCTTTCAAGGCCCAAAAAGGCCTCAGTGAGAAGCTTCAATTTGCATCTTCCATCACTGGATAACCCATCTTCCTTAGTACACAGCTCAGTAAAGTGCTTTATTTCATCCCCTTCTCATTCAAAATATCAGAAGCTGAAACTTTGCTCTTCATTTTGTCCTACAGATTAGCACCTTTTTTTTTGCTCTCTCTCAGAGAAATCCCAATTATGCTGTATTTCCCAACATCACACATAAAACTACAGTTTCTTATTGTATTCCTTTACTAGTTTCCTTTAAGCTGAACTTAAAGTCTACAGCTTGGCTGTGAAAAATGTAACTGGAATAGTTTCTTCCTGAGGTGACAATTGAAAAAGAAGAAAAAATTGCAAAGAGGCACACGGACTTTTAATTGACTATCATGCAATTGTATTACCCCAGAGATACTCATTTGAAGAAGGAGTCCTGGCAATAAGACATTAAAACAACTATATTTTCTATGTCTTGGGTATCTTTCATCAGAGGTTCTCAGTGCATCTACAGTCATTCATTAATTAAACTGTAAGAGCTCCCAGTGTCATCAAGCAATTACTGCTTATCTCCCCTTAGTAAATACCAAATCAGGGACAGGGACAGTTAAATTCTAGGAAGATTTTCAGTATGTCCTTCCCAACTGACATTACTTTAATAAATGAATTAGGTTTCCTAGGTGGGTATTTGAGGTACTGATGAGTTCTGTGTGAGGCAGAGAGAGACGTGAGGCACAAGCTGGTGCACAAAATTATTGAACATCCGAGGCAGCTCAGAGCCAAAGGCACTGCAGAGAAGTGAACCAAAGGAGTCCCAAGATAACTCTGGCCCTCCCTATCTCACAAAATGCACAACAGCCCCAAGGTCCAAAGTTCCTTTACAAGGAGAGCTGCAATAATGGTTGAAACTCATAATTTCTTTGATTTACACAATAGGTTACATCCTTACATACCTTTTTTGGCTTCCATGAACAATGCTTTTCTCAGGTTTTTGGGCACAATTTTCATTCTTTTTGGACCCAGATGCAAGCCTGCAAATAGATCTAGTAGCAGTAATGTCACACCCAACTCTCCTGTAGGGTCCAAATGCACTTTTAACACCAACGACATCAAGTCCCCCCTCCTTCAAACAAACCCAGGACATCAATTCTTCTCCTGTCTGCTAACATTCAGCTTTGTCAAGTATTTTAGAGGAAGTTTTTATGCTGGACTCTATTCATTATGCTTTTAATATCCAAGAATTCTGAAGCCCTTGTAAAAGCATTATGGTTTAAATAAGAATGTATTTATTACTTCAGTTTAACTTTAATTAGACCTTTGCCACAAGTCAGAATTAAAAAGAGAAGGCTCCCTTCCTCTGTCAAGTACATGTTTTAATCACCCTGAATGAGCAGAAGTATTTCTTTGGGGCAGATAAGTACTATAAACATTGAGAGGTTCCAGGGCACAATGGTTTGCATATAATGTAACAGCCTTTTCAATTCAGGACGCTGAGATTCGTATCTACATAGGACAGCAAAATTAATTTGGTGGCCTCAGTATAGACCTCTTGGACCTAATCAACATTCCAAACCTCTCTCAGAAACAGTACTTGAGTAGTTTCTTAAATGAGAACCCAAACGAAATAACTCTGTAAAGCCTGAGGTGACAAAGCTCAAAGGGAACAGTCATTTCGGTTCATGATTATGTTTTCTATAGAAGAGAGAACAGAAATTAATATTAATGAGAATGAAGGGTTTGGAGAGAGGTGACCTCTTCTTACAAACTTTATCTCATTTCTGTCATTAGATGTCGAGAAGAGTCAGGCCACCTCTTTTGCACTGTTGTACTATTTGCTCCAACTTTTCACCACCTACTTCCAGACAATAGTGAAGACAGAGAAACTCAAATTCTGTTTCATCTTCAGTACTTAAAAGATACTGTAGATTAAGATCTTTTACCACCACTAAGCAATGCATGACTGAAAAATGAGTTCCATAAACATCATCCCTCAGCAGGCTCCAGAGCAGATCTAAAGCCATTGGTACAATATGATACCTCAGCCTCCATCTGCCTCTTTATGGAGCCCTTCGAGTGGTACAGATAAAGGGAAAAAAAAAAAAGCATAAAACATGTTCCTATTCACAATTTTAATCCAATGAAAATATTAAACTGGGGAGATTCCCCTTGTTTTAGGGCAAGAGAAACCATGGTCAGAGTGTAAGACTTAATGAAAATGAAGTTTCGTAGAAACATAAAGAAACCTAACCAAATCCCATGTTAATTCTAATTCTCCTTGCAGCTTTTAAAAAGGACATCTGAGAAATTTCACTTGTGTAAGTTTGATGCCAAGCAATCATCAGCTGTGCAATAAATGGAGTGAAAGTGATAACTTAGCAGAGCCCAAGTGAATCAGCGAGGTGATCTTGTCTTACCCTTTAGCCTTAAGCAGTCACTTGGCACATGCATGGGATGAGGCCTTTTTCCCACTTTTCATCCAAAACAGAATTGCCTCCTATCAGCAGAAATGAACATTTCTCCAGCCTTTAAAAACACTTGCCTTCGTGTCTCTCTATTCTGTGTGAGCACACTATAAACTCCAGCAGCAAGACAACAATCTCTGCTCCTGTAAAATAAACAGCAGGAAGCTTCCTAGCTCCTCACATTCAACAGCATCACATTTATTTTAGTCCAGCAGACCAAAGACACATTCCTGCTAAAGCGACCATCGCTCGATGAAACAGCAAAGCCATTTTCAACACTGCTGCCTCCTGTTTGGAGCTGCATTGCATCCAACTGCACCATGTGGGCAAGCAGCCTACAGAAAGCACGACAGCAAGCTGGTCTCCAGGGCATCAACACCTGCCTTTTCATGGACCTCCCTAATGAAGAGTGTGGGCACATATGTGAAGGCAGCATGAGAACTCATTGTGTTACAGAGGCTTGCTGTGAGCCAGACGTCTGAGCTACTTGAAAGTCCCAGCTAGTCTTAGTCTGAGAAAACAAGTAAATAGCTCTTTTTATTTGGCCTTTATTGGAATAATTGATGTTGCTATAGAGAACACAGTCATAAATTCGATCATCATTCTCTCAGAAAACCAAAACAATCTTTCTAAGGAACAGTCTGAAAGCAAGCACAGTAATTTAGCAGATAGATTAAACATGACCATAACTGTAGAGAGGATTTACCTTGCAAATTAAGAGCCTACAGGTCTAAATCTATACATTTAAAATGGTACACAATGCTGCTTTTCCTCAAAGGCAGTTTCAAATATCAAGAGAAAACAGAATTTTCAAATATCACATACTTCAAACATTGACTTTTGACAGTTTGTACTTACACAGGAGAAAACCATCCCAAAGAACCGAGCTTCCAATTAAATCTCAAACTTTTTTATCTGAGAATTTGGTGGCCAAAAAACTCTTTCAACTATGGGCACAGTAAGAGAAGGGATCCAGGATACATTTTTTTTTTCCTACCCAAAATAACTTTCAGCAGATTTTCACAAAACTCTCTTGTTATCCATCCTTTTGAGTACAGATGCCAGTGACTCCATGGGGAAAGCACCCTTAGAGACACTTCTTGCCCTTTTCTTGCCCTTGCTAGCTTGAGTTCTGTCTTGGCAATCACTTGCTGCTCTCTGAGTGGTGGACTAAGTTCACAGTTCAAAGGCATCTTGCTCAAGGCATTCTCCATTGAAGAAACCATCCACAAGGCCATTTCCATGCTCTTTTCCCCTCCTGATAGCAATTCATTAAAAAAATATTTGAAAGGACTCTAGGCTGTAAGGTAGATTTGAACCCATTATTATCCAGACAAAAACACCTCAACTGGAGCTTTCAGCTGGTCCTTTAAAATCCCTTCTCTCAAGATGGGAAGATGTAACAATTTTCCCACCAATATGCCACAGAAGTGTGAAATTTCACTCATCTTTACATCCTCTGTCAGAAGGAATCTGTGGTTTCAGTACACAAAACATCAGTAATGTAATTTTATGGAAGTTCATGTTTGTGGAAATCAGATGCTGAACTGCACAGGAGACTCATCTAGACCAGCACTGCCTCTGCACCAGGTACTCCAGGAGGAAAGGAAAGAGCTTCATCCTCTGGTGCAGTGGAAGGGGGAGAGACAAAAACTGAGCAACAAACTCTTTGAATTCTTCTGCCTTGGTCCCAAAAAACCTAGCATTTAAAAAAATTTAAAAAAATTTCCGACAGAGGCTGGAAAATGGTACTAAACTTTTTTGAAAGTTTCCTCATAAAACACCAATGAAATAGAAAGTGAGTACCATTTTTTAATAAAAGTAACTTTACCCATTTCCCAAAAGTTTCTCAGTTTTCTGAAATGCCACTCAGGTCGGCATAAAGTGATTTAATGAAGGTTCCTCTGCACCAAGGCATTCCTCCCCAAACAGCAGGGAGAAGCTGGCAATCACCCCCTCAGCATGCCAGTGGCACAAAACAGGATTTTTATGGGTCTGCAGACAAGATCAGACCGGGAGAAATAAATTCTCCCTGGATGAGCCAACGGGAATTGCGTGTCAGCACTTCATGAGGAATCAAATTTCCTCCATTTACTACAAATCACATTATATTCCAGGAATTCCTATATGAAACAGTTGTTCCTCAGGCAAGGTCTCCATTTACTCTTGCCTGAGGTAGACTCTGAGTCAGATCTTCAGAGCTGGGCTCCTGGGTGTTGGTGACACACTGGCAGGGGGAAATGCTTCTCCCAGCCACAATGTCACACGCTGATGAAGGACAGAGCCCCTTAATTTCAACAGGAACGTGGCTTGGGCCCATCACTTCTGCCTTTTAGAACCAAAATGCATAAATAAGTATCTCAGGGAGTTCTTTAATTGGCAGCTTTCTCTGAAGAGAAGTCCCAATCCATTAGTAAAGTATTCTTGGTAAAAACTCTCAAATTTCTTTACTCTTAAAGGGTAGAAAATTGAGTTTGTAGCTCTAGTCTGGCCTGCTTCCAAAACTTGAACATCTGCAAACTTTAAATCTCCTTTTTATTATAAACTCAAAGCAGGCTTACCCAGGAAAGAGTTTGTACTGATTATTGTAGCCAAACAGTACTAAAAAAAAAAAAATTAAAACCTGAAATAATAATTATTAGTACACCCTTTCCTGAGACAAGAGTGCTTTGTAAGAACATGAGCAAAAATAAGAGTAATACCCAAAAAATTACAATTCTGCTTCACATTTTGGGATTTTGATTTGTCAACAAGGGCCTGTGACTTTAACAGATGATTCAAATCCCAGGAAAAAACCAAAACAATAACTGAACAATAACTGTATTTCCTGGGGAAGTCGCCCAAAGTTAAGACATTTATAATTTCTGCATATTAATGAAACAAACAAGACAACCTCATCTATTTTTCAAGACATTTGAAAGAAAACAAACAAAAATTCTCCACTGCCTTTAGCTTTCCTTAGTCTGTCCAACAATCATGTCAGACACCTTTTCACTTCACAGTTAACCCTTGAAAAGGAGCACTAAGGCTTTCTAAAGCCTTACCTATTGGTAACAACTATGAATATTCAAGAGTCTTTCTTTCTTTCTTTTCTTTTCTCTTTCTTTCTTTCTTTCTTTCTTTCTTTCTNCCTTCCCTTACCTTCCCTTCCATTTGGAATCAAAGGACAAGCACCAATCTCCTCAAGGTGAGGTGCTTTATGCCATGTTCTGATATTTACACCCTTAAAAACAAAGCTGAAGAGTGATGGGTATGAAGGCTCAAGGGGAAAAAGCACATCTACTCTTTTTCACACAACTATTAATGGTCAAAATGTTTGGGGCTGTGTGCAGGAAGTGTTCATACAGAATGTCCAAGGCTTACAAAGAGCATTATCTGGCACAGAAACACACTTAGGTAAGAGAAACTCAAATTTTACTAGCAAAACCCCCCTCAACAGAACCCTAAATATAATGTGGTGGAAGGAAAGATAATTTCTGAGAAATTATTTCCCAATGGCTTCCACCAGAGAAAGGAAAGCAAGATAACTTAGAGCACGCAGAGCTGCCTGTGCTCTAGTCCTGTGGCAGAAAGACACACATTATTCTCAAATTCAGTTTCACTTATTTTCTGTAAGTTCTAATTACCACCAGTACTTTAATTACTGCATTTTGCAGAAGACCCATACAATAACCATTGAAAAAAGTCATTAAAGCTAATGAAAAATTCAATTCCAATGACTTCACTAGGTTGGCTTCCAAATTCAGCTTTTAGAGCCTTGGAATAAAAAACTTTGACAGTTTACATCGTTAAATGATTGAATGTCATATAAATGTCCTTTTAGTCATCATTCATTTAATTATCTCCACTGTTGAAATAATGCAATAAGCCCGTGCTGATCAGTATGACTTAGCACTTCCAAGCCCAGATCTAAGAATACAAAACCAGTTATAGTATTTTTCCTCCAGAAAATTCAATTTCAGTTTCAGTGTATATCTTTTAATATATATGATTATTAGCTCCTACTGTTGGATTCACCATTCAACTCAGACTATAAAAGAAATATATATTTAAATATATAAAAAATTTTAAGAGGGTAAGAACTGCTGAAATCAACTAGGGATTGAAATAAAGAAGAAGATGCTAAAAGCCAGATCAAACATTACTTTTTTTCTCTGTATCTCTACAAAGAGATTATTTTCCCTTTTCCAGTAACTTGTCAACCTTTTGTCCCTGGAGTGTAGTTGGTATTTCTTGTTTAAAGCTCCATGGTAGCAAACTGATCACAGTTAGCCCAGATGTGGGATTTGAAGGTAGAAATACTGCTATAAATTTTTTTGAAGTGTATTTGTATTAAAAATCCATGCTGGACTTTGTAACATAGTGGTATCTGAGGTATTCTTAGAATATATGACACAGTGTACAGAAAACAAATTATTTTCTACTGATTAGTACAGATCATTAAATGTGTATTTTATTATTATTTATTGCTCAGTAATAATTCTCCCATTTAATATAATTTCAAGTAGCAGTATCTCTATATTACATCCATATGCCAAAATATTTCAACCTACATTTACAGGAACTAACACATAAGGATATATTTACATGTGTGTGCCACTGCTACAGGTTTCTGTCTGCAAAAGAGAGATGCCGTACATGAAACACAAGTACTGTCCCTCAAGGCTGTAAAGTCACTTTTATTCACATTAAAAATAATCATGCACGTGCTGGCTACCAGGAAGAATCCTCAAGCTTTTCCTATCCAAAAGGGACATTTCTGTTTCTTACAGGATGTCCACTTGCAACAAAAGAAACCTGTGACTTAAATCACTACCACTTCCTTTTATGTATTTAATATTCCAGCTTCATTCATCCCATTCTCTGGATTGTTTTCAGCAACTATAAAATGCAGAGTAACAACAATATTTTAAGGAGAGCAGGTTCACTGGTAGCATGGAATCAATAATCAACCAAGAGCCTGACACTTTGTGACATTCTTCCAATATTGTACTACCTCCAGTGAGGGATGAATGAAAAAATCTAAAATCCTACATCCTTCTCTTTGATCACTGCAGACTTGTATCGAAGGAGATCTCCATTTAGCAAGAAAATAAAACAAATAAACCAAATCTGTACAAAAGGTCTTGAAATATAACAGGCACAATTCTTGCCATCAATAAGCATGGACTTCTTTAACCTTCTCTGGAGAACACAGCCTGTGGCATTAAGCTTGCACTGGGAAAAAAATGCAAACTGCAGAATTCTTATTTTCAATCTCAGTCATGCAATGGGATGAATCATGTGCCTGAGAGTGCAGCAGAAAAGCTTGTCCCTTTGAAAAATCATTACCTAGGTATGCTGGCTACAATGATTTCCCTCCAACATTACTGAGTAATGAGGAGAAGAACAAAACTTCACCTTCTTCTCATGATGGAGCAGAGACTGTTCCTGCCAGTCTGCCTACTACACATAAAGGACTTAGGGCATGAGGAGTATTAAAGGAAAATTGAAGAATTCAGAGAGAAATCCCAGCCCTGAGGGGACCTGACACCAAGGGTGGTTGAGCTCATCCAGAGATCACGCTGTCACTTCCACAGGTTGCACCATCTCTAACACACCCACCCACCTGGCCCCAACTAAGGGAGAAAACAGAATTTCTCAGAACTTGTGACCTCTACAACACATGCCACCAGAATCCTCCAATTTATCTGTGCTCACATGGGAACAACTTCTAGAAAAACATCAGGTGCTGAGCTCTGGTAAATCCAAGCTCTTCACGTGAGTGCCCCTGTGATTACTGAGCTGTTCTCTCTGTTCAGAAAAGCAACCTGGTGCAAGTCTGATGTCCAGCTTCAGACTCCAGTTTGCTGGATGGTTTCTTTGTCACCACCAGGTTTTTTCTCCAATTTTTCAATTCCATTCCTCGAAAAAGATATGCATAGATTGTCATCAAGAGCCCAGAGCCTTGTCTTCCTACAACGAAATACACTGAGCTCCCTCTCAATCCTTTTAACACATTTTTCTAGTCATCTGAGCATTTCTGAATCTCATTCAATTTTTCAAAACCATTTCTATTTTTCTTTATATCAACAAGCTAGATGTGACTATGATGGTCTAAAGATGTAAGTACATCAACATCTGCTCACGTGTTGGGAACCCATACAGCTCTAACATAACATTTTAAAATCTTTATTATAAAAGTATTACTTGACAAAAAAGGAAACATAAAAATAACCTACAACTGAAAATGTGCAAAGAGTATATATAAAATGGATATATATAGATATATATATTTGGATTACCATATTCAGGTTTTATCCAGATTTCCATAATGCTGTTACATAAGATAACTGGGAAAAGACTGAATTTAATGCACTGTACATGATGTCTGCTGCCTTTAACAATGAAATCTTGCTGGTTAATGTTTTGTCAAAGGTTTCTTTGTAAGGAACAGGGCCAGCTCAGAGAAGAGGATGGGCATAGACAACCTCAGCCTGGGAAACTGAAAACATGGACAGTAAGGTAAACCTCTAAGAAATAGCAAGTCTTCCTTTGCATGAAAACACCTAAGAAAAATAAAAATGTCCACTGTCTATCATAACAAATTTATAAATAATTCTGATTCTGGGCTGGCAAGGGATAGCTGGTTAAAAGACACACATCAAACACATGCAACTGAGGCAGTGTGACACACCATATGGGTATAGACAGCCTGTAAAACCTGCATTATTCCATGATGCAAATTTCTTTCAAATATAAAACATTTCTGACATCGAAGTATTTGTCTGCCTTAATGGTAATTTCAAGTGATGAGCTTACAACATGACTACAACAGCACAGGAGGAACCAGTTAGAACCTTTTAATTTTACATTTTGCAGGAGTCATGTAAATTAAGTAACTCTGGTTATCAGTCTCATAAACAGCTCTAAATTCACTGATACATGAAAAATGCTTCAGGTAATCAACAAGCTAAGTGAAAATATTTCTGCTTTATAAGTTAGTTGCTCCCAGATTTGAAAATAAGCATTTGGGTGCAGTGAAATGAAAGAGGCAATTGGAAACCAATTAGCTGAACTGAAAATGGAAATGGTTTCAGCCCCAGATCTGCAATCCACACTGAGACTTGCATCAGTGTTCTTATTATATCTCATGCTTTGAATTGGGACTGACGAGAGGAAGAGCTGCAAACACTCCCTGGTTTGGTAGAACTGGAGTATTTTATATTTATCAACAATGGCAGCAACACAACCACCACCCATGTTTTGGGTTATTTGCATTCCTGAGTTTATAGCTGTATAGGCAGGTGGGATTTTGTCTATTTAGAAATATTAAATTCAGACTGGGCATTTCACCCAAGGCTGCTCCTCCACACTGTTAGAAGTTAATTCACCAATGGGATTTACCACAATTAATACAGACAGAGTAAGGACACTAAAGAAAGCCTTCCTGGCCTTCCCACTTCCCTGGAATGGGTATTTGGAAAGCAGATATTTGGTCACAGTCAGGCTTAATACATAAGGAGCAGCATGTGAAGCACAATTATATTTTTGGAGCTGCAGAGATCTGTTAATGAGACATGGCAACATGGCCTGCTTACTCTCACTCAATAAACTTTGAGTTTAATGGTAACTGGTGAGTGATCTCCCATTCTTATTTCACCTCATGAGCTTTATCTCTTACTCTCTCCTATGCTGTTGAGGTAGAGAAGCAATTCAGGGGCTGGGGGGACATCTGGCAGCTGGTTAAAGTCAACCCACCACTCACCTCCCCCAGGAAATGACTGCTCGTGTGCTGGATAAATTTAATTCTGTGTGTACATCCCTTCCACACACATCTAGAGTTCCAGTGTCACAGACTTCATCCTGAATGCACATGGTATTCCTCAGAGACTATCATGTGGCTACAGCCAGACAGAAATACTCCATATGGTGTTGCTACTGTACCTATAAAAAGGCTTTAACGAATTCTGACTTCATCCTGCCACAGAAGAAGTATGGAAATGTAATGCCTGCCACATTTTGTTGCTCTCAGCCTCTCCTGCAGTCTGTCCTCCTGTGTCTTTTCCTCTCTCATTCTGCACTAGGAGGCTGTGCTCACCTCAAGCAGGCATCTAAGAACATCCATTGCCCATCTGTTTGAGTTTAAATCAAGCTTTTTTCTTCAATCTGTTGCTCATGCTGCCCATTGGCTCTTGGAAGAATTATGCTGCTTTATCCCCTCCTTGAAGCATTTCCTTGGCTTCACAAGTGTGGTGCTGTTGACATGTTAGAGATCAGTGCCTATTGTGGTGAGCCACAGCATCTCCTGATTTTCTTGTGTCCTCCCCAGCTCATTCAGTAATTTCCTTTCATGTTTCACACAGATGGTTATTTCTGGACACAATCTCCTTTTTTTGTCTCTTTGCTTGCAGTGCACCAGTTATTCAGCAGGATTAGCAGGATTTTTGGGTTCCATGCTTGTACAAATAAGAAATAATAATTAGGAGTTTGGGAAAATAAATAAGCAATTTTTCCATTTTCATAGATGGTATTTTCTAATTTGTTTTCCCACTTTAGCACTTATTAATGCTTTCAGAAAAGATACTTTATTTTAGGTTTCTCCTTATTTTTCCTCTTTTTTTAAAAGAAAAATTATCCTAATATTAGCACTAAAACTATTTCTAAACATTAGAAAACTATTCCTATACCTGAGACACAGACACGTGGAAATACAGTCTACCTTGAAGATACCAATGGCATTTTCATTGTCAAATAGGAACAATTTATATCTCTGGCTAGTGGCTGGCTTTCCAAAATCCTCACCAGGATTCATAGACATGGACAGAAAAAGCAGCTCTATTTTAGGTTGCTGGAAGAAGGCCATTAGTCACCATGAACACTTTACAGCTGGTGTGCATTGCAGGGGCTGTTGACCAAATGAACCTTTAAAGGAAAGCAATTTTAAGCCTACTAAACTCGGACACATGCCAACTCATGTGGAAAAAAAAAATCTTGGGAATTAAGGAGAAAAAAGCTCTGTTAAATCACACAACTTCTTGCTCAACATGTGCAAGAATCCCTCCTACAGCCTCAAGAATATGGAGAATCCCATGGAAGGGCAAGTTGAATATTGTCCATTTAGAAGGTGCTAATGAGCTCAATTAGTTCTAAATACATAAAATAAAGGGGGTTAGGGTTGTTGATTTTATGTTTGGGTTTTTTTCTAAGCTTCTGGATGCATAATTTCAGGTGATATTTTACCTGAGTTGTCTGGTGGCCAAATGTGTCATGAAAGACATTCAAGCCTAGGGAGAGGAGTAAAGGAATTCCAGGCTAAGCAGTCAGCTGGAAACAAGAGAAGGGAGTTAGGAGGCTGAGGCAGTTTCAGCTGAATATTTCATTTTGGGGTAGGACATACACTGAAGAGTTCAAGCTCATGAAACAGAAAAGGATTGGTCCATATTTTCCCATGTATTTTTCTTAAATAATGACAAAGGCCCTGCAGTGATGGGACAGCCACAACTTTTCTTACAAGACCTAACATACAGAATTTTCCTTTTTTCTTTGGGTTTAAATTACATTCCTTTGCCTCACATAAAAATCCATGGTCTGCACTGCTGAAGAGCAAAACTGTAACAATAGAAAGTAGGTATTGCAGGGGAACCAAAGGAAAATTGCTACTATATTTACAGAAATTCAGTATAATGCATTACAGCTACCTTTTGCAATGCTCTAGAGAGAGCCCTACAGAGCTGTCAACAGAGGTTCAGCTCCTTCAGCTCAGAAGATCTCATTTGTTTTGAAAATGGTCTTTTTTTATCTGAGTAGCATCTGATTTCTGGGCTACAATTTAAAATAAAAAGCAATAAAGAAAGTTACTCAACTCCAACACCTTCAAAGATCAAGGGAACAGAGAAAAGTAAACAAACAAGAACAGTTTAGCAGCCAGTTTCATTTATTTTCACATTTTCAGAAAACAAATTAGTGTTTTAATATTCCAGGGGCAAACTACAGTAGTTGAGCTGTCAGATTTCAAGACACACTCCGAAGCTGTTCCTCCTCTCAATTTTGTGTATTAAACCTCCCATCTGGCTTGGGTCTGATCCAGTAAAACTAACCTGCATCCTTCAAATATCCTTTAAATGCTGCATGCTGGAGTTTTAATAACTTTATGAATATAATGTGTATTCTGCTCTTCCTACTCAGTGAACTGAGGGCTTGCTCATATTTCAGTGTTTAGCAGTTTGTGTGCCCCTTAAATCCTGCCCTCAGACACATTTAGGAATATTACAGGGCATTCCAGGTTTCCCAGAGGCAAATTCCATTGTGAAATTTTATCTGAGACAATAAACATTCCCTAAATTACTTTAGTGCACAAAGCAACTATTTAAGTAGAGTTCTTCAAATGGTATCACCTTTTGGTATTACCAATCTCATCTCATTTATAGTTTATATGCACAGTTCTTCCACATTCCCATCAACATTGAAATATTTATATACCAGTACTGCTCTGGGAGGGAACACATGCCAGTGGCTGTTAGCAGAATGTAAAGCAACATTTGGATTGGTAGTTAGAGCAAACCTTGCTTGACTTCTTAATAACCATCAAGATTTCATCACCATGCCACCCTAAAGCACACTGCATGGCTGGAGTTCTTCCAGTGCTGTGCTCTGCAACTCACAGAGTTGGAAAAAAACCCAAACTTAGTTCCTTAATAGAGGAATTAAGGCAGAATTCAGCTGAACAAATGCAGCTGGGTTTCAGCAGTTTTACACCCACCTCTGCTCCTCTCAAGGCTGGTGGGGGACACAGACATCCTGACCCAAACAACAACACAGCAACTCCAACCTTGCCAGTGCCTCTTGCTTCCCTTCCAGTATTAAAGGCAGCCTCATACAACAGGATAAGTCATGGACAACTACACAGGGTAACATGAATCTTGTCCTTCCTGATTCTGCTTGAATACATCTTTCTTTCACCAAATATCACCTCAGATAATTTAAAATATACATATAATTTTTCTTGGATGTCTATACAAACAAATGAAGAGTCTCTCTAATGAATGTAAGGTTGCTATTTACTTTCTCCTTCACTACTCAAATCACAAACCCTACTTTGAATGGAATAGATTTGTTGATTTGTTGGTTCACTTCCACAGCCTATAGCAGCCTGTCTTCCAATAATCCTGCTTTGCACCTCTAATGCCAAATGGTGGATTGGTTTTGAGGGGTTTTTTAGTGTTTTTTTGCTGTTGGCTAGAAATGGAAAGGGAAATACTAGTGTGTCATAATATACCTTCATCAAACAGTAAATGTGATGTTAACCCTTCCTGTAAACTCTGGCCAGGCCATGAAGTAGGAAATTACAGGCATGGTCTTCCCTCTTTTATGGATTTCATGGAGCCATGCAGATTAGTGGGAAAATATCAAGCAGGAAAATTTATCATTTCTGCAAAGATAATCTGAGATTTCAGGTTCTTAAATACCAAGTGAAGTGACTTTGCTGCTGTTCATGGTGCAGAGAGGCCAAACACCAACCCACCAGTTTGGCTTAAAATAAATTCAACAGGGAAGTTGCTCAGATTTATAAATGTTTCCTTGGGGAGTTTGTCCCTGATTCACAGACATTACCACCAACAGGTAATATTATATCTTCTTCTTCTCTGACCTCTTGTATGTCCCAGGACATATAATTTCATTTCTTTCTCCTACTGAAAACTCCAGTCCCTTGAGATTGGACACAAATCTCCCACACAGGTTTTCAGGAGATAAAGTTTATGGTTTTCCCTTTCCAAGGGGTCACAGATGAATCTCTCCTGAGAGATGCTGGAAATTCAGCCTTCTAAAGGAGCTCCAATGGCCTCAAACACTAAATTTGTATAAAGAAATAAAGCCTGACCAGGCAGGTAAGAGCCATGGCAAGTCTCACAGGGTTAAACTCCCTTCCTCCCCAAAAGAGTACATCCTCACAGCTCCTGTTATTCCCTTTAAGGCTGAAAAATTGCCTGATTTGTGATTGCAGAACTAGAAGAACTGCTGGAGAGATCTTTACATCTATAGATACTATATTCCATATTGTCCTTCTTCTTTTCTCTGGAAGGAAAGGGGATGCAGGGGTGGAAGGGGTGATGCCTCAGCAGGGGCCAGCTCCTCTGGCTCTCTTATTTGCCTCTTGTATCAGCAAAAAGCTAAAACAAGCCAGTGTGGCACAGGGTTAATGGCTCAAAATGGACTCATGCTTTTGATTTTCTGGCTTTGCTTCCTGAAACCTCTGCTGGCAAAAACACTTTCCTGAGGGAGCTCGGCAGAAGGACTGTTTTCCTCTCAAAGTGCAATTCCAGGTATAATTCAGAACTAGAAAAACACACTGCAGAGACAATTATCTAGAAATAATGATTTAACTGTTTCAAAGACAGTGAGGAATTTCCCTCTAAATGAGAAGAATTAGCAACCAGGAGTGCCAGGAAAACCAACAGAGGCTCTAAAGACCCAAAGTTGAATGGCAGAAGCAACACAACTTCCTCCACTAAGGTCCCTAAAAGAGTTGATTTACTTTTTTAAGGACCTGTAAGCACCATGTAGAAGGTTACAAATGAAGTTATTTGCTGCAGTAGATCATTAATAATAAGTAATCAAATACAACAGATGATATACTATGCTATAATAAATACAGCACAGACCCAAGAGGGTACAAAATAATTTGACAAACTGAATAACATCCTTGCTTGGTTCATAGTAGTGTGAGGAAGAACCACATTGTGGTCACTTCCACAGGGAAATTTCCTGCATGGCAAAATACCAAAGCAGAATCTAAAATGAGAATGTCTATTTTGGGACCCTGTGGTAACAGGAGGAAAAAAAAAACCCAGAATCTTTACCTCTATATTAATTATTTCTTAGTTTTCTTTCCCCTCGGTCCTAATGTTGTTTTTATGCAACTATTTGCATTTATTAAATTATAATTTATTTCAGATCCAAAGGAAAATAAACATCTGAACGCCTTGTACTGGAAGAGAAAACCAATATGACAAAGAAAATTACTAATATGATAAAAAATTTATATGTAACCAAGGCAGAATATCAATCCTACTGCTTCTGGCTCACATTCAATCTTATGAAGAGGCGGAATGAAAAATTTTAAAAATATTTTAATAAGTAACACCACCCCTGTTAAAAGCAGGATTCCAGGGCAAAAGGAGCCTAAGCAAAAGCACACTCTGAAAAATTTGTAGATGCAGGAAGGGTAAGCGGGGTAAATATCAATTTTTTCTCTATCTATTTTCACCAATGAAAGTACTAATGGACTAACAGAAGTCAAGAATAGCAACTCCTTGGGTATTTATTTATTTATTTATTGCATTCATAGCCAGCGACAATCAGGTGCCTTAACTTGGTCCCATCGTGACTGGCAAATGGTCACAACCAGCTGACAAGAAAAGCAGAGAGAGAGCCAGGAGAGATCTCTCACCTCCCCAGATTTCAGCAGCTCCAGAATCACTCCCAAGGTTGGAGATCACTGATGTGACTTGTGGATGTTCACAGCTCTGCTCCACCCCCCAGCACAGCCACAGGCACGACACGAGCGCTGCTCTCCCTTCCCAGAGCCAGCTCTGCAATGTGCACAGAACTTCCAGGGCAATTATGTTACACGATGCTCTCAAATAAATTCAATTATTAAACAACACCATATGTCACTCCCCTCCAGCTGGAAGCACAGCATACACTTACTTTGGTAAAAAATCAAAATCTGCTGGAGGAAGTAGTGTTGGATGTGAGTGAAAAGCCTCATTCTCTGCTGTGGGATGGGGTGATAGTGTGATTATAAGCTTGGGTAAACTTTCACCTCCTCTATGAGCACTTGCTCGATTTCTCTCTCATTTCACTCTCCCACCTGCAAAATGTTTGCATTGTAAGTTCTCACCTCTGCTGTTAAAATTACCTTCCTAGCCTGATAGTCTGGAAATATCCTTCCCTTCCTCCCAATCTACCTAAGCTATTACTGCACAGGGTCATCCCCTCCACCCAACATGTCACCTCTAAAAACAGCACGTGCATGTTCTTGGCTCTTGATCCTTGCTTTGTATCTTGGATTTTATTCCTTCTTGTGGCACTTTGCTCCTTCTTGAAGCCACCAAGCCCATAGCCTTTATTTTCTCCTCATTTTTGTTCTTATTGTTTCTCTTTTATCCTCTCTCAGTTTTCCACAAATGGAGCTGAAGAGTATCTACTGCTGCAAGGTTTTCCATTAAAAGACTTTTCATTACAGGAAAAGCTCAACAATTTCCAGACAAATTGTATATAAACAACTATAAAAATCTGAAACACTTAACATGTTATAATCTTAAAACCAGTGTTTTATAACAAGAACAAATTTTGGATTCTTAAAACTTTATTTTCCTCCTGTGCAGAAATCATTACCTGCAGAAGTTTTACAATTTCCTTTGGGGTTTATAAGGATACATATTATGATAATAAGGAACACTGGCAGCATGGATTGGCAATTTAAAAGCAAGTTCAGGTACTTGAAAGTCTGTAAGACACACTCTGGTATTAATCTTTTACAACCGCCTGTTAGTTGCATCCAAGTAAATTTTTTAATTTCTGAATTTGCCTTTATGTTTAAATTGTTGAAAATATAAAAAGGAAGAGGAACACTAAAGGGACCAGGAGCCTAGAGTGTCACTGCTTGATGCTGGAGTTTGAAGGGGGAGAAGTCAATTTTCCAAAAATATCAGTCCCTGTTCACTCCCTACCTGTACTCCTCTGCTTATGAAACAGACATTCCATGGAAAGGAGGAATTACCTGTGCTATTCCCAACAGAAATTCCCAGGAAGGTTCCCAGCTCTGTATACCACATGGGATTTGGCAAATAAAATAAGGCTGCTCAAGAGGGAAACAGAAAATGCAGAGGAGACAAAAAAGAGCCTTGACAAAGGGAGAGGATCCTGATGAGCTGGGATCAGAAATCCAATCTCCAAAACTGAATCAAAGAGGCACTGCAAGTATAGTGCAAGTACAGGCTCTAAGCCAGTGATAAATGCATTTTACAAGCTATACCTTAGACAAGACCAGTAAAATAAAGATTATTGAAAAAAGGAAAAAAAAAAGTGCCCTACAGAGAACATGGAGAAGAAGAAAAGCTGTGTGTTATAAGGCTTCCAGAGGAGATATCCTATTAAATATTAAAGCAAGCCCATTGTTCCCTTCTGCCTGCTAAGAAATACACAGAACACTGTATATACAAGATCACCCACCAATTAAGGGTGAAGAGGCTGGAAATAAAAAACAAGCAATACTCTTAGAGTTTCAGCCCCTTAAAATTATGAAAGATTTCTCAGAACTGGAAGAAAAGGATGAAGAAGAAATACATAAAACCCAGAACTGGCTACCAGCATGGCTATGATGAAAAGCACACTTAATTGATAAAACTTCCAATCCTAAAACCCAGGCACTGAATGCTATCTGACAAAAATCTCATTAGCCCTGGAATTTAAACACAAGGAGATCTAAAACTTTACAAAGAAAATAGGGGAAGGAGAAACAGCAAAAGACAAGGTAAAGAAAACAGTAGGATGCTAAGTTTAAGGGAAAAAGGAACAATGAGGCCATTCAGTTCATTAGGAATAGCAAGAAATATCTGATAACTAGTTCAGAAGAAACAGTAAAAGTTTTTGGACATGTTTTATAAAGGATTATGTGGAACAGATACATCTTCACATAAAAGACAACCAACCCTGCTATGGGTTGACACCAGCTTCAGTAAAAACAAGAAGGTGAGAGGATAAAGCTGAATAATCCAGTTATACATGAGTCCATATCTGAATTTTACATGCTTTAAAAGAGCTTAAAACATTTATTAGTAAGTCTCTTTTATAAAATCTAGCAATTAAAAACGTCTCCCTCTCCCACGACTAAGGAGAGCTGTACACAGGAACTGGAACAACAGCTTGTTATATAAATCTGTTGATAGAAATGTTGATGCAGAAATGCTTACTAAAATGCCAACAGATAGAATAAAAGCTATACTAATTGGATTTATGCACTTAGAAAAAGATTTGTGGTAAACAAAAAAACCCACAACTGCAGGTAATCATAGGAGCTCCTTTAGGCTGCCTTAAAATATGCATTAAAAAATGACTCCCTGTGATACAGGCACTGAGAAGTACAAGTGGTTTCAAAGACTAATTAGATAAATCCTTCTGAGAAAGTTCAGTATGACCTAATAAACACAAAGCTGTGGATCCAACCTCTAGCTCAAAAAGTGCCCAGGATGCAGTTTTCCAAAAGTAGAAGGGCACTCATTTGGTAAAGTGTTGCTTTAGACTTGACATTTTATTCCCTAAAAAACCCTTAATGCTACTGGCCACTGTCAGAAGAGGGATGCTGGGTTGGGGGGCACCTCTGGTCTCATTAAAACAGCTTTTGGTGTGGCTGTTTTTTCTACACCCCAAAAAACTGAAGAGAGGCACTGAAGTGCTCTAAGAAAATGTTTATTTTTCAGTGTAACTTATGGGCACCTGTTTTTGGTTTGTATGAAGGCCTTACACCTGCTGGATGGAAACACAGGAGGGTCAGGGTGAGACTTTCTGATATGTGACATCCCACAAGCCCAGACACAGGGGATGCTACTGAGAAGTTCAGCAGTAAAATGCAGGAAAGGGCTTGTTATTTATAGGTAGGCACCAGACAAAGAACAAAAGGGGCAAAAGGGCATCTCAGGTCTGAAAAATTCAGATCACTCTGTCTAGAAAATAAATGAAACCCCAGTTATTTTTCAATATGCCTTCACTTCCCTGCCTGAATCTGAGAAATTGTGATCTTCTCCTACTAAATAAGAGTTTTAAAGATGGTATGATCTGACTTTTCGGGGTCCAAACCTCCTTGGTAAAGCATAAAAAAATCTTACTAAGAAAAATATACAATATCACAATCTTTCTCCAAGGAAAAATGAGAAATAAATATGAAAGAGACCTCTGCTAACCCCCTTTTGAGGTCACTGAAATGCACAGACCAATGGTTATTTTTACTTTCTTCTAGACTATGAACTTTTCAAATGTAGAAGGGATGAGCTTTTTCCCTTTCTGAAAACTTTCTATGTTCTAAGAAATCCTCAGAGCTAAAAGCAGACCTCAGTTCCATCTCTCAGAGTAGCCAACTTCCCTGACTCTGTGTTGCAAAGGCTGAAATGCAGCCCTGCTCTGTGTTTTAAGGCACTTTGGAAAACATCCAAGCATGCTTGGAGTTCAAATGTGTTTGTCACCTAACACAAAAAGTATCAACAGTAAAACAATGCATAAAAACTATCATCTGTCCTCTCACACAAACATTTGCCTCTAACCATGTGACCTTGCAATCTCTCCTGTTCAGCCCCAAATGGTCTACACTGTAAAACATGGACATTTTCTATTTCTTCCCCAAAATGCACTATTATGTTAAATACATCTGCAGAAGAAGAACTCTGTGTTTTTCCTTTTTGTATTTTCTCCTGCTGAACTTCCAGCATCAGCTGACAGCTTCCAACAACAGCTTGGCCTCTAAACTTTGGGAATAAATGATTTCTTTGGTGTGAGTCAGCTTTCTAGAAGAGGTAATCCTTTTGGGTTAGACCACCTACCATGGCTGGCTACCACAGGTGTCCAGAGCTCTTCCCCACATACTAAAGTAAAAGTTAAGTTAAAGAGTTAAAGAATGGCCTCATATTGAAAGGTATTGAGAAAGCAGATTCTACCAGGGCTCCAGAAAGTGATGAATCCTCTGTAAGGACATTTTTACCATTGGATTGGGAAGGTCTCAGTGAAGCCAATGAGGTGATCCTGTACAGAAGGGCAGCAGACATTTTCTTAAGCTGGTGACTTGCCATGATGCAAATCTAGGACCTATGTTTCTCAAGAAAACAACTGAAAGGGCTTTTTTGGCCTAAAATAGGAGAATAAATCAATCAGATTTTCCATTTTGTATCCCAATGAGGAATAACTGAGTGACTTCCAAATCACTGCTGCCAAAATGGGAAACCATTTGAGATGGCCTGATGAGAAAGAGGCCACTGAGTGACCATTAGCCCCTGACATAAAGGATGTACATCAGAAAGAAGTGGGGACAATGACACACAAGATCAACTTGCAGCATAGCTGTGTCCAACTATGCTATTTCCTTTCTGCTTTTATTAGTGCTGCAGACAATCTTTATTTTACTCAAATCTGCCACATGCCACCAAGCAGTGGCTTACCCAAGGAATGTGCTGTACTCATTGCTTAACACTACAGGACATTTTCCTGTGAGCCACAAACACATTTGGATACAGGATTGATACACTCCACTCTAAAGTGTGTCCTGGGCTCTTCCAGTCCTATCCCACAGCCATGTGCTGAAAAGCAACTTAAATTCACCCCAGCTTGGTACCTCTGCTGTGACAGCCAAGATCTGGAAGTTACTGCACTGCCTATGGCAAAGCAGAGCTCTCTGCTAAGGTACCCAGGCAGGAACCTGGTCCAAACAAAAAACCCACATCCCCCTGACAGAAATATTTTGACAAACACCATTTACACAGCAGAAATGTGTGATTTTAGGGGTTTCCTCCAGGCATTGGATGAGTCAGCTAACAGAGGTGATTCTTTTTTGGTGGGAACTGAATTCTGTTCTAAGGCCTCTATACCAGACACCACAGCCAATCTTCATGACCACTGGGTGCTGGCAAATGTGCTCAGTCTAGACTTACATATAAAAATCTGCCTGCAGAGCTGCTGGGGATAAAAACATATTGCTGTTAATCAAGACAATGAAAACAGCAAACTTTGTGTATAAATAAATTATTGAGAAGAAAAAAATTGTAAGGGATATTCTAACTTTTCTGCATTTTCTAGTCATTACTGTTTATTCAGTGACATAAAAAAAACTTGACTTCTACACCTGGCTATTCCTACAGCAGTTGAAGGAGTCACCAGCAGGGACTTCCTAATTACAATGAGAATTTCTCAACCTGTAGAATAGAAGGGACCATTTCAGATTCACACCTTTCATTCTCCCAGTCCAGGAGTTCCACTAATAATTCCCATTGCCAGACATATTTTGCTGTCATGAATGAAGCAAGGTCTAAATGAACCCCTTGAACATGGGTTTCCTTAAGAATTTGTATCCAAACTGATGGGATACACAAGTGGGAGAAAAGGAATAGCAAGGATGAGACATCATTAAATAAACTGTGTTCTTCCAGGCATGACACTGACACCAACATTGCTCCTAAAAATTGAATTCTGTCACCTATGAGTAAAACAGAGAACTCCATTTTGTAAAAGGGTGCTCAGTAGTATTTAACATCTGAAAGAGTTTGACTACAGCACACACAAGACTGGACACACCAACCTCCCAAGATGTCACCCAATGAGGGCAGCTTTGGAAAGTTGAACCTGCTTGCCAAGTTTGATGGGGAGGAGTTGAATCCTGGCCAATGTGTTCTCTTCTCTCATCAGAAAAGTTTCAGGAGTCTCTCTGTTTGCCCAGTACAGAAGAGCTTTGTTTTTACATCAAACCCAAAAAAGAGTGTGAGAGTTGTGGTGCTCAAAGCTCCTTCTGAGCTAATTCAAAGGACACAAGAGAAAAGGCTGCAGAGATTAAAAAACTCTGCTGGTCATTTTCAACCAGCTCTGAGATCTGGCAATTGATTAGAAACCTTAGCTGAATATCGATGACTGACGCAGGAAACAAAAAGAGACAACTTTAAAAAAAATGGAATTTCAGAACATATTAAAAAACCCCTTTTTCTTCTACTTGTAAGTTTGGGGCCCGGAGGTGACCCTTCAGATCAACACGCTGTACTTACAGAAAAATAAATTTTTATATTTTTATAGGAGGCTAAAACAGATCTAAGATTGAAAGTCTACAAAATTGAAAGGAAACATATGGCTGTTTTATACTGTTATTAGCCTCATTCAACTTTATCATTAGCTCAACTCAGAGGTTAACACATTGCATATTTCAACTTAGCCAGTCATATCTGCTACAGGCATGCTGAATAAATATCATATAAATCAAAGAGCCTGACAAGACTTAATAGGAAAAGCTGCTAAATTGACCTATAAATATAATGTATTACAATGCATCAGCTGGTGCTGCCACTTTCTTGGAAACAGTGGAAGAATTGGGATGGTTGTCTTATACCCTCTTACGAGTTTTTTACATGACTATGGGATGAATATTCAAAAACTTAAACCCGGGGAAGTAATCCCACAATTAATGTTTTACACCTGAGTTATTCTTCAATAATATGTTCAAATTTACAGCAAGACTCCAACACCTTCCCCTATTCTAATCTTCTCTGATCTGTCTGAAGCAACAGTTCACCTCTTTGACAAGTGCATTTACAGTTATTTTAAATTCACTTTTTTGAAATCCAGCAGTTCTGCAAACCCAATTTGCTTTGAATCTCATTCCCTCTTTGCTGGGGGAGGTGGAATTTAATATTCATGATCCGTGCTCCTGTAAGGGAGTATTCACAATTCTTCTGATACATGTTACTGGGTTAATAATATTTTCTTTCTTGAAATGCATCTTTTGTTCCTACAAAGGTAATGAAGGAAAGTTATTCATCTCCATAATGAATCTTGAATTTTAATTAAACCTATTAGCTGAACATGTCAAATGTTTGTCACTTTCAAAGCAGCATAAAAATTACTCTTAGCAATAAATGTTACTTATTCCCATATTGCCCTGGATTATATTGCAGACACAGTATCTATAACAAGATCCTTATGCTATTTTATTTGATATTAATATGATTTATTATGTTATAACAATGTATTTGATTCAGTCCTCTGTACCACCAGCAGCACAAGAATAAATTCTGTTGTAGAACATGCTGGTATGTTCTGTACAGTACATCCTGAAATAAATGAGTCTGCAATGACACAGACACACTTTCCCTTATCTCCCTTAATTTTGCATAACATGCTCAAAATGCACGACTCATGCATCTCCTTTTCTGCCATGAGTCTAGTCAAATGAACAATCCACATGAATAAAAATAAGGATGTAAGGAAGCATTTGAAAGATCAGAGAACAAATTAGCAGGGTTGGGATATCCTTTGCCATAGCACCTGAATATCTGATAAAGGTACACAGTTTGAAGGACACTGGAGATGAGAAGCAGACTCTGCTTGGAAAAGTATTCCTAGACTAACAGCCTTATGGATTTCCATGCTGGGAATCCATACTGCCAGGCTTAGCACAACAATTCTGCTCTCCTCTAAAAGCTGAAGCTCTGTGATCAACCCAGGATCTAAAACTGATTTAAAACTGAACCTGTGTTATCATCTCCTCACAGAGTATCACCAACAGCCAAGATCCCACCAGTGCCATCAACACCATTAAATTAACACAGCCCTAAAGTTCTTAATGCCTCCAAGGGATCTGCAGACACCCAAATTATCTCCAAATACTTAGTTTGGGGATAAGAAATCCATTCCTCAGATACAACAGGATCTGAAGGCTGAAGAATTGCTCGCCATGCCCTCACATCCCAAACAGCTTTCCCTTTGCTAAAAGAAATATAACATGTTAATGAATTATTCCCTTAACTAGCTCCTGTATTTCCTTACATCCATTTTTTCCTTGGAAACATGGCAAGAACACCATGAGTGTTTATAAAGTGAGATGTCATGATGGATGCAGTACAGGTAACTGCATCAAAGGGAACAGAAGAGTTTGTTTCCAACAATCCAGCACAGCCCTTTCAGGAAGGCTTTAAAGTCTCATGATGATGATGCACAGGCATTAGTTGGCTGCCTTTGGTGAACTGCCTTCTAGAGTCCCAAGGAATAAAAGCAGAAAAAACACTTTGCCACACAACTCAGCAAAAAACTACATAGAAAACAGAGCCATGAGCAAGCTTTGAAAAGTGGCATAAAGCTCCTTTCTAGATAATTCCTTTCTAAATACAACTGGGAAAAATCAGGTTGTTTTATTATTCATATTCTTACTGTTGTTATTATTATTAGTATTATCTGATAACTCCAGCTGACATAAACACAGTCAGCTCTCTGCACATTAATATGCAAGTGTGACAATGTCATTCTAGTTTTCATTATTATTAGTCTGTAGGGCAGGAGAACAAAGCACATTAGCATTGAGATATTTGGCTGTTAGAAATCAGTGCTTTTACTCCTGTTTTGATGTGTTTAGTGGAAATGTAAATATAGAAGTGTTTTAATCAAGGAGGGGGATGATATGGAGTATTCCCTGTAGGTACAAGATAAATAAAAACTAACTGCCTTCACAATGGGCTTTAGATTAAAGTAGCACAAAGCACCCTGGTTTACTCTTTCAAACATAACACAAACAAGACTCTTTAGCTGGACTCCCAGGCAAGAAAACATCACATACAACTCTTATACTATTTTTGTCAGTCAGCATTGTCCCAGCCTTCTGAAGGGCTGGAATACAGAACACTAAACAACATCAGAGACACTACCATAATTCACAATCTCAGTGCATATATTCTTGTTCCATTGCACCAAATATTTATTTACTTTGTATTATTACAAATATTATGGAAGCTGCTTGACACTGATCTGCTTTTCATGCTGGTAATCAAAGAGAAAGAAATACATTGACCAAATATATAAAGAGAAACATTTTTTTGCAATCTGATAATTGTCAGAGCAAAGTATGATGATGCTAAAGTTATAGAGATAAGGACAGTCATGGATGTTCATATGGAAAAAAAATCCACCTAAACCCCTTCCTCTCCTGATTAACTAAGTGCTAAAGCCAAGGTGGCCACATGGAAGCACTTGGAATAATTTGGAATTTCAGTGACACCCATAACATGCAGAATTACAAAAATATGCATAAATAGTCCTTAGAAAGCGACTGAAACAGTAGAATTAGGAAAAAAATACACAGGCAATGCCTTATACCTAAATGAGATTACAGTAAATGAAAAGAGTACAAGAGTGGTATTTAACACTAAAACCAGATGAACACGGATGGGAACAGAAATAACAAGTTTTGGCCAAAGGGAGAATCAACCTCAGGCTGGCAAAACCGAGATTTCCTCTGCGTTTTCAAATGCACCATGAACTCCCTGGCTCAGGCTCCAAGGAGTGGGAATGACAGAGGACAGACCTGCAGTTGTTATGGCAAAATACCCTGAAGGAACTCCAACAGGAGACACTGCTGGAGACCAGGGGAGGTGGGAGGGAGAGGAGGAACCAGACAACTTCTGCCAGATGCCTTGGGGAGACTTTCTCGCTTGCTCCAAGTGACAGTCACACATCCTCAGCTGAGTGCAGAGGCACATTACACATCTATTTCCATGGATCTCAAAGTGATCAACTCCAGCTTGCATCCTTACATAAGTGCCTTGCCTCCTTGCTCTCCAACATTTCCAAAACTTCCTCTAGGAGGTTGAGTGACTTGGTCAGGAGACTCCTCAAACCACTTTTTCTCAGTTATTTAATCAAGCTGACCATGGTCTTCAGTGGCCAACCCAGCATATGCATAATTTCACAGAATCATTAAATGGTTTGGGTTGGAGGGGACCTTCAAAATCATCAAGTTCTAACCCCCTGCCATGGGCAGGGACACCTTCCACTATCCCAGGTTGCTCCAAACTGGCCTTGAACACTTTCAGGGATGGAGCATCCACAACTTCCCTGGGCACCTGTGCCAGGACCTCCACACCCTCACAGGGAAGAATTTCTTCCTAATATCCTGCCCTCTGTCAGTTTGAAGCCATTCCCTTTGTCCTATCACTCCATGCCCTTGTCCAAAGTCCCTCTCCAGCTCTCTTGTTGCTCCTTTAGGTACTGGAAGGTGTCCTAAGGTGTCCTCAGAGCCTCCCTCAGGCTGAGCCCCANGGGCACCTGTGCCAGGACCTCCACACCCTCACAGGGAAGAATTTCTTCCTAATATCCTGCCCTCTGTCAGTTTGAAGCCATTCCCTTTGTCCTATCACTCCATGCCCTTGTCCAAAGTCCCTCTCCAGCTCTCTTGTTGCTCCTTTAGGTACTGGAAGGTGTCCTAAGGTGTCCTCAGAGCCTCCCTCAGGCTGAGCCCCAACTCTCTGAGTCTGTCCTCACAGCAGAGCTGCTCCAGCCCTCTGAGCATCCTCGTGGCCTCCTCTGGACCTGCTACATCAGCTCAATGTCCTTTCCATGATGGAGGCCCTTGAGCTGGATGCTGTTCTCCAGCTGGGGTCCACTGAAATACAATAGGTACAAAACATCTTTTCAGCATCCCAACAACACACAAAACACTGCTCCCATAATCATTACATGGGTAAGCTTCTGTTGACTTTCAATAAATTTCTTAGGTACAATTTGATCACTTCTACAGCAGTAACAACCCAGGACAGTCTTTGGAAACTCCATTCAGGCTGCCAATCAATGCTGTTGGGCACTCAGTTCAGACTAGACAAAGCAGGATGATCCTCCAGTGAAAAAAAAAAGGCCTAAATTTGGCTACATTTTTGTTACAGCTATTAGACATTCAACATGCAACAGTTGTTGCAACTTCTTGCAGCTCATAGGTTTAATTAGACATTGGCTGATATAGAGCCAAAACCATTTTAATAATCTATCTTAAATAATTATTTACAAAATTAAAAAAGTACTCTGATCACAGAAAAAGAAGAAGGTACAAGTAGCATTCATTCTCAAAGCAACTAGAATGGTGAAGGAAAAGCCCTTCCTGCAGGAAGAATGATTTTTTTTAAGTTGAGGACAACAGTTTAGACATGGAAATAGATCAGAGCAACCTCCCAGGACTTCCTCTGTGTGTCCAAATATAGACAGCCTTGAAATTCATCATGATACTTTATAGCCACACAACTGATTTAGGAAATTCAGACCAGTCTGTCTGGAAACATTTCGGAGAAAGGCAAATAAAGAGATAAAAATCTACAGTTATAGCCAAAAAGGAACAAATTATTTTCATGTGCACAGTGATCACTGTGCACATGAAGTTATCAAATGAAATACATGCAATTACATTAAATTAATTAATATTAAAAAAGAAAACAAACAAACCAAAAAAAACCCACCAAACCAAAGGAAAAAAATAACTGGAAAGATTAGATGGCTGGAGTCTCTCAGTAAGGAGACAAATTCAGAGCAGTGTAAAATTTCTAGGAACAGAGATTTCCCCACATGTCCATGCAAGCCAATGTGTGGAGAAGCACATCTGTGTCTGATAGTCTGATAGAAAGGATGTAGAGAAAATGTTACAGATCTTCCAGCCTTATACAAATACAAATTTGTATTGCTTCTTTTCCCTCTCTTCTTAAATATTCATTTACAGTAGGTAAGCAAACATTCTGTAGGCTAAAAGATGCTTGTTTCATTTTTCTTCTACAGAAGACATTGAGCAAGGATGCTACAATGATGATTCACTTCAAGAGAGGCAGATGGATGTTTGTGGTCTGATGATCTGATGTTGCACCACATACCAGTGCTGATTAACTATTACTGCTTAGCATATGAAAAGACAGAGTCCAGAAGCACAGCCCATTCATTACTTTGCTAGTTCACATGTACTTTAAATAAGTATTTAAAAATGCTGCATTCTATCAGTGATGGATACAAGAAAGTGATCATCAATTTACAGTCCTAATTATGCTTAATCTTCTAGAAATGACATGAGGGGTAGCATTAGGGAAACATTTTTCCTCCATGCACCAAACCATGCAGAAGGAATTTAAACCCAAAGAGAGCTGCCCTTACTGATCTACCTAGTAAAACAACAGCTCATACATACATACACCAGAAATTATCCTCAAAACTGTTTCTCCTCTCCCATTTCTTCCACAATGAAACTTTTCTGTTCTACATGAACATCAAAAGGTTTGGGTTGGAAGGTACCTTAAAGGTCAACTAGATCCAAGGTTACTGCCATGGGCATGGAGACATCTGTTCCAATAAAACTTCTCCAATATTCACTGAATTCCCTGTGTGTAGTTCACACTCCAGCTCATGCAGGGTTCACACCAGAGATATACAGACATGTGGAGCTTTTTTTGCTGGTTGTGCCAGTCTGAATTTCTGCAGTGTGCACATGCATTCCACTGGCTGACAGGAAAGTGTCAAAGTGGGGTGTCTACCTGCACACTCAGGGGCTTCTCTTTCTGGCAATGAAGGCAGAGATGAGACAGAAGTGGGAATTTTATGTAACACATTAATAAAAGAAAAGCCTTTTGCTAAGAATATAATCAGATGAGCTATATTCCTTGGGAAACTCTTAAACCTGAAGGATTAAAAAGTGTAAAATATGGATATATTTCTTTGGGAGGAATCAATACATGCTTTGCTGTAGTTGTAAGTTAATGCAGTGCCTCACTTTCAATTTAACCCCTTCCACCCAGACAAGCTGATGTAAATTTTGAGCTTCAGCTGGTGTAGAGGACAAAAGGAGCCACAGAGTGTTACCGTGACCCTTTAAAGTGGACAAAGGGAAAGCCACATTCAGGAAACCACAGAAACACAGAATGGTTTGAGTTGGAAGGGATCTTCAAGATCATCGAGTTCCAACCTCCTGCCATGGGCAGGGACACCTTCCACTAGACCAGGCTGCCCAAAGCCCCATCCAGCCTGGCCCTGAACACTTCCAGGGATGGGACAACCACAGCTTGCCTGGGAAACTTATGTTAGTGTCTCACTACTCTCACAGCAAAGAATTTCTTTCTAATATCCAATCATCTCTTGACTGAATATTGGATATTGATTGGTACCCTCTTTCAGTTTAAAGCCTTGACCTATCACTCCATGCCCTCATCCAAAGTCCCTCTCCAGCTCTCTTGGAGCCCTTTCAGGGACAGGAAGGGGGCTCCAAAATCTCCCTGGAAACTTCTCTTCCTCTTCCAACTCTCTCAGCTTGTCTCCATAGCAGAGATGCTCCAACCCTCTCATGAACTTTGTGGCCTCCTCTGGCCTGTGCCAGCATTTTGGGGGCCCCAAGGCTGAATGGTATCCATGTCAACAGAGCACTATGATTAGGTATCACAGTCCTGCCTCCAGAGGTACCTTATTTTATGGATTTTGATGGCTTCTGCCTCATGAGCTCACTAACATTTTAAATCTGTGTCGTGTGGCTTGGGAGCCTTGAACAACACAACTTCCACAAACCTTGAAAAGACAGGATCAGCCCTGAAGGGCCAAGAGCTGCCCACTCATTTTGTGGCCCCTACATAAATGGTATTTTGAATACTTAATTCCTTGCATACCAAGCTGATGTGGGGAGCAGGAGCACCTTCTGAAGATGACTCAGCACTGACTTTCCAAGGAAAGGTGTTCTGATATTGTATAGGAATGACAGGAGCACAAAGTGTGGGCACAGAGGTATTCACTTCATATACAAGGGAAAAAAAGTGAAGCATCAAGAACACGATTAAATGAATAGATCAGACAGACAGCAGAGTCTATTTTTAAAGCTCCAATAATAACCACCTATGAGAAAACAAAATAAAAGTGCTTTAGGAGATCAGCCCTAACATCAGCTGCCCAGCATGCTCCTCAGCTTTAGGGACACAGACAACATAGAATGAGAATATAAAAGCTATTTTGGTCATAGTTTTATGTACTTTAAGTTCTTGCTTTATTGATATAATATAAACCATCCATTGGCAATATAGTTCTGCTGCCATACCTTTCCCTACCAGAAAACATTTGCTTGATATTTTTTAATTGATAATCCTGAGTAAGTTCCAGGACTGTCTGCCTGATTTGGATGAGATTGCAATGCACAAAGATGTAGCAGTTTGATTATAAGGAGACCACATCAAACTAAGAGGTGTAATCAGTGAGCACACAGCAGTTACTCTTCCCATGGAGCAGTGCTCTATGGATGTTATCCAACTACAAGTACAATCTAACACATGTACTCTACTAGTTGTAGAACCTGCAAACCTAAAGGAGGGTCAAAATACAAGATTTTTTTTAAAAAAATCTTTCCACCCTAACTGCCAAATTCTGAACTTCTGTTTCTGTTCCTTGGAGACAAGCAGTAGTATTTCTGGGTTTGCAGAAGCAGCTCAGGAATGTGTGAAATAAAAGACATGACTGGACAACATCCATGCAGCTCCATGCTGTACTTCAGTCTGCTGCCGCTTCTGTGCAGAGCAGAAGGGCTTTTGCAGAGCTCCAGGGCAGCTGATCTGTGCCAGGCCAAGTGCAAACCTCTCCCAGCCCCTGACACGAGCTGAGCCCAGCACTGGCAGAACTGCAGCCCGAGCTCTGAGCGCTGAGTGCCGCCTAAAGCTCCCTCCTCCTCTTCCAAATGGATTAATTTTTAAAGATAACTTGCTTTTCTCTTCCAGCAGGGAAAGAGTGGGGACAGACTTCCAAAAATAGGCTAGCCTGTCACAACTGCTAACTGTCACACAGTGCTGAGATTGGAGCTGATCTCTTGGGGAGGCGGCTGAGAACAGAGGGGAGTAAGGAAGCAAAGAGAAAGAGTAATTTCTCTTTCCACAGCCCAGCCAGAATGAGAATGAATAGGCAACCTGTAATCAATCACAAATAATATATAAGCCAAAAAATCAGTCATTCTGAGTAAAAATACATAAACCTATCAGTTTACCAGCATTTATTAGCACAAGTGCTATACTCTGCAGCATCAAAAATGATGCCCAAATGTACTCTCTGACCAAGGTCTCACCAGGAAAAATACAAGATTATTGCCCATTTAAACAAATTGATTCAGCAAATTGAACCAAAATACTCTCTTTAAATTCAATTTTCAAAATGCTGTCCTAAAAGGGCTCCTGTCCACGTGGCCTCTGCAGTACATAGACACTGAAGTCACAAGATGATTAGAAAAAATGATGTTTAGACTTTTGTGAGATGAAGCTCCATTCAGAGTACACAAATTGAAGGCTTATTTAAAAAAAAAAATGTAAAATAAACCCACTTAAACCCAGGAAAAATTTGCCTAGTACCAAATATTTAAAGTTAAAAGAGAAGGTAGGAAAAAAACCTACAACTACATCATTATTAAATGGATGAGAACATCATCTCATTCAACAATGATCTTAACTCTCTGCATTCATTTTATTAAGAGGTCTGAAAAGGAATATTTAAAAACAAAATCTTATTAATAAAGTCTTCATCATCCTTGCTGATGTTTTTTTCCTTCCCGCTGCATGAAGGAAATGTTTTTTTTCTGTACAATCTTTGCCTATAACAGACTAATTTTTTTTCATTGCCTGCCTTTGTCACATGTTGTTGTGGAACATTAAGTATGCACTTAGTTGAGCTGCAACATCAGGTGTTTTCTGATGCATCTGTGTAAGATGTTAATCTCAGCACCAGGACAAAAAGTAAAAGATGACATAAAATTGGATAGCATCACTAATTCATTAATTTAATTTCCCTTTTTAGGTCTAAAACACAGCCCACTTGTCTGCAGACAATAACACACTTTTGTTGTGTAGAGTCATGAAACACTGATTTAATACAACAGAGATAGTGACTGAGGAAGATTATTTGTTTTTTTGAATGATGACCATACCTAGAGGCCCCAGGGATGACAGAGCCATGATTTTAGGGACTGGGTACAAACTGTACCAGCGTGGGCTCTGCCTGACAGCCCCTTCTTTCTGTGTGCTCACTTCTTTATTTGTACTTCTGAATACCACTCTCCCAAAACAGAACAGCCATGGTAGCTAAATTTTATTATTATAATACTTTTTGAATCCTATATAAAGCATTGCTCTGTTCCATACATGAATGTGCAGTACAAACAGCAAATATTATCACTTTCCATGGACAAACAATGTAGTGCTCCTCCAGAGCTGCACACCAAGGGGCAGATCCCACTCCCAGAGTCCAGGAAGGGACAAGAGAGCAACAGCTTCAATTCCTGCTCCTCAACAGAAAGATCTTGTAGTAAATGTCTATGATAGCCCATTAAAACAAGGTTGATTTGATAGGGAACATGGATGAGTAAGGCCTGTGGCAATGCACACCATCATTACAGTCATCATAGATAACTGAGGGCTCTTACACAGGTGTATCACAGCTTTGTCCTCCCCTCCAAACCTCAATTATCAAAATAAAAGCCTACTTAAAGAAATAATAACCAGTGGCAATTTTTTTCCTTAATGTCAGATATAACATAAAATTAATTCCAGCAAACAATTCTTGAACTGAGAGGCTGAAGAACATAAAAAACACAACACACCTTTTCAACAAGCCCTCGCCAGGAGCCCTTTATTCTCACCCAGTGTTTATGGGAGCTTTTTATGAGAGCTTTTGTGGGGCTCATCCCTATCAGAGCAGACACAGAGATTACTGTCAGGGAAAGTGCTCTAATAACACACGTGGCACCTTGCTGGGAGCCAAAACACTGTGGCAAAATATCAACCAGATAACAAACCAGCCAGATAGGAACAAAGGAGCAGCTCCCTCTGGGTACAGCAGGAGAAATCCTTCTGCAACAAGGAGGTGACTGGAGTCCCAAGGCAATCATTTTGTTATCTAAAAGTGGCTTTCAAATTCAGACATTCTGCCCCAAGACCTGAAAAAAGCAGTGTTTAGGTGGATGCATGGAGGTTTGTTGGAACAATCTTCAGATATTAACTCTCTTTTAGTACAAGTAGCTCAGGGAGAATCAACAGATTTTATGTGTATCACTGGCTCTTTGATCATCTCCTAATGGAAAATTACACCTAACTTGGATCTTCTCTTTTTGTGTTAGGGATACCCATTGGTGGGTTAATAGAAAGAAGGAGAAAAAAAGCCAAATATCTCTAATAAGGTAGTTTTAAAAGACCATGGCTTTAAAGCAACTGATTCTGCACAGAATAAGGCATCTAGAAACAATTACTGCAATTTCTTCCCTGATCTGAATCTCCTCAAAGGTACTTCTTTCAGGCAGATGGCATAGAAAAAAAAAAATACTGAATGTACAACGTGGCCATTACTTATCTCCTGAAACACCTCGGCAGCCTCAAAAACTGGCACATCCCATGACTCCAGCTCAGGGACTGACCCTCACTGAGAAGATCCATCTTATGCAGTCATCCTAATGAAGGAGCCAGTGTCAAGAAGCAAACTTTGCACTGGTGGGGAAAAAACTCTCAATTCCACATTTCTGGGTGGAAGGGCAGGATGGGAAAGACAACTCTTGGGGAAGACAAGACAAAAAAATCCTCTTCACTTATTTTCTCAAGTCAAATCTAAAGGCTTGCCAAATTGCTTGGACACTAACATGCATTTACCAAAGCAAAATACTGATTCACTGCCCTCACTGGAACAGAATGATGGTTAATACTATTTGCCAATTATCTGCTCCTACCTTTCCATTACTGAGATAGCAATGCATGTATCACAAAGGGGTTTTGAGTGTGTGACAAAGAGTTTTGGCTACTGAAAAATAGTGCTGCACAATTTGCAAACCCAGAAGGTTATTTCAAGACAAAATTGCCATGAAACACTGTCATTTAAATAATGAATGGCTATGCTTGCTCGCTTGATTTCTTTCTTCTAAAATAATTTTTCTTGCTTTCTGTCAGTTGGCAACAAATTCATCTTAACATTTGCATTTCAAGCAAGAAGAGAAACCCAGACAGTTGCTCCAAAAGGACTGGAAAATGTACTCTGAACTCTGGTATGTACAAAGCTATCAGAGCCATCCAAACTTAGCCATTAGTAGTTTGCCAGGAATTCAGAAGGAACCCCAATTTTTCTTAGAGGATTTGGAAGTTGCTCTTCCCTGCCATTTGAAAATGCTTTTCAGTCTCATCCCAGTTTGCAACACTCAGATGAAAAAGGGCACCTTATTCTGCTCTCTCCCCATATCCACACAGAGACACAAAATGTCCTTTGCATAATTTATGAGCAAAATGGCTCACATGAGGTCAAGTTTGGAGTTTTTGCATTGGGATTTTTTTTGGTGGTGCTGTTTTATCACCAACAGTCACCATGGAAATCACAGGTCAAGTATTCAAGAAAAAAATGCTCATCCAAGAATCATAAAATAGGTCAAACTTTCATTATTATTCAGCAATAAACCAAAAAAATGGGCTCCGTTGCTACCAGAGTTCCTGTGTGCAAAAGTCTACCTAAAGCAAAAGAGAGCTGTGGAAAGAAACCAAATTTCAATTGCTTACACCACTACAGAGAGCAGGGCAATTTTGGGCAACAGATTTTAGCCCTGTTAGTAAGAAAGAATACAAAACTAGAGCATTTGTTTGGGCAGAAGGGAAAATAAAATTAACACCTCCCCACCAGGTTTTGTACAAATATTTGGCTATGAGATGCCTATGAAGCCAACTGGTCAAGCATTTTGTCTGATAATTTGAGTTTGCAGCCTCATGGACACGAAGCATCTCCTTTAGAAGCCATCTCAGCTGATTTCTTTGTGTCCTGTGGGCATTGGTCAGAGGTCCCAGGCTGAAAGGCTGCAGCCTTGGCACATTCTCCTCCCCCCTGAAATGGAAAGTAGCACAGAACAAGTCTTCCTAACCCTAAATTCCATCCCAAAACCAGCCTCACCACCCCTTTGCTGCAGTGTCTTAGCAAGTTATCAGTAAAAGAAAACACAGTGCACAGACAACACTGCTCAGGAATCATTTTGGATTTTTTTTAATCTAAGGTAATAATGATGTTAAACATGATTACTTCACTGATTTGTTACCACATCAGAGCTCACCATATATAATTTGCTGTGCATGTTGGCACTTAACTAATGGTGTGTGACATAAAGAATCTGATTGGGAACTGGACACAGGAGTTATACAGCTTCAGATACACACACATGTGTATAAATGCATTTAGAGAGACAATAAAGATCTTCACATTTCCACTCTCAGCTTACTGGGTGGGATGCTTTCAAAAACTGTGGCATTTTATCTCTGCCTCTAAGACAGTTTCCTTGTGAAAAGAGAGAAAATATTCAAAGGGTTTAATTATTTTTTGTATCTTTTCCTGAGCATTCAGTGATCCCTCAGTGAATTATTTTCACTGCATCCAAACAGACAGAATAAATCCACCACAGGCTAACTCCTAACTCCTTCCCACCCACAAATAAATCCTAACTGTTGCCCACTTCCAAACACAAAAGAATATCAAACAGCAACACCACAGACTTTCAAGTTAAGCTGAAATGAACAGAGATGTAACATTCAAAACTATTTTAAAATATGGGCAATATAAAAAGCACAGAACAAAGACACAAGATACAGAACCACTTATTGAAAAATATTTCACTGAGAAGTTCTATGAAAGATTAGCATTGAGGAAATGCAGATGTGAGAAAACAAGAGATTCCTTATCCATATTATTTAAACTGGCACAATACTTTTGTTATACACAAATATATATATATTAAGACTGGTGAACTTGTACAGGCAGAGGGTGGGTGAGATGACCTCCAGAAATTGTCATCTTTGGAACTGAAATTATTCTATGGAAGGGAAGCAATGACTTTACAGGATGAACTGAGGGTGGTAAATCCCTGTGGAGAAAACATCTTCCTAGGTACTTGAATAATTTATAGCAGCATGGTGCAATGGTCACTCCTGGTAAAATTCTGCTGTATTCAAAGATTCCACAAATTCAGAAGTTTTAATAATTTTATATATTAAACTCATGTCTCTTCATTAACACAGCCTTTCAGAATTAAAAAGGTTTTCACAGTAGCATATCAAGTGGATGATTTTAATGGTCTTTCAAACACAGTGCCAGGCAGAGACTCAAGTGACATAGCTTTGAGGAGAGAAAGTAAATTTAGAGGCAGCTATTTATGTCTTCCTTATATTCCACTTTATTTCAAAATATAACACTAGTTCTAAGGAATTATAAATGCAACAATTTAACATTAATGCCTATTTTTTGAGTCTCTAATGAAGAAATTAAGCCCCACATCCATCTGCATCCTCATACACAATTGTCCTTTGCATTTTTTATCCATAATGATGCTCTAACTCAGAATGACTCTTGGCTACATTCTTTCCCAAAAAAGTAAAATAAATACCAAGAGAAGCTGGCAACATTCAAAACAATCATCCCTGAGCTCAAAACACAAAGATAACAACCCCAAACAACAGTTATTAAAGAAAATAGGCAGAAAGCAGTCCTGTCATCAAAACCTGGAGACCCAAGGCCATCATCACAGACAGCTACAGCACCCAGGAGGTGACAAAGGTGTGCATAAAACCTCTCACAGCTCTGAATGTAGCCAGCACCTCCAGCTGCCCAGAGCCAACCAGGAAAATAACCAAAGCTAGGTAATAAACCCTGCCTGAGGGTACAAAATGTGGTGCAACTTTGTACATGGGCATATTTATTCATGCACACCCCATTAGGCAAAAGATCCTGCCAGATTCCAAGGCATGCTCTACAACCATTGCTCACTGTCACAACTTCTACTCCTTTTTGACATGTTGCATTTTTTAACTTCTGTGAAATAAACTCATGGACAAAGACAGTCCAGATCCAAAACCAGTTTTTACCTGGCTAATGAGAAGCCTGGTAGGAGTTCAGCCTGAAACCAAAACTTTCTTTGAGATGTTCTGCACACAGGTGCAGTGTTCAGCATCTTCTGCATCAATGTATCAGGGCCCATTTTAGCTTAAAATAAACAGCTGCAGACTCCCAAATCAACAATTCCAGCACAGCCTGGCAAACCTGGCAGTCAGATTTCAGTGTTCATCTTCCCATCTTAAAATACTCATCTCTGCTGTTTTACTATTTGCAAGGATACTCCTAAGACTGAATACTTGGTAAACCAAGCGATAGAAATGTCTTCCTTGGAGTTGTCTGTGTGTGTTCAGATTATTCTGCACACTGTGTGTAAGGATGCCTTTAACCTCAGCAGCAGAAGGGCCCATCTCTCATGCACCACACTGCTCTGAGGAGACAAAGCTTTTTTTTCTTCAGGTTCATAGGACCTCTGGTTCTACTGGCCTCAGAAGGACAACTTAGGCACAGACATTAAATGTGTCCTGTATTGTCTCAAAAGAACATGGCCAGTGATCAGGACCTTGCAGCATGCTAGCTCTTCCCCATGCAGTTTTCTCTATTTTGTTACCCAGAAAGTCAATCAGTGTATGTAGTGATTTTCCTCTCAGAATCTGCATTTATTTTTAAAAAACATGATTAATGGGTCTTAATGTAGCAGCGGCTCTTACACTTGACAGAAAATAAAAACTCAACCCAACATGCTCAACTTTAAAAAATGCATAAGGGTAACTAGAGCAAAAACAAAGCAGTTATGTTCTACAATGCCATCTCAGGTCTGCTTCCAGAAAGCATTAGCAAACTAAGATATATTTAGTAAAAATTAAGGTGGCACTATATGTCTGATTTATTCAAAAACCTCAGAGGAACTAGGAAAAAAAAAAAAAAAGACTTTTACTTTCATCCCTGCTTTTGTGCTTCCTGAAATGTTAGCAACCATGGCTACCAGACGTCAGTGTGCTCTCATTTTCATCACCATGAACTACCAAAAAGCAATACATTCCCACTAAACTTTCTCTCTCTCTCTTTTTTTAAAATAGAAGCTTCACATAGTTCAGTATCAGCACAATAGTGAGGTGACCCCACATATCCTACCCTTTTTGTCTAAGAACTTGTGAAATCAGCACTCCTTAACCTGCAGGGTAGATTAAAATCAGGAGCTACAGTGGTAAAAATTCACAGAAACATAAAAACATAGAATATCCTAAGATGGAAGAGATCTACAAGGATCATAAAGTCCAACTCCTGGCCCTGCACAGGACATCCCAACAATCCCACCATGTGACCAAGAGTGTTGTCCCAACACTTCTTGAGCTCTGTCAGGCTTGGGGCTGTGACCACTTCCCTGGGGAGCCTGTTCCAGGGTCCAACCCCTCTCTGGGTGAAGAACATTTTTCTAACAACCTAAACCTCCCCTGACACAGCTCCAGCAATTCCCTTGGGTCCTGTCACTGTCACCATAAAGAGATCAGTGCCTGCCCCTCCTCATCCCCTCATGAGGAAGCTGCAGACCAAAACTGGGCAGCATCAGTCTTAAACAACCTTAGGACACTGGTCTTCAGTAACACCTGTGCCAGCATAATCTACAAAAAGAACAATGAAGCCCCTCTTCTTCAGTGTTCACTTACTTTGGACACAAGAAAATTAATAAACAAAACATGAAACCCCCTGGGAGATATGAACAGTGGTTGTACATGCTGGGAGGGGAACTCTGATTACCTTCAAACACATCCTGGTTCTCCCATCCCAAGCCAGAGCAGCATTTGTGGGATAAGAGGCTGCCTGTCTCCTCTCCTCTCAGAATAAGCATCTGCAGCAGCTTAATTATCAAGTTACAAATAAACATATTCAGCTTGGTGCATACATTCAATTACAGATAATGAGCTCTAGACAAAAGCTATTGAACTATAACTGAAATTCCATGAGCCGGTACACAACAAACCAAGATTAAATGATATGGACTAAGGACAAGGAAAAAAAATATTCTTCCCTTGAAAATCATGCAAAGTAAGGAGGTTTTGTGGGGAAAATCTGACAAAGAGGTAATTGTCAATACCTATTATTTTCTCTAGTCTCATCCATTTTTCATAATGTTCCAGCAAAAGTTCAAGTGGTACTCAAATTTTTTCACTCTGTTGCTGTTAAAATGAGATGTTTACAAATAAAAGCTTAGTGTTTGCTCAAAGTCCAACTTTATAGTACCATCAGGATGCACCATAATGTGCCACATGCCTGAAAATAAAAGTTAAGACAAAGTGAAGCCTGAAGGCACATTTTGGAAATTTCTGTAATTTTAAACTCTGTAGTGATACAGCAAATAAACTCCAAGCATTAGAAAGTTGGGAAATTCAGACATACAGTTTACTTTAAAGAAAATGAAAACATCAAGGGTTCAGACAGGGAGAGATGAAGTCAGTGGAAAACCCTGACGTCTGTCCAATGCGTCAGGCACGGTCAGGAGCTGCACAGATTAATTTTCTCCAGCTTCAAGACAATTCACAAATGTACACAGAGTTCTTTGAACACATTATGACTATGAATGGCTATGAAAATGTTTTGCTCTCTCAGTTTTCTGACATATGGGAGCGTTCTTTAAATTGGCTTTTTTCCTTATAAAATGAGTTTTCATTCGCAATGGAATGAAGATTCTAGGATTCTGCATGCAAACCTTATCAGAAATACAGTTTCTTTATCTCTTCAAAAAGGGCCTGTTGTAGTGTTACATCTGAAAGGTTGGCTGCAATCCATCATCCTGGATTTAGTTTATTCAGATTCTAAATATAAAATAATCTGGAAATGCTAACAATTGCTTCTGTTCTGTATCTGTCCAGTGGCTGCAAGTTCATCATAATTTTTTATTTTGGACACATCAGTCCATACTGTACTCTCCTGATAGCACAAAATTAAAACCTCAAGTGCTGCCTCCTACTTCCAGCATAGCAAAACCCAGACACAGACAAGCAGGATGATTACAGATCACAGAGGGCTTTTGGAAGAGGTATTTCACTTTGTTACCTATTGCTAGAGAAAATTGATTTTTCTAACCACAACCTGTAGCAAGCTTTCACAAGACTGCAACTGTGACCTTACAAGCATCCCAGTCAGCCCCTGGATAACCAGGGAGGGAGAGCAGGCAACACTGAACAGATTCCAAAGTTGACTTCTTCCACATCAACAGGATGCTGAGAACTTGCTACACAGCAAGAAGAGACAGGTTTTCCTCCTTTCCAGGGTAACTGCAAATTAGTGCAATCTGCCAACAGCCAAGGAAAGTTCACCTCATACAAAAGAACATCTTCCAATAGACCTGGAGCATGTTACCCTGACAAAACCCAGCAGCTTTCGCATCACTCAGCTGTCAGATGGCCACTGTCTTGGAAAATATTGCTCTGTGAAAATACCTGCCTCCATAATTCACTGTCATGATATTCCATATACAATGTTTCTGCATCTCCTCTTGGAGCCATCACACTCTGCTGTTAGGGCTCTGAGGTCACTTTCTTCTCCTCTTTACTGTTACAGCTGAGGACTGGAGCTGTACCTGGAAGTGGCCACAAGCCTGGCAGAGTTCAGGGAGTGTCTGGATGAGGCTTTATCTCAAGACATATGGTTTAGTTCTAAGAAGCTCTGAAAGGAGCAGGACTTGGACTCGATGATCCCTATGCCTTCCAACTTGAGATTTTCTATGATTTTATTATTCTATATAACCCTTTTCCTGTTATGCAAACTCCAAAACTGTCAACTGACTCCTGTCATCCAGGACTTATTGTAGGGATGAAGAAATTTTTCTCAGAAGATTTAGTCTGAATGACTACACAGAGTGAGAAAAACTGGGCTAGATAGCAAAAACAGAACAAAAGAACACAGAGTTTTGAGTGAAAAAGAGTTGAATTTGCTTCATGTTCCTGCAGTAGCCATTGGCTGCTGCATGGCAATACCCAATAAATCAGACTTTCTAATGAGGTGGGAGTCAATCTTTTGCAAGGATAAGCTTTGGATTTATTTTCTCAGGTTTTCTTACAGCATAGGGCATGGCTTGTCATTTCAAATGATCTGGTTCTCCCTCAGCTGTATCAATTCTTCTGCTCCAGTCTTGGCAGTGAGGCACTTGATGTTCATTACTCAGTGCCTGGTACAAACTGAGAGGTGGAACAGCCACACTCAGAGGGTGCAGCTGGCCTCACACAGGCTGGGCTTAAACTCAGCAATCAGTGTCAGCAGCTGAAGAACAGATCACCCAACAGCTCCTCTAGAGGGTCAGGGATGGGTGATTGGAAGGATGGAGATCAAGGTGCAGGGACTTCTGAAGACACTAAGCCCTCTGATGGACAAGTGACATCTGACCTGACCCACTGCTGGCAACACCTCTGTCTGAATGGGAGATGGGACTCACGACCACCATGGGGCCACCAAAGTGTCTGCAGCTCAGTGGAAGCTGGAATTATATGAACATTTTATAAATACTCAAAGAAAAATCTTCTTCCAGCCCCATACAAAAGGCTGCCCTAAACAATGTAATATTGAAGGTCAGGAGGACAAAGCAATCAGTATAACCACAGAGGGGATTAACCAAACAGATCCTCAGGCTCTGTTGTTGCTGTTCCCAAAAATACCTTCTGTCCCAAGTTGATGCCTAAATCTTATCACCAGGCTGATTAAAACTCATCCTTTTTGGTCAGCCACATTCAAACCTGTTTTACACATCAAGTTAATTGTGGTGTCTCCATGTCTCTATGGTATATTTCATATTTCTGAAAACCATTTTCTACTTATGACTATCCTGTTAGAAGATTCCAAAAGAACAAAAAAACAACAACAAAAAACCCCAACAAATCAAAACAAACAAAAAAAAACCCACAAAAACAATCAAACAAAACAAACAAAAAAAAAATAAACCAACCACAAACTTGCTACTCTAAGTAATGTGCAAGCACACCAAGCAAAAATCAATACCTAGTTGTGTCTTAGTTCCATTACAACTGACATGTTCTTTTAAATAAACTATTATTAAGACATAATTCTAGGAGTACTTGTGCTTCTAACAATCTCAGCTCCCAAAAAGCAGAGAGGCAGAAAGGCTGCACAGCTTTTTCCTTCCTCAATTCTTTCATATAACTTAAGTAAAACAGAAAAGCAATATATCAGCTCAATGAAACTACAGGCTAAATTCCATTAATTCACCCAAAAGCAAGACAACAGATGAGCACATGAAAGCTCTGAAGTAGGAAGACATTTCCTGGGACAGGCAGCAATGGGAGAATTGCAAAGATTCTTGTTAAAATTATTTTTCTTGAACTTAAATCTAGTTGTCACCAATGATCCAAGCCATGAGAATGCTGAAAACTCTTCCCCTGGTCCCACCAATTATCTCCACTTCATTCTATTTATAAACTGTGCTCATTTGTGCATTTCTTGTACAGAAGAGGAAGGGAACTCAAAGAAGCCAGAGATGGTCAGAACCATGGCAAAGTAATGTGGCATTTATTCTGCTATGAATAATATGCAGTGATGAACAGAGACAATGAGTGCCAAAGTGCCACATCTTTGTCAAGAACTGAACTTCCAGCTCCTGCTCCCTGTCACATTTTCAGGATACAATTTTAGAAAGAATTTTGGGTTATACTTGTAAAGAGTTTGAGAAAAATCACAATGCAGTTTTAGAATGAATTCCCAGTAGTAACATCATCATTTAACTAAAAAAAAAATCTACAAGATTAAGTCTTCTGCCACTGAAATGTGACAATGTCTGACGCAAAGACTTCAAGGATGAAGCAAATTTATAAATGAGCTTCAAAACCTCTGAAGCTCTCTGGAACAAAAAGCAGAACTGAAACAGAAAAGCGAGGGCCAAGGCACAAGCAAGTAAGGTTTGGTACAGGATTTTCATGGAGTTGCAGTCCAGTCAACAGATGTTCAGGAAAGGAAAATCACCCTTTTAATATGAATTTAAGCAAACAGTTCTGATAAGGAATCTACGTGATCTTAAAAGTAGCTAAAAGTGCTACAAAATTTGTTAGAGGCTGCATAAGAGGAAAAAAGGAGGCAATTAGCTTAAAAACTGAAAAAAAATTAAAGCAAAGCAGAGAATGTGGGACTTGATTTGAGAGGTGAGAGCCACACAGTTTTGGAAGTGAAGCCAAAGCTCCTGTTATCTGATCAAATGATGAGCTGGAACCCTGTGTGAAGTGTTTGGTACAGTCAAATACAGGAGTGAGAATGTTACTACAGTGATTTCAGTTCACACTGTAGCAGAAGGGTACAAAGAGCACCAAGAGGGTCAATTAGGAACATTTGTGAGCAGCTGAAGGACACTGCCATGAATCTCTCCAACAACCTGAACTCCCCAATGTCTTTTGCATCCTGCATCCAATGCCTGGGCACTGCAGTAGCTGAAATAACACTGGGTGAAATAACACACAAGGGCACCTTAACAGAAAAATATGGCCCAAATCAAAATGCACATGTGAAAAAAGCTGATGTTACTCTCCTTGAACTGGGTTTGGGGGATTCTTGCTCTGCTGTGTGGAGGAAATGAAATTCAGACAGCCCAGCTACTGCACCCACAGCTTCTGTATTAATATACACTACAGTAAAATTCTAAATAAGGAACCTTAAATGCACTTTCTGCCTTTTCTCTAAGATTTAGGTAAGTCAAAAAGAGATACAGCAAGAAAACTACAATAAAGCAATACCCCCAACATATTAAAATAGTTGGTTTTGATGACTATCTCACTGTCCAAATCTAATTTTAAAAAAAGTCCAAACAAGTGAAAAATAGAAGAGCCAGCACAGTGCTGTTGTTTGATGTAATACTTGAAGATAACTATAAACAGATCCACATTTCCTCTCATCATCTGATTTCAGGCTGGCTGGAGTCACACACCTGGATGGTGTGAAGGGCACCTGGGCTGATGAGCTGCTGCTGCTGCATGGACCCCACAGATCCAGGGAAGCTGCAGAGGGGGCTCTGAGCTCAGCTGGGGGGGTGACAGGTGCATATTTATATCCTACCCCTGACTGAGAGCAAAATCCTTTCAAACAGCAGGGAAGCAGTTTTGTTTCACTGAAAGCCACAATCCTAATTTGTCTCTGAGTGAAATGCAAGTGTCAGCCCTCCTGGAGAAACAGTCACAGGGTAAAGAATTGGTTCTGCCTTTCTTGGATACTCTTAAAATGTGGGAATCTGCCTTTCCCACTGCCCCCAGCATGAAAAATCTTTACCAGGAACACCACACTTCTCCCACTGTTACACCTTTGGGACAAAAAAGTAACAATTACTCAAGAAAAAAGGGAAAGACAATTAAAATGGCTGTGATGCTCTGCATTGCCTTCCAGGTAAGATCCCCCAAGCCAGATATGTTGAAGAATCTCTACACTGTGGCTCATGATAACAATTTTGCTTTTAAACACACATGGCCAGTCTTCCAAAAAATCATGCAACTGGTGTGGTTGACCACTCCTGTAACAAATCATTCCTGCTCCCATCATTCCACAGCTTGGTCCAGTCTTCTCCTCATCACTTCTTCTAATAATAAATCCTCTGCATATTTCACAAGTAGTTTGGCCACAAAAACATTCACTTAAATAATCAGCAGTGTGATCTCTCCACTGGTACACATGTATTATTCATTACTACGTAATCTCAACAGCTTGCTCAACATGCCTGGGGCTTCTTTAACTTCCCACAAAAAGGCTGACAGAGAACTTTTTTCCCATTTTTAAGTACCCAAAAATTCAGTTTAGTCTATATGCTAAAGCTTTTCTGCTTCCTCTTCACCCAGCCCTTATGCATAACAAATCACAAGAAAATCCATCAGGAAAAGTTTGACTAAATGATTTCTAAATTCGTCACCAGGCTATAGTTTCAGTCTGTTGTTGTGATATGAATAAACCTGTGTTTGCACTCTTCTCCTTCTATGTGAATAAAGGGCGAAGCAACCAGAATAAAATTTTGACCTGTTTTCTGCACAGAAATTAAAAATCCCCTATGTATGATAGCAAAACCACTTTTGCTTCAAGAAGCAGAAATTTAAAATGAGCAAAATCCTTATACAAATACTTAGAAAGTGAGTACCACCACAAGAGAAAGGGAAGGACAGAGAAACATAAAAAACTTCATCCTGTTTAGGACAATCCATTTGGCACAGGCATCTTTTTTGAGGAAACATCTCTTGAGTGAAAACATATCAGTATAACTCACTAGATCTCACTCATCTTGTAGTCAGTAGATGCCTTTTCACTGCTGAACTTTGGAGCTCTCAAATGTAGATTCAAGCAGGGTAATGAGTGTTGCCAGACTCAGAACAGCTTATTTCTGCTTGCCACTCATTCCTGCAATTGTTTCTTCCTGAGGTACACTCATCATATGAGCTAAACTCAAACAACTCACCAGAATACCTTCCCCAAAGCACCACAGTAACTGATTCCTGCTATTGCAAAGTAAACCAGGCTGGAAAGCAAGGCTCTTCTTGAGAATGAAAGCCATTTTTTTTCTCCTTTCCTTACTTTCTTGGCATCTTTGTCTTCCCCAGCTAGGACCATGTGAGTGCTGGCCTTTAGCTCAGTGACCTTGCCATTCCAGTGTACCATTTTATTTCCCCAGGGATAACATGCTTTCTTCTAAATCCAATGGGATGAAGGATTCTGGGTTGCCACCCCCCAAAAAATTCTTTTCTTTCCCATCCCTTTTCATCATTGTCCAGTAGCTCAGATAGAAGCCAAAGCAGTATTTCCAAATAACTTTGCACATGCTGCCAATCTGTCATGTCCCAGTGTGGCTGAGCAAGTGTGTGAGGATTGACTCTGCACCTCTAAACTGCATTTAATGTTCTCATACACCAGTCAATAAGCAATTCACTCACAAGCACATACTAAAATGACATTGATAAAAAACCTCATGAATGTGATTCAAAAGCAATTGAACAGGTGAACAGCCAGGTGCCAGCTGTGTGCAGCCCATGAGAAGAAACATGAAGCATCTTCTCAAAAGCCTAAGTCTGGATTCTACTGGCAAATGGATTTAAAGGGGTTTTTTTGCCTTATGAATTTATTTCTAAATTCAAAATAGCTATTTCTGATTAGCCATCAATAATGCAGGATGCCTCTGAAATAACAGTTATTCTTTCCATTCCACTATGAAAAGTGCCAAGAATAAATCCTTCCATTTTTTATGATAACCGAGTAATGGAAAAATTCTACTAACCCAAAGCACACAGCCCTGAATCTCACTAACTCACTGATTCCAGCAAAGAAGCCTTTCAATGACAGCTCAAAGTCATATGGCCAATCAGACAAGAAAAATAAAGTACTTCTAAAAATCAGAGCCTGTGTTTTACAGTCTGTCAATTAACAGATGACCAGGTTTTTAAACAGGTAATTTTAAACAGGTTTCTAAACAGTAAATATTCTGACTTGCTTTTAAAACTAGAAAGACCTCGTGTTGATTATATTAACGTCCTCCACTATTTGACATACAGGCTTGAACATTGTTTTACCTCATATGACAGTTCAGGTCAGGTCCCAAGGAAGCAGGTTGTGAAATTCACATCAGTGACAAAAATAACTGGGTCTGTAACACACCTTGAGAACTGCCAGAAATGCATGATTCTTATGAAGAAGCGTGATCTTTTTAAGCATGACTTTTGATGTCGTACAGCACTGCCCCATATGTCCAACCAAATGCCATTTTTAAACCCTGAGGATATATTTAGCACAACATACATCATCCCACTGTCGTCATTTCACTGAACAAAGCAAAAGACAGGATCATGCTAAATGATGCAGCCTCAGCTTGTGTCAGGAGCACAGCAGTGAAAGGACTGCAATACCAACGACGGCTAAAACGCAGCCAAGTAAGCTGAAGAAATAAGATGGCATGATGGATATCAATGGATTTGAATTGTGAAGTCAAGAATAAAGAATGGAAACATAAAACACGCTGACATACGAAGTGTATCTGCTCCTGACTAATCTCTGCTCCCCTGCCATTCGCATAAGGCACCATCTGATCTTTCAAGTTCCTGCATGCATGATGAGCTCTTGGCTACAGCCTGGGCTGGTGCAGCCAAATCTTTGTGATTCCACCTGGGCAGGACAGAATGCAAGTTATCACTTCCGACTGGCACCATTTCCTATGCCCAGAGTGACCCTGCATGACAACTCTATGCCTCATTACACCAGCCAAGAAATTAATGTACATCACCAGCCCTGTAAAGCTCACTGTCATCTCAGCAGAAGCTTGAATTATTTACCACAATTCAACTGATTGAGGTTTTTTTTTATTTTTAAGAGCAGCATTTTGTAAAGAATAAAACGCAACTGTTTTGGAAAAAAAACTACAGATATCTTTTGTTATTCTGTACTCAATGGCCATCACAACAAATCATTTTTTCATCTCACCTTCCTGCTAATAAACTGACTTTCTGATGTCTTTGGAGCCTCATCAATCACTTCGTACTGGTCTGTAAAGGATGAGACCTCTTTCCCCAACAAACTGGAGTGCCCAGTCCTTTACTGCACAAAGGAGAATCAAAAAGCAAAGCAAAGTAATTCAGCCTGCAATGAAGGACAGAAGCAAGCAAAACAACTCTTGGCATGTACCCGAGTTTTAAAGTAGGCTTTAGAATGTGAGTCTAGTTCAGTTTTTAGGGAGGTATAGAAGGTACTTAGACACACTTCAGAGAGATACTTCACCATCAGATACTGCTGATCAATCCTAAGGGAATAGTTTTGCTTTTACCATTTACCCACAGCAAAAACCAGTCTTTGTGTTGAGCAGTATAAACAAAAAAATCATCTAGTAAAGAAGCAGCAGAGTGAACCAGATTTAAAAACAGGAGTTTGAGAGGGAAGCAAAGCACAGCCAGGGCCTCATGCAGGAGTTGTTGATGCACTTCAGGTGTCCACACCAGACAGATGCTATTTCCTATGCCTTTTCTTCAGAGCTTCCCCTAAGACACAAAATAACTTGTCCAAGCTGCTAAAAACCACAGAGCAAACAGGAGAAATGCCAAAGGATGTGTATGCTCTGCCCCTCCATCCTCTCCATCACAAGTCACCTTCACTAAGCAAAAGCAGTTAAGCACTGGGGTTAATTTGGACCTACAAATACTTGCTGCCAAACACAAAATCATTAAGGTTGGAAAAGACCTCTAAGATCATTGAGTCCAAACATCAGTCTAGCAATTCCAGGTTCACCACTAAACCATGTCCCTAAGCACCACATCCACACCAAACAGACAAATTCTTCAGATTTTTTCCCAGTTCAATAGCATTTGGGGTCCTTTTCTTCAAATTTTTGTAAAGCTGATAAATCTTTAAATGACGTTTGAGTCCTCCTCCACTATTTTTAAATAATGATAGGTTAAAATGTAGTGAGAGTGAACAGAGATAAGCAAAAGCCTAATTCCACAAGGATCAGTCAAAACATACTAATAAATGCAGGGTATAAAAACTGAATTCATAGTACAGGTGTGCAAGAATAGGATTCTGCTCTCAGCTTAGATGATTGCCTAAAGACTTGACATTAAATGAAATTCCTTCTCACATAAATCGCTTCAGTCAGAAAACATGTGCACCATTCAAATATTTGGAGAGGAAGCAGTTAATTTTGTTTTATTCCTTGAATGTCCCAATTAAGACATTTCTACTAAATCAGCAAGGCATTTTCAGTATTGATTTGGGGGATTATTGTCAGCATTAGCTTGATACACACTTCATCCAGTTCTTCAAATCCAACATTATCAAGATTAGACTAAAAACAAAATCTATAGTTAGACTTTCTTGAATTTTTACTGTATCAAGGAAGGGAAAATGCTTCTCTCTTTTCTCCCCATGACAGACAGACACTTTATTTCTCTTACGCATCTTAAGGAAAAAAAAAAAAAAGGTTATTTTCAAAGAATTCATAGAATCTAAGATAGCAAGCTCATTTTTGGAGCCCAGCTCTGCCCAAAGGACAAGCCAAGCCAAGCCACTCACCTGCTTCTCTGGACAAATCTGTTCTCATCACCAAGAATTTTCTGGTCCATAACAGATTATTGTGCTGTGTCAGTCTGGGAGATCATGGACTCACAGACCTTAGAATGGTTTGGGTTGGAAGGGCCCTTCAAGATCACCTCATTCCAACCCCCTGCCATGGTCAGGGACACCTTCCACTATCCCAGGTTGCTCCAAGCCCCATCCAGCCTGGCCTTGGACTCTTCCAGTGATCCAGGGGCAGCCACAGCTTCTCTGGGTAACCTGGTCCAGTGCTAAATCACAGCACATCAGATAATTCAGGGAACTTCATGATTTCACAGAACTCATGTCTGCAGTGAAATATCCCCCTTGCTGGCTTCCTGGCCTGGTAGTTTCTCTTTACAAATGCTAGGCCTACATTTGATTTTTATGATGATTTAGTGCTCAACTCTCCCACAGTTCGCTCAGAGTTCATGAATCTTGAAACTTTTGACAGGCATGGGAGATGACCCCTGAGGGACAGGTTACCCACTACATCCTGTGCTACCTGCTGCTATAGTTAAACAAAACCTCAGTTTCTTCTTCTCAGGACTTGTCTTGCAGATTTTGCTGGGCAGAGGAATCCCCAGAGCTCCCACAGATTCTCTTTCTCTGCCTACACCTCTGACACACCTCAGGGGACTCTGAACTCTGCTCTTCTTGTAAATGAGAGAAAACCCCAACTACCAAAAAAACATCATATTAACAGAGAAAATAATAAAAAAAAAAAAAAGCCAGAGTGTGAAGATAGAGTAATCAAGGTTCTCAGCCACAGAGCGAGAACTGCCACCAATGCCCAGGTCCCAGCACACCTGAGGTTCACATGGAAGTCTCCCATCTCAATTCACACTTATCATCATCTTGGCAATCTCTTTGCAATCTCTTCAAGGCTTCAGGAGTGAAACATCCAAATTTCAACTGGAAGAAGATCTACAGAGGAAACAGGGGATGAAAGCAGAGCAAATCAAGGAAAATCTCTAATAGAAGTGAGAATGAGAGGATATTCAATTTAGAGATGGGCAACACTGCATACCATTGTCACAAAAACCACCAGTGATAGCAGCAATTGCCAAATATTCCAATTATTTCTGCCACCAGACAGCACAAATAAAAAATTACTGAAAACTAAAGTAAAGAATCATCTTCTGGTGGTGACTGCCAGTTCCTTCAGATAACAAGGGCTGAAAATTTCAGGACACGAGAATAATTTCTAGGGAGTCAGATTGACACCTGGAGCTTCAGATAGAGAATATATCCACAGCAGGAAGGGTGGAAGGGCAGTGCACAGCTGACAGTCTAAGGCACACAATTTTTTTCCTGTAGCACAAATATTTAGATATGCTACCCAAAATGCCCAGACCCAGAAAAACATTCTTTATTAAGTGTGGCTTGATTTACTCTGAATCCAAATACATTTTCTCTTGTTATGCTATAAAACTGAATACTAAGAATACACCAGCACTGTAAGACAAGAGCACAAGTACTGCTTGTAGCATTTACCTTGTGTATATGCATTGCCTGTGTGTGTCAAGATGACATCTAGTTTTTCATCTCATTTTGGAAAGTATGAAGTATTTAAAGCATGGTCAACCCTTCCATCCTAACTACAGCAAAGTGAGATGTCCCATGAAGTGGACTTTGTCCTCCTCCTATCAGTTCTTTTGTTATACCTTTGCTGAAGGAGCTTCCAAGCCCTTAACAACATCCTTTCTGAAGCACCCACTCCTGTTTGGAGAAGTTCCAGGATTCAGGGCAGTGTTTTACAAACATGGGACATCACTGCTTTGAGAGTAATGTGCTGAGATGAAACACTTCACCTGTGTTTGGACAATACTCTTATTTAATCACAGTGACTCAGAGCTGCCTGTGCCTCAAGAGTGTGAAAGGAATCACACCACTGATCCTTATTTTTAACTATGACAATATGTTTAGCAAGAAAATGTGTGAAAGGATGTTCAGGCTGGATATTAGGAAAAGGTTCTTCACCCAGAGGGTATCTGAGCATTGAACAGGCTTCCCAGGGCAGTGGTCACAGCACAAAGACTGACAGAGCTCAAGAAGCATCTGGACAATGCTCTTGGGCACATGGTGTGACACTTGGGGTGTCCTGTGCAGGGGCAGGAGCTGGACTCATTGGTCCCTGTGGGTCCCTTCCAACTCAGGATATTCTATGATCCTATACACACCAGTCTTGCTTCATTCTACATTTATCTGCTGCTCGAATTTTGCTGGCTTCCAAGTTTTGTTCCATGCCTTCAGAAGCTTTTTTTTTCCCAGTAGAACACATTCAATTTTTCCTTTTGCCCCTCCAGATGTCCATGCCATCAGATAAGGACTCTTCTCTACCATCTTCTCGGGCCATTAACAAAGAAATTCATGCCAAAATTCTTACATTTCATATGAACTTTTACTGGAAACAGGTTTTGAAGCACTTTAAACACTCCAAACTGATTGCATAAACTGTAAAACAAATTCTGCCCTTCCCTTAATATGTAAGAAGTTCTGCTTCTGTAGTACCAGCCAGGGCATAAACCATGGTGATATGATGAATTTCAAGGCTTGGATGCAAAATGTAGAGGACAGTTAGATTCACCCTCATTTTCTCTTGGGAGCTCTCCTGTGTCCCCAGGAGAGTTAAAACAAAGTCTGCTTACTTCATTAAGGCATTGCTGAATAGTGGAACATGTGAAGAGGTCCCTGGATAAATTTTGAGGAGAAAGTCCCACTCCTCTGGATATTTAAGGACCTTTCAACTGTATTGTTTTGGGTTCCTGACTTTATTATGTTTTAAAAATCACAATTTTTAAAATAAAATTCAAATAAAAAATGAAAAGGCTTTGGTTTAATTATTAAGGATTAGATAAATTGCCTGATAGTCTGAAGTGCTGAGCATCCAGCAAGTCCCAAAATATTGTTTGGTACTGAACTGATCATAATTCCTACATGAATTTAGGAACAGAACTGCATGGGGTTGGGTTTTGGATGAGTTTTGTTCGACTCCCTGGGCAACTTCGTGGTACAAAAGATTTTATCATTCATAATTCAGCACTACAATATTGGTAAAATTGATTTACATTAATCTATTTGTAAATCTAAAAAATCCAATGCTACCAGTGGAGTCCTTATGATTAACACAGTAGTGTCATACTTATGGAATTGCTGCCTTCCATACTTGAAAATCATTCAGGCAAAGCCAAATAACACAGTAAGATCAAAATTACAACTGAAAAAAAACCAACCCAAACTGAAACAAACACCAAACCAGAAACAAAATGTACATGATTACCAAAAAAAAACCAGTAAATAGCCTGTAGAAATGGAGGCTCCAGGGGATTTTGCCATTTTCAAATTGCCTTATTTAGGATTAGCTGGTACACAAAAATGACTGAAAACTTGCCTGAAGAAAGGATATTTTAAATGGTTTTAACTAGCCATGTGAACACGTTTTGAAAAGCACCAGCTTGGGTAGGAGTACACATGAGCAGTATGGCAATTTTACAGTTGGACTCGACGACCTCAAGGGTCTTTCCCAACCTAAATGATTCCATGATTCTATGGTTGGTGGTGTGCAGCTAAGGTGCTTCTCCTCAGCTGGCAAAGACACAGGACCAAAACTGTCCTCGACACCACCACTCGTGGGAACGACATCAACGCAGAGCAAAGACAGAGACACAACTCTTAATTAGCTCTGTCTTACTGTCCTATTAACAAAGGTGATAAAACCCAACAGAGCACAGAAAGTAGCTGTTTCATACAGGTAGGCAAGAAACTCTTTGGCTCCTCACCTGGCACCTTGGGGCTCTGGGCTTGCCCCACATTTAAAACACGAATTTCACAATTCTGCAGAGAACACTTGGGATCGTTTTTAAGAAGCACCAACAAGCTGTACTCAGTCCTTAATTTTTGGCACTGATGTGAAGGCTCCATTTGGTGATGCATCTGCAGTGCTGGGGAGGTGTTTGAAAGGTGGGAGAGAGGGTGATTTCCCTCCTCCAGCATATGCTGGGATTATTTGGTGATTTCAATACACATTCCAAACACCAGCTGCGGTCAACGGGACCTTCTGTTCCTGTGGTGTGTTGTGTTTCTGTGTGAATTGCTGCAGCTCAGGAAAAATCAAAGAATGGTTTGGGTTTGAAAAGGACCTTAAAGATCATTGAGTTCCATCCCCCAGCCATTGCCAGGGACACCTTCCACTATCCCAGGTTGCTCCCAAGTCCCATCCAACCTGGCCTTGGACTCTTCCAGGGATGGGGCACCCACAGCTTCTTTGGGCAACCTGTGCCAGGGCCTCAACCCCCCTCACAGGGAAGAATTTCTCCTTAATATCTGATCTCAGTCTCTCATCTTTTAGTCTGAAACCATTCCTCTTGTCCTGTTATGCCAGGACCTTATCCAAAGTCCATCTCCAGCTTTCCTGGAGCCCCTTTTAGGCACTGGAAAGGGCTGTAAGGGCTCCCTGGAGCCTTTTGTTCTCCAGGCTGAACAGCCCCAGCTCTCTCAGCCTGAATCCATAGTGGAGGTTCTCTACAACCCCCTGACTGTCTCTGTAGCCTGTGCCACCAAATGCAGCTGATTTCTCTGCTGGAACATTGTCAATGGCTGGAATTCATGCTCAGATAGACAAATTTTTGCAAAGCATGTATTTGTCATCATCCATTGCACCCTATGGAATGGTTGGGTGTAAAACATATCTACAAATACTTCTTTCTAATATTAAGTATTCTTTATGGTCTGACTAGGCTAATTACCAGTGAACAGCATAGCAGCTATATCCTAGAAAAAAAAAAGGTAAACTTTTTTTAATCTTTAGGCCCAATCTTCTTTACATGCTTTTGCTTCACTTTGTTTCTAAAATAGGCAAAAACAAAACTTATCTTTTCCTTTTTTTTCCTGGAAATTCTGGTAAAAACTTTATTCTGTTTCCCTTTGTACTAAATACTGTAGATAAATAGCCTGAGAACAAATAAAAAGAAAAGAAATAATTCATCCTGTGATCCTGGATTCTGCTGACACCAAACTTTTTCTAAGAATATGCATTTCCTACTCACAGTACTGTTAATTCCTGCAGCACTCTCATGTTTTGTTCATTAACTTCCTTTGAGCACTTCTGTAGAGTCGGGGAAAAATATATGCAAATGGAGCAGAAAACAGAGCAGGGACTACAGAAGTTTGCTAGTTTAACATGGAGCTCCAGGAGCAATAACATTTTCAAACAAATGCAACACAAAATCCTCCCACACTGCAGTGTAACAATCAATTTGTTTGCCCAGAGAACTTCTAAAGCTCTCATAAGGGAAGAAAAATGTAAGACAGACACCTCAACAATATCAGGAGATGGAAATCCATAGCAAAAACTCCCTACAGCAAACTGTAGGCAAAAAAAGAATGCTTCCAATGAATAGACACAAATTCATTTAAAAGCACTAATTAGCAGTCCTGTTCTTATTTCAGCAACACTGACCCCTTTTACATGAGTTTTTATGCAGGGAATGCTCAAAATAAAGTACCAAAGTTTGGATTCTTTTGCAAAGGGAAAAAAAACTCAAAAGGGAAGATTTCTGGGAAAAACTGGAAAGCTGTACAAACATGGAATGCTCCAATAGTACCTTATTTCAGAAGCAATCTACTCAATCTCATCCCCAATACATGAACTGCACTGTAAAACTGTAAATAAGACCCCACTTCTATGAATCTGCCTACAAATTTAGCCATTTTCACAGAATAAATGCAACACGGACACATTTGAGAGGAGGGAGAGGATTTGATAGAGATACATAAATAAAGTACAAATAAAGCCATGGAGGGTGAAAACAGCACCTCTGATACTAGAACTTGTGTCCTGTATACCTTAAATAAAACTCCCTGCAAAGATGTATTTCATTATAAATTCTAGAAGTTTAAAATAAATGGCTTCCCTGAAAGAGAAATCTTTAATAAAGACAGATGCTCTGCAGATGCATCAGTGCCTGTTCATTTTTCTTCCTTCTAATTAAAAGGCCATTCTAACTCCTGGTTGAATTTTTTCCCATCCCAGTGCAGTGTATTCCAGAGGGCTGCAATAACACAACTTCACACACCCATCCAAACAGGATTTCACATCTGCCCAACAGGAACTCTGCCTCAGATTCCAATTTATTCCATAATGGATTACATGGCAGAGATTCATTCAGCTGATTTCCATAATGACAACAGTAGCTGAAAAGAAGTACTTGCCTACTAAATGGAAATGTGACATCAATATTAAGGTAAACATTCGAGTCTGTTGAATACTTTATTGGCAGCCACACTATTCTAGCTTCAAAATAAATTTTCCCCAGTAGCAGCTTTTATTTAATTTCAAATCCATCAGCTCTTCTGGCTGCTAATTCCCAGAGCTGCCCCTTCAAGTTTTTAATCTTATCTTCCTAGTGTGAAAGTGCTGCAGACCAGCACTTTTAAACACAACAATGCAACAGTTTTTGAAAGCTATATAAATCGTGTGAGAGACTATTCTATTAATTCCCTTTCTTTTTACCAATTTTTCTCTTTTATTTAAAGGGCTCGGGGACTTGAAAATTCATTTACTCTGAGGGAAGGAAGAACTTCAGTTTCACTGGGACCTCCCCTCTGGCTCTTGACATTTTCAGAAACCTGTGGGACAACACCATTCAGGTCAGCCCAGACATGGAAATTATGCTAAGCCTAAACCAGATCAATTTTAGTTTGTAGCTCTCAGATAAGAACTTTGTGCTCAAGGCCTTTTACAGAGACACCAGCAAAACAAGATATCTACCTTCAGAGTATCAGACTGGTAGTACTAAGAAAACCCTGGCTGGAAAACAGGTTGGTAAACTGATTAAAGAGCACCAGGGCATAGAGAGCCAACTGGTTGTTTTATTCTGCTCACAAGGACCAGTATCTTTGTGTCAGGTAGGAAAGAAATTATCCTGTGAGCTGTAAATAGACAACTTTCCTGGTTTAGATGCAAACATCTGCAAGTAGCAGGCACAGAGGAACTGAAAACAAATATTTATTAGATAATTACCAGAGTGCAAGCCTAATGTTTTATGGGACTTTTGTTTTTTAAACATTAATTCTCCAAGGAGAGAAAGGATTAAGATGATGCCACATGCCACTAATAAGCCACTGCTGAAATGTTTTATTTATCTTCTCCGAGTTAGAAGGATTGATCTAAGTATCTGGAAGTTATGAATATTAAAGATAAGCTAAAAAACTTGTCTCTAAGGCAGCAAGCTCTGGCTGATAATGTAACCTTTTGCACCACTCTAATCTGGGCCACAAAATTGCACCAGCCATCTGGATCAGGATCTCCCCAGATCAGCCTCCTTTTCCCTCTAGTGGTGCAGTGGCAGCTGGAAGCACTCTAAGAAAAGAAGATTTGCATCTCTCAAAGCCCCCTTAAAGGAGATGCCACACACAAAAACTCTGTGCTTGCCCACTCCAGATAAAAAACTGAGTTTGCTGCAATAGATGATCTTACAAACATCAAAACCCACATGGTCAACTCACACCACCAAGTGACCTCCACCAGCACACCCAACCTCTTGAATACCCATTTGAGACAGTGCCCCCATCCCACCCATCTCCCCAAGCTCAGACATCGATGGCATTTGGTGCCACCTAGACACTTCTGGAATTTCACAGGCTCAAAAGTTTCTTGCCTGCATCCCATCCAAAAATAAACCTTCAAAGATATGAGTACCCTTGAGCTGTGCTCAATTCCTCCTTGTCACACATTTGGTTTGCTCAGAGAATTAATTGGCTTTGTGGAGCATGAAGAAACAGAAATGGCAATATGTACCTCAATTAGACTCTATTTTTAAAATAATTTTTAAACTTCATAAATTATGAGACTTTAAGGACTTTAACAAGTTTGCTTGATTCACTTTGATCAAACAAGGTTAGGGACTCATTATACCATACATGCAGCTGTTTAACAACATTAAAATACCCCATCAAGTCAATCTTTCTCTAAGTGACTTCGCATCACACAGCAAGCAGATCTAAAAAGCCCTGTCATTTGCAACTGGCAGTCATCATTCTGGCAGCACTGTAAGAGGCTTTCTTAATTCCACTGGTGTTTAAATTCATGAGCCAAAACTCATCATAAATTGTCCTTTATGGCTGTCAAGAACAATGATGGATATTCTCTTATTTAGCCTTTTGTGACTTATTGGGAGCCTCTGAGTGCCTGAGAAGTGTTTGCTACACTGAACAGTAGATTCAGACTCTCCTATTTTTATGTTGGAAAGACACAGCACATAAAGTAACAACCTTAGAGCCTGCAGTCAGAACCCACTGGCTCTTTATAAGCAGACTTACATCAGCTCTTAATTATTTTTATAGAAATTCTATTTATTAGAAATTTTTAGCATGGCGAAAATAGAGAGTGAATGCTCCAACTCTGAAAGAAAATGCCACCTTCTGCCAGAAAACTGAGGCTGCTTTGCCATGCTCTGCCAGTGCCTACGGGGAATATAAATGGACTGAGGAGGAAACACATGATGTGTCACTGATAAAATAATCTGGCATTACAAAAGGACTGGTAGCTACGGCTCCACCAAGAGATCAATAAAAGTGCAAATAGCAGCCTCTTTAGAAATCATTGCTTTTCCTCCAATATGTGGTGACAAACTCTGTGACAGCATTTACTTCATGCTATCAGCCTCATTAAATAAAGCAGCCTGTCCCCCATCCACCCACAAGGCCAACTCCAGAAGTCTATGGAAAATATTGATTTTTCTTGACTATGTTCAGGTCAACGATGCAATGCAATAAAACAGCTTAAGACAACTATTCCCTTTCCAGCTTGTAATTAGAGCCTCGAAACCCTGTTTCTAGGTCTTGGTCTGAGATCTGTTGTCAATTCACTTTGACCTTAGGCAAGCAAATTTCAACACTGGGGAACTTGCTGCTTGCAGTAAAATGAGCAGAGTTAACTTCTCTCAGAAGGCTGCTTTGCTGGCTTTGAGACTTTTTGATCCTTTAACTTTTAATGATGTGATAAAATGCATTTCAGTTTGAGTTTGTTAGATAAAATAGATCCTCATGTGGAATCATTACATGTGAATGATTATGCACCTGAGGATCTGTGCCAGGAATTGAGCCTCCCTGTATGTCAAGGAACAGGAACAGGCTCTCCAGAACAGGATCTCCAGAGACATCCTGCACCATCAGTGGAAGGAGTTTTTCCTGCATTGCCATTCCTGGAAGGACCCACATATTTTCCTGAAAAGGATGAAGTTTTGAACAGCCAAGAGACACTGATGAGAGAGTTAAATCCAGAAAACAAGAAAAAGCAATTTCAATTTCTAGGTTTAGGTAAGACACAGAACTATTTCCCTGCTATTGCAAGGGCCAAAATCAGCCTTTTATATATATATGCAGTATATATGCAGTATATATCCTTTATATACTGCACAAAGGATGGAGCACTGAGGAACCAGCAGAGATATCAAAGCTCATCATGCCAGACCTTCCATATAGATCCATCCTTAAGGAACAGATACAGAACTTCGTAATTGTTTTTCTGGTTGGATTATCTGGTCCTTCTTTGATTAGTTTTACCATTAATAGTGGGCATGTATAAACACCACTTTCTCTTCACTCCATACAGCAGCTGATTGCTGGGATAGGTGAACCCATAACAGCTACAAGAAGAACCCTTGAGTCACACTCTACAGACACAGAAGAGAAAAAAACCCTTCAAATTCTGAAATATATTAATATAGAAACAGTTTAATGTTTTAAGAGAAGAAGTGGAAAAAATTGGTGGCCTCTTCAGCAGTGTTATTTAGTCTTTTATTGCTCTGCAAATTTTAACAGTGACCTATGGGGTTATTGTTAAATAACCCCATAGTTATTGGGGGTTATTATATGGGGGATTCCTGTGTGATTATAAAATTTGGAGGAGAATCATCTTCATCCTAAAGTGCTGACACAACAATAAAATCAAGGGTTATGGTCTTTCCAGACTAGGACCAAGCAAACATTGGTAATCCACATTATAAATTCAACCTGTTTCACTCTCTTTCCTCATGCTGTCTGCTTCAATATTTGAAGCAGACAGCATGAGAAGAACCTGAGTTTTGTAGCATTTCATGAGTTTATAACCTCTTTCTAGTTTAGGAGCTGAATATTGAAGGCTGTTATGAACATCAAGCAGCCTTAACTACCTTGCACACAAAAGATACACAAAATCATACAAAGTACTTGAGACATTTGGAGTTTCAGCTTTGAAACAAGAAGAGCTATCATCTTGTTTCCCATTTCTGAGAGTACAGCCCATGACAGCAGTGTGCTGACTGTTCTTGCTAAACTCTGTGATTTCAAGGTGATTTACTTCTTTTGGGCACTGCACACCCACCTGCTGAGAGTTAAACTAAATTTCCATCTTTCTTTACCATTTGGGTGATCACACAGCTCTCAAAGGAATTATGGTTTATATGTACCAAAAATATCCATCCAATCACTTGAAAGTAAATCTTGTTCCCTCTCTTCCTTATGGAGTAGTAAAGTAATAAAGGGACCGTTTTTGAGTCCTAATGTTGGTGCAAACTCTATGTGCTTTTTCAGTTTCGGCTTAATATTTTCTCAGCAGCTGCATCCCAAAAATTGTGCGCATGAGCTACACAGAATCTCAAAAATATTTTGTAGACAAAAATATTATTTAGTAGTGAAGTATCAAAAATACCAAAATTTGAATCTTTAGATCTGATTTTTGCTAGATGGCATACAAGATGCACATTCAGGTTGTTAAACTGCCTCTCCAGGATATATTTATAGGATTTGTATGAGCAAAGAGCTCCACAGAGGCAGGGAGCTTGATTTCCATGGAAAAACACCTGCTCCTCCAGCCAGCAGAGCAAGGCATTCACTTGGGCTCTTATGAAACCTCCTGGTCAACACTGAGCTGCCACTGACTCATTTCATACTTTAGGACATGCCACCATCCAAAAAGTAACAGGAATCCAATATATAGACAAAAATGATAGAGTGGTTTGGATTGGAAGTGACTTTAAAGAACATCTCATTCCCCCTCCCTGCCAGGGGCAGGGACATCTTCCCCTTGACCAGGTTGCTCAGAGCCCCATCCAACCTGGCTTTGAACACCTCCAGGGATGAGGCATCCACAGCTTCTCTGGGGAATCTGTGCAAGGGCCTCCCCATCCTCACAGGGAAGAATTTCTTCCCAATATCCCATCTAAACCTTCCCTCTCTCATTTGAAGCCATTCCCCCTTGCCCTATCACTTCATGTGCTTGTCCAAAGTCCTCTCCAGCTCTCTTGGAGCCCCTTTATGCACTGCAAGGGGCTCTAAGGTCTCACCAGAGCCTCCTCATCCCCAGGCTGGACATTCCCAGCTCTCAGCCCAAGCCCCAAAGGCAGCTTTAACCTTTTCACCAGAATCCATGCTGGCCACAGTGGTGCCAGACCATGGGCTGATTCACCTCACTCTCCTGGAATGATTCAATCACAGCATCAGCAAGAGCACACAGACAAGAACTCCTTCTCCATCTCCAAACCACAAGTGCTGTCTGAGTGTGGCCTTTAGTACCACTGAAAGAGCTCTGAGTGATCCATCAGAACTGTTTTTCCTCCACCAGTGAGAAGACACAGCCTGGTATCACAACATCCCATTGTAAAGGAAGGGCTTTTTGGCTCCTCACCCCACAGGTACCTGACACCCCCCCACTGTGCAAAATCTTCATGTCCTGGTGCAAACAAAACCATTTCAACTTACAAAGGACATGAGATTAAAAATATAGGACAAAGAATTTTTTTTTTTAATGTTACAAGTGGCAGCTCTCAAAACTGTTCAGAAGAGCAAATGGCCACCAGCAAAAAGAAAGCAGAGATAAATAAAACTGCATCACCAAATGAAAGAGCAGCTCCTAAGTCTCTCCTTTTTTGGGTGCTTTCACCATAACTTGTTGCCATGAGCAGACTAAGCCTAGAACATTGTTTTCATATTGATATGGAAAAAACCTGCATAGAGCACTACTCATAATGTAATGACAATGTACCCAGCTTATTAAAACTGTCCTTTTATTTAGCTTTATGAAATTGCAGGAAAATTAAGAGGTCTTGAATACAAACACAGTTCCAATGTACTACACTGCAAGCAGGAGAAGAGCAAAAGCAAAAACATGAACATGCTGAAACATGAACAAGCTGAACTTTTCTTTTAAAGCCATCAGGATTTGAAACTGATCCCAAAAATGTTAGTATTTGATGAAATTTGAAATCAAAAGTAGAAGCTATTTTAGAAAAGGCTGGTATATAGAATCTCTTCATTATTTGCCTGCAAAAAGCAATAGGATTTTGTAAATGGCCTCTGGCTCACAGTGCTGGAGGGATTTTTATCACCATCCTTTTCCTTCTGGTTTGCTGTGTTATCAAACCTAGTGATGCTAAATGGCTGCATGAAAGCCATGAAGTCTGGTATATGGGGTGCAAAAGTAGACATGAAAAATAAGGAAAATAAGAATGTGATGGTTCAGCTCAGGACCTTCCTATCAAGGCAAAGCACCAGCTAAATATAATAATAACAACAGCAGCCTTAATTACAACAGTCATCTTCCCATATTACACAGCTTGACAAAGCCAACTAAGGGACAATCAGGGGGGTCAGCATCAGAGCTGGAAGCAAAAAACAACTCACTGACTTTTAGAAAATTTAAAAAAAAGTGTTAACATGCAAACACAACTAAGACTATTAAACACTTCAAGATCTTCTCTACTGTCATTTGTCACTCAAATGGAAGCTGCCAGATATGTGGCTGTGCTTGCTCTCAGCAAATCCTAAGCCATTATTTGAAGGAACATTTAAAACAGTCTTTGAAGCATCTCTCAGGTTCTTAAATTCCAACCTGATGAGGCTTTGGAGTTCTTTGTTTTCCTGTTCTCTCATTTATCCTTAGATACTTCCCTGTACCTCAGCATGTGGTTTCTGAAGAGTAAAAATGAAAACTTTCTATTGCTCCTTTTTCTATACTCTGCAGAACCTTAAACATAACTTCACCATTTTAAAATTAGATGTTAAATTTGTAAAGCTTACTACACATTCCTGCTTCCACTGCTAATTAACAGCTTAAATAAAGACATTCATGTTCTTCAACCCTGTGGAACACAATTATAGAACAAAACGCCGTAGAAAAGTTGAAGTTACTGAGACAGGCTGTTACTAAAATGCAAAACCAAGCAGGAGAGTAACCAGCAATGTCAACTTGTCTATGAAGAAAATACTGGGCAACTGAAACTTAGAAGATATTTTGGGGACCAAAAACAGGATATCTATTGGAAGAAGAGTAAAAAATAGTTGGAAATTGATGGCAAAATGAGTCAAAGCAAAGGAACAGCTCTTAACAGCATTACATTCTTGTACTTTACTTTAGTCCTACTGTACATAACAGATACAAAAAGCAGACTGAATATTTATAAGTGAACTGGCAAAGCAGCAGTTTTGTTCTGTCTTTTTCATTTAAAATCATCACAGTTCAAGAAGTGGCTCAAGGATGGAAGAAGTCTCATGAAAAGACCTAAAATCTTGAAAAAGAGGAAAGAATCAATCCAGTCATCCTAAAGGAAAATGTCAAACCCAACAACTTTCAGGCTGATAGTTCTGCCAAATATTATTTATGTGCATAAAAGTAAAAGCTGTGTCCTTTCCTGTAAGCAGCAATCTCAGAAACAAGTTAGCACTCAGTGACTTTGGGCCAGGGTGTTATACTCAAGGATTTAAGGATGAAGCAGTTCAGACCAAAGACTGCACCTGGCAGCCCAGGATGCAGCTGAAGTGAGAAATTGCCTCAGACAGGGGGAAAAGCTACTGATATTTAGCTGCATCCATCCAGTGAGAGCTCAAATTCCAGTTTTTCAGCTAACAGGACAATAATCAGAAGAAGAGATGCTACCATCAAGGGGAATTTAAAATTTAGCAGCATGCTTTGAACAGTATGACTATTTAAGAAGCAAATCTATTTCTGAATGGCAACACATGGTCAAGTTGTGAAAACAACTCTTAAATCCCCATGTTCTTCCTCTTTCCTAAGTGACCTTTTTTTATTTCCCCTGTTGAAGAAATCAGGCCTTGTGTCCTATGTCATTTCCCCAACTTTTTCTTTAACTCCCTGACAAACTTTTCCTTGTGAAATCTGTTATTTCTAGGAAAGAATGAGGACAGAGGAGAGGGATACAGTGCTGAGGTCTAACACAGGGAAGCACAGCCCCCACTCTGGGGCTGTGGCAGCCACTGCCAAGGAGTGAAGGAGCAGAACTCGAGTGCTGCCCACTGTGGTGGAAGGTTTTGCTTTGTGCTTTATTTCCTCCTCTCAGGTAATGCAAGCCAAGTTCTCAGAACACCACTGATGTGGGGCTTCATTTACCCAGCACTGCTGTGTGTCCTTCTGGAGCCTCTTGGTTATAAAGAAGTTGATGAAAATTAATTTCATTCTGCTTTCTGCAGCTCCCACCTGACATTGGGAAAGGAGAATTAAATCAAAGCAGATTTCTCCATTTCTTGAAGCTCAAGTCAGAACCAAGTGTAACTCAGGAATCTTTCTCATTGAACACAATATTACATCTCTTATAGAAGTGACCTGGAAGAAGTCTACTCCAGCTTCCCATTTACATAGAAGAACTGCTGTACTTTGGAATGTTTGAGCCACAAGCCTACAGAACATTACCATTAAGAGAGAGCTCCCATATTTTTCATAGAATGATAAAATTATTTGGGTTGGAAGGGACCTCCCATGGGCAGGGTCACCTTCCACTACCCCAGGCTGCTCCAAGCCCTGCCCAGCTTGGCCTTGGACACTTCAGGGATGGGGCAGCCACAGCTTCTCTGGGCACTTTTCAGTTTTCTCCACAGGTTTGAAAATCAGTCATCTCCTCTGCCATACAAATGAAACATGAGGAATAGGGAATCTCTAAGTACAGTGAAAAGGCAAGTGTTCATTTTGGTAATTGATGCTCCACACAAGAGCTGGGCTAAAGAAACCCTCTAAGACCAAGCTCACTGTTTCAATAGAGACTTTTTTTTTTTTTTCTTTGCCTGTACAGGCAACTCCCTCACTTCTGGAAAGCTGTAAGACAACAAAACTATTTCTGGGCTACTTTAATACAAATTCAAGAAAGACTTCTGTTATTTTTTTCTGAAAGTACTGCAGCATGTACCCAGATATAAAAATATCTGCTACTGGCTTCTTACATAAATTGAATAATAACAGCTAAATTATTTCTAAATATTCCATGAAAGCTTCCAATTGTCATTCAAGAGAGTTTTTTAAAATGTCTGAGCATTAATAAATCTCTCAACATCTGCTTTTTCCTTTGGATTTTTATATTTAAAAGCAAGCTTCTGGTAATGTTATATTCACATGTCAAACAGTTCTATGTGTTGCTTTGTAATTAAGCAAAATTTAATATTGGGTAACTAAGATATGGGATTGCTAAGAACTGAGCTTCTCCAATATCTTATTTTCAAATAAATTGAAATTCTAAATAAAATTTTAATTTAAGAACAAGCAGCAAAAAAAGCCAATTTTCATTTAGCACTTACTTTTCCAAAGTTTTGCTAAAACAATGCCAATCTGATTCTGAGGCTGATATACTTCCAGTATGAACACTGCATCCTCTCTTACAGTTTTCAGATGTTAAAAATTACATATAATGTTTAAAAAGCAGACCACTGAATCTGACTGCAACACAGGCCCTTGACAGATCAGTGGTTTCTGGTATTTGGCCTCCACCCTTTTTGCCAATTGCAACCACTCAATCACATTTAAAAATGCAAAATCCTGCCAAAAGAGAAATGTATGTTTTCCATTTTACCTATTATTACAAACTTTTGCTTCTAGTAGGGAGATAGAAAGGTAAACATGGAAAAAAAATAAAGCAATCCATATTCAACATGTTTGTGTACATGAGAAGTCATTGGTTTAGAGTCTTTTTTTTTGAAGTGGTTTCTCAACTCTGCTGATGGAATCAATAGCAACATCTCAAAATTGTGACAGATTTTTAAACAAGTCAGTAATTACAAGGTTTTTATGTTTTTTCTTTTACATTCAGAAGACTAAGGAATACTAAAATTCAATACAAATGCACTATTATGAAAATAACCATTAATTTGAGAGTGAGCTACTAAACATACAGGAAATCAAGGAGGAAGTTCTGGTTATTAATAAAATATTAAAAGGAATAACCATATTATCCTCTGTTCCACTCTAGAATAATACTTTATCAGCAATAAATAAAAAGGAAACTGAGAAATTTTCAGCCTTCTGCTTGCACAGCTTTAGTTAGACACAGAAATCAAGGTGTGGGCTGAATTTCACTGAATCAGTGAATTTATACTGACATAAAACTGCAATGAGACAGAGCTGAATGGGAACTATTTTCCTGCAGGCTCAGCTATTTCACCTTCTCTAATAATACCTGTAGACCACTGAGTTGTTGACATATTTTTTCTCACTAGTAAGAAATGCTGATGGTAAGGGTAAATGTGTGTGTATATACATAGAGATAATAAAAATTTTAATTACTTCCACCTATAGAACCTTCTTACATTTTTATCTTACATTATGACACCTCTCCTGCAATTTTAATTCTTTTTTTTAAGAGCTCACTTTTTTATTCAGGCAGCACCTCTTCTCAAAGTTGTTTTGGTTTTTTTTGCAAAGGGAAATCTGCAGCATGAATATTGTTAGGGCTTGGGCCCACTGAGTTATCTAACTTTTTATATTCATAGGGTACACACAGGACTGAGAGATGATCCATTCTTGGCAGCACACTCTCTGTATCACCACTAACACAGCATCAGAATATGGAATAACAACAACCTCAACCACAGTTTTCCATTGTTATTCACTACATGTGCAGGGAATCCATTTGCTTCAGATTCTTTATGAATTCAACTCAATATGTTGCAAAACAGTCCTGAAAAAGCCTCAAGTCAAACTGCCTAAAGTAAATAAAGAAAAGCAAATTACTTTACAACTTTAAATTCTTCACCTTTACACTTCCTGCAAAAACACAAGATTGTGCATATTGCCAAGCATCTTTTCACAATAATCAGTTTCAGAGAAATTGGAGATAAAACAAGATTAGCAGACTCTTGCATTCCCTCCCATGAAATATTAACAACTTCTGCATATTTTCCAGTGTTTTCAAGCAGAGGAGAGAGCCCCACACGTTTGGGCATGGAGACCACTGCTAAAGGTGACTTTTCATGGGCCAGCTGGTGCCTTCCTGCCAAAGTGCTTAATCAAAATCCTGCCTGGGGGTAGGATTCAGCTCAAGAGCAAGAAATCTAAATTTAGTCAGCTGCAGGTAGGTTTGTCCATGTGCAGTTGGTGTTTCCAGCCCCATGAAATGGAGCTGGAGCTACCAAAGCTGATGATGTGCAGGAGGAGGAGGAGGAGGAGCACCAGGACAAAAGCTCCTGGGAACTGCTCCACCACCTCCAACCTTTCACTGTTTAATATCCAGAAGGCACCCAATCACACTGAAAAATCCCTTTAAAACATAACATACATATTGTGCAAATTTTTGCATGCATATTATAACAGCAAAATCCATCTTATGCATTTGAAATTTCTTTGGTAAGTTTTAAGACATTTTCATGTGCTTCAGAAGTATTTTATTTCAGGCAACTTCTCCCACTATTAAGTCTGTAGATAGATCAACATCAGGCAATAAATTTGGACAGTGCCCATCAAACATAAGAAAAAGTCCAACCTGTTTGGATTCTCACCTGGTCATTCTCTTGTTAAATGTAATGCTCAAGAACATACCCCCTACATCTCACATTCCATGTTTGATAAAACCATTTCCCTTCCCATTCTTCCACTTGCATACGAAGCCACAATTTAATACCTCCAAAGAATAGCTGACACCTTGTGGAAAACTTAAATAAAACATTCCCTTTTGAAGGAGTTTTCATCATGTCAGGTTTTTTTTGTTGGCTTGTTCATGGTGTACAACATCAAACTACTTGTTCAGGCAACACCACTTTTAAAGGTTCTGTTCTCAAAGAGAACAGTGGTTTCTACAGCAACCAGATGTGAGATCTTAAGTCCAAGATTAGCACATAAATAAAGCAAAGTGCGAAGGAAAAGGTTCCTTTCTACTATAAAGAAGCAGAAAAAACCAGTCTCAATGAGGTCTAGTGAAAGAGCTATACATAAATATAAAGAACTTTATCAGCCACATCAATTTACCAAAAGTTTCTTCAGCTGTTATATTGAATAACAAACATCCTCCTCCTGTGTGCAACAAAACTTTTCAAAGTCTGCTCTTGTATCATATTTATTTCATGGATCTTCATAACTCAATATCTTAATGTCTTTTTTTCTGATTCCCCCCTTTTTGGCATAACCAAGCAGAGTCAAATCTTTCTGGAGGCTGCAGTGTATGAGCAGTATGCAACATGGAAAAAAATCCTATTTGGAGGAAGACCCAACATAAGGAGCATCACTGGGGCTAGAGAGATGGCTTTATCAGAGGGACACACATAAACTAAAAAGGTCCACGTGTCTGGACAGTAATTGGAGCATCAAGATGTGGATGAGATGACAGCACTGAATGAGAAGAGAGCAGGGAAGGGTGCTAGAACATTTGCAAGGCAGTCATGGGGTTATACTTTTAAGCAGAGATTAAGCAGCTAATTAATTGATTAATCAAAACAATTAGCTAGATGTCAAATCACCACAGCGGCAAATTTAAAGTCAATTAATTCAAATATTCAAAAGAACAGCAAATAATTAATAAGGAATTAAATAGTTTGTTAATTATGTGGCAGTAGATTAGTTATGCAGAAAACTAAGTGAGAAGCAATTAATTAATTATGCAGAGAATCAAATGAACCACAAAATATTTATGTAAAGAATCCCCACAAATGGGCAGTTTAAAAGCAGATGGTGGGAAAATGCTGGGGTATGTTTAAAAAAAAAATGTTTAATAAGTTTCAATTGCTGGCAACTGTAGTTAGCTGAGCTATTAAGAAAACCATTTGAAAGAAGAATGGAAGTCAGGTCAGGAACCAATTGAGTGAGGAGAATCAGGTTATCAAACAGATCTATGGCACTCATGGAGACTCTGGTTGTTTTTGACACTTCCAAGGGGCAGGTCTGGTTCAAAACACAGGACAGTGAAACTCAAATGGATACTTGATGCAGACCTTTGTCACAGTATTTTATTATCATAATGTCACCATATGCTTTGCCTCTCCCCTTTGCTCACTGCCCCAGTGCTGCACCCTGCAGTGTGTTCAGTTTGGACTGGAAGTTAATTAGGATTCATGTCTTACATTCATGTGTAAATTGTCGTGCATACAGCTGTAGTTTCAGACAAAAATAACACTCTGCACCAACATTATCTCCAAAATTTAACTCACCCAACATGCCTTGGTTAAAATTGTAAATGAGCTGCATAAGGGAGCTGAGAAAAAGGCTCTGTTTACATCAGGAAAAGGGAGTGAGATTCACATTGTGGTGTCAGTGTAGCTGGAATGGAACTTACACAGATGTGATGCTACAAACTTCTCTGAGCAATGCCTTCAATTCAACCACAGATAATACCAGGCCTCAGTAAGATGAAATGTGGTGTCTACTGAGAAGAGATATTTAATTTCAAATGCCTGATTTATTACTCAGAAGACTGAGATGAATTTTTAACACTTCAGCTAATGCTGACTTATGGGGGAAAAAAAAAAAACCCACTCACATGAAAATGATCACAGGGCTGGAGCAGCTTCCTTATGGAGCCAGGCTGGGAGAGCTGGGGGTGCTCACCTGGAGAAGAGAAGCTCCAGGGAGACCTGAGAGCCCCTTCCAGTGCCTAAAGGAGCTCCAAGAGAGCTGGAGACAAACCTGGGACAAGGGATGGAGTGACAAGACAAGACAAGGGGAAATGGCCTCAGACTGAAAGAGTGCAAGGTTAGATTAGGTATTAAGAATAAATTCTTTGCTGTGAGAATGGTGAGGCCTTGGCACTGTTGGCCCAGAGAAGCTGTGGCTGCCCCATCCTACCCAGACAGAAAGATACAAGCTTTTCAAATGGAAAAAGAACTGCTAGTATTTTTCCATAGTTAAAAAATCTAGCCTAAAAATTTTTGTTCAGAATTTTAAATTAAAGAAATCTTTTCAGGAAAAACATTCACCCCGTTCCCCTCACACCCACAGAGGTTTAGAGAAGACACCATAAAAGCCTGACCTGAGGTCTGGAGCTCCAAAATGAAATGCTTCAACAGTTGTGTGACATTTGGGATAGAAGCATTATTTATTAAAGAAACATTTCACATGTTCAGGAACATGGTCAGAAACAAGGCAGAGTTTTGCAAATCTGTACAGAGCAAAAGTGGAATAAATAAATGGTGACAAGAAACCACCAATCTTTTTGATTTAAAACTGACCCCCCACTATCACTTCAAGACAAGTCTCAACAGAAAGAGACAATCACCATAGCTGAAAAGGCCATTGTGCTCTCTTAATAGCTACAATGAAAATCACTTTTAGGAACCACAGCTTTATCACCTGGATGTTTTCTGGAAGTGCATTTGTCATTTAGGGTGACTACCTGACAGGTTATATGCACTGCAGTGAAAAGCAAAGTAATTTTTATTTTTCTGACACACACCAGCTACTGAATGATGTCACAGGAATATAATATGCAAACTCATCTTGGTGTATAAAGGCATTTAGTAGAATTGGAAGGTATATTCTTATAAGTGCCCTCTCTCTCAAACTTCTCTCCAGGCACTCTGGTAGCCCCTTGCTCTGTGAGATGCTCAGTAATAAATAAGAAAGAAAATAAAACCAGTAAATTATACTTAAAATAGTATTAGTGATAGAGTGGAATGAGATCCTTGCCAAGTGGGGGAAAAAAAAATCAATATTATTTAACACATTTCTAGATTGCCAACCACCACAGCACATAGGAGCTTACAACAATAAAAATACATTTCAATACAGTACCAACAGCAAGCAGCAACAGAATCGATCAGAAGCTAAGTGAAATGCATGAGGCTTTGGTTCCAGCTGAGAAAGATCCCCTGTCCTCCCAGAGCAGCCTGCATAAAGGAGAGTGGGCTCTGGCTGGAAATTCTCATGGTTACAGCAAAACTAAGGAAAGCCAGGCTACAGCCAAGGTTTAGTATCAAGAAAAAATGTTATTAATTGGAAGGTAAAATAACTGAATGCACAGTATTTCAAAGTGACTCAAAGGTAACAGGAGATGGAAATGCACCCCAGGATTCTTTTTCCAAAAATAATTCTGAATTCATCACAAGACTCCACATTTAGAGCTAGAAATACATATACCAGTCAGGGACAGTCACAAGAAATTTTTTTCCAGTAAGAAAAAACTAAAGCATTCAATGAAAAAGCCTATTGACATCAAAGATCTTAGTATACCACTTTACTCTGCCTAAGGACTCACTCAGAGCAATAAGCATTTCCTAGATTTACAACTGAATTTTAAGTGAAAAATTACTTTCTTCCAAGTGTTCATTCATTAGCAAATGAGAAATAAGAAAAAATGTCATTGAATGCCTTCTCATACAGTGCTTTTTCTGACTGGGAAATTACTTCTGTTTTCAGGGCAAATATAGCATTTTACACATACCCTTAGTATCCCCCACACAAAATACATGTCCACACTGCTGTGACTCTTAGCAGCTCTGAGCCTATGAGGAAAAGGGGGAGGCAGCCTCAACCTTCTGATTTAGATAAGGGCTGATGAGGTTCTCCCAGATATCTCTGCTAGGAAATGATGCTCAGACAAATTCTGAGGTATTTTTCCAGATAGCTGAGAGGCAAGTCTGAGCTGCTGAGTCAGTTTGGGTGTCCAGAAATTCAACCCCCAGTGCATGTGCACATCAACTCCAAGGGCAGCAATTCCACATAACCCAGCAAACAACATCCAGAAGTGTGTGCTGATACTGAGCCCAGAGACCTGTGAGGGAACATGCAAATGCTACCTAAGGCACAATGAAATTTCTCTCCAAAAAATCCTGTAGAGCAACATGCAGACATGTGCTTTGCATCTGCTAAACATTGCAGCTGTTCCCCATCTCCTGTGCAGCCACAGGCTCTGCTGCTCTCCCCTCTGGCTCTTGATGGTTGCAGGACAAACAGGTCTCCTAATGAGCAGAGAAAGGGTGCAGGGAAATGCAGGAGTGCCCCAGCATCACCCCAGGACAGCCAAGGCAAAGCACAAGACTGGTACCACCAGGAGGAGTAAGGAGAGAGGCAGGGGAGGAAGGATTTTAGCCTGGGGAATCTGCACCTGAAGGTTCACAAACCAGAAAATTGAAACCCAGGCAAAAATGGCCTCTACCCCATTTTACCTGGTCACAGCAGTGTTTTAACCAAAGTTAAGCTCCTCAGCCCAGTGTTTGATTCACTGGATGAAATGAGGTGCTTTCAGCCCTCAAGTTAAACAAAAAATGATGAATTTTAGTATTAGGCCTGGCAGTGTGACACCACCCAGGGCAGTGACATCTTCTCACAACCCAAAACTTGGCTTTGCAATATGCAGAAGCAGAACATCTCCCATTCCAGACCTCCAACTGGCCTCATGCCTTTTCCAGTTAGGCAGTCTTTATTAATATTATTAATACAAAGAAACATATGAGGAAAAAGCTTTTATTGCTTTCCTAATCACCTTTATTGATATTTGCATGGAACCTGACTATTTTCTCAGTCCATCTGTTCCTGCTGTTCATTTATAATGTGAACTCTCAATTCTGCCTTGCTAGAACTGGTTCATATGGAGGTAATTATGTCAGCAAAAACAAAGGATTGTGATTTCTAGAGGAGAATGGGAAGCAGAAGCTACTAGGCTTGCTATTAATGGCATTTCTAATAATCCTTAAATAGAACTGCTTGTACATACAGACCTTTTCAGGATGTATCGACTGTATTAAAAAGTCAAATAAATGTTATGTTAAACTAAAAAGCCAATCTTTTTTAAAAAGAGTAAAAATATTATCTCTTTAACCTTTCTTGAATGCAACCAGAGCAATAAGCAATAAGATCTGTGGTGTTTAGAAGACACCAAACTAGTTTCACTACCTATGAAATGTTTAATTACACCAGCCAAGAAAGAATAATTTTTGACAGGACAAATTATATCTCCTCTATACCACCATGGGAGCAGCCCACTAAAACATTTGTAATGTAGATTATTGATCATGTGCTTCATTTACCACAGTAAATCTGAGATTCAAGCCTGCTTCACACATCCTAATCCATATGTCCAATTTTATTTTTGAAATAAATATATATGAGAAGGACCTGAAAATTCCCTGAACTCATATCAGGTCTATTCAAGAATCTATTTAATTAATTGTAGTTCATTTTTCACTGGGAAAATAAAATGGTATGTGTAAGACATTCACTACTTCATTAGCAACTTTCACATATTTCTAGTTTGAAACTCATTTCAATTTGCCAAGATAAATGCCTTGATTTTTCCTCTCTGCTTAGTAACAGCATGCAGGGTAATAGAAGCAGGGAAAGGCAGCATTTTTCTTTGAGCAAATTCTACTCAGCAGGATCCAAAACCTTAACTGGAGAAAATCACCATAATTTGTTGAACATTAAATGCTCAAGAAACACTGAGCCCCACCTTTCTGAGAAGTTCTGAAAAAACAAAACAAAACAAAAACCAAACCAAACCCATATTTTTTTTATTAGTGTGTTAGCCTGCAGTAGTTAAATTTGATTAGGGTGGTCAATAATGCTTGGAAATGGTGATACATAACCCCAAAGAGCTCTTTCCTAGAAAACTGAGATGTAATGAATGAACCAGGCAGAGCCGCAATGCAGAGCCCTCCCAACAGCCAGAGCTGAGAACTTCCCTACCAATCCTCCAAACAGCAGCTGTGATTTCTTTTTCTAATTACAATTCACTCCCATCTCCCCCCTACCCCAGCCCAAACTAATTTTAACCTAGCTTCTTGTTAATTAACTACGTTAATTGCTAATGCTTCTTGGCAAATTTAGCAGGTTTCTGCAAGCGCTGGCTCTAATATCTGTGTCTAAATGCACAGTCATCCTGATAAAATTCATAAAAATCCCTCCCTCCAGCCTTTACATACTTTTAATTCAAAAATCTATCTTCTCTTTACCTCAAATCTGGCTGTGAAGTCCCAGAAAATTCTGAGAAAATCACTGCTGAATACACTATAAGCCAGAAATTAATTGAGCACACCCCATGCTATAAACCCCTGTTCTTCAGGATATTTTCTCCTGAGGGTCTCTGGATACGCTGTAGTTACTAATTTCTGAATTTATTAGGGGAAGAAAAATAACATGCAAGTGCAAACTAATTTCATCCAGCCCTGGAAATACATTATTAAGTACTGAATCGTCTCTGAGGTTTGGAATTTAATGAATTAAGGAGTCCAAGTCACCTGTAATGGCATGGAGCTGAATTTAGCCACAACCATTATTGAGTCAATGGAAGCCACTGGGATTTAGCTTCATTGAAAGCTGTTTATTTATTTAGGCTTTCAATTATTTATTTACCCAGGCACCGAGCTAACTATAGATTTCAAAATGTTAGCTTTTATGATTTTAAATTAGTTTTTAAACACTTATCTGTGCATTACAGCAATGCAGCTAAAGGATGTCATTGCAGTGATGTTTTAGCAGGATTTTAGGGAAGGGAACCTTCCATCATCCCCCCTTTGATTAGCCAGGATCTCCCACCCCAAGAACCCAACACCTTGTGCTGAGAAAGTTCTGTGGATACCCTTTATAAACAAATGCTTATTGAAAATAGTTGCAGAATGCTACTGCACAACTCAATATTCAGGTTTTGTGCTTTGAAAGAAGGTAAAGAAAATAAAATCAGTAGACAGCAACATCCCCCTCCACTCTTGTCTTGCCCTCCTTCCTCGTTCACTTTGCACACAATCTGGAGCAGGACAAAGGGCTTTTAGGATATTACTTTCTAGAGAAGCACATGATTTCCTGCCATACTGTTCACTGCAGGGATGATCCTGCAGTACCTAGAAACAAGTGACCTCCTCCAGAAGTGTGGAAATCACTCCAAGCTGTGATTCCAATTTGTGCTAATAGGTACATCCAGGGGAAGCCATTCCCCCTTGCCTCCTGGCTGCTGCTCTCAGCACAGGACCCCTTCCAGAGTGTTCTGCAAGGAGGTTTGTTAACCACAGCTCTGCAACAAGACTGGTGAGAAGGGAAAAAAGAATACTTGAAAGCATTTGAAAGCAATTGTAGAATGAATTCTGCAGCTACATAATAACAGCACTGGGCCCTGGGAAACAGGAGCTGCCAACTCAACTCAGAGGTAACAGAGTAAACAGGAGAGTGAAACTGCTGGAAAATAACTGCTAATAGGACTGGGAAGAAAAGTGACAACTTCATCTGCACCAGGACTCACATCCACAGCAACATGTTCTTGCAGCAGAACAAGTACTTCACAAGTTTTAGTCCATAGGGTAATGAAAAGCTCTAAAAGCTTTAAAATTTTCACTCACTCATTACAAAGTGACAACCATTACAGTGTCAGAAAGGTGTCATCACTAATCTGTCTCTGCACCTCTTTGATAAAATAAATTGTGATTTTAATGTATGTCTAAAAAATACACCATGTTTGCCCTCTCTATTCAGTCTTTTAAAAGAGTTTTCCTGATTTTGTGTACTGAGTTTTTCCTGGTGGAGTTCAGAAATACTGTTGAAGCTTTTCCCCCTCAAATCCAGCACAAACCTTTCTTTCAAAAGCCCTTCAGAGCTGAGAGACCACAACTTCCAGAAGAGAAAGGACTGAACTAGCATTAATACAAGGAGTAATTGGGGAATAAAACCCACCCTAATTCAAAACTGTCTTCTGAAAAATCTTCTTCACAGCTCATCAGTCCAGAACCCTGCCAAGCTTCTTCATTCTCTCAGATCCTAATCTCCAGCATTGGGAAGAACAGCCAAATACATCAGCAAACCAAAATTAAGTGTGAGTTAAAGTAGCAAGTAGGCAGAAGCAGCTCACAGAATGCATCCTCAACACAAACATGAACAGCAGCAGTTGGGATTTGCCAGAATTGTCACAGCATGTGACTCCTGCCAGATTCCTTGAACAATTTTAATGTACAACCATAGAAAATTCCATGCCATTTCACAGTATAGGAGAGCTCTCAAGCTTCATGTACAATGTTATATTAACTTAATAAACTTCAATATATGTATTTCCACAGTGGAGTTTCCTCTGTACCAAAACTCTAATAAATGTACCAATCTTCAAAACCCAGGTGGAGTTTGGCCTAATTACCATTTATGCTGAACTTTTTTTTTTGCATAAAATATTTAATGCACTAATTTTTATAACTTTTCCTTTTAGCTACTTCCAAGAAGATATAAATTCAACCCCTAACACTAATAAGCAGAATCTCCAAGGGTTCCACTTACACCTGCAGAAAAAGTACAAATTAAAGAAAAGTCATTGCATCCAGCTAAACTTCACGTCTTGTGTGAGATTCCTTGAATTTACCTACACATGGTTAAGTATCTGCCATGTAATAAAATATCTTAGCTTAAAAATAATGTGCTGATTTACTACTAGCCTGCCTCATATCTAGTTGCAGGAATACCTTGATTTATTACAGAATCACAGAAAGATTTGGGTTGGAAGGGACCTTCAAGATCATCTCATTCCAACCCCTGCCATCCTTTCTGTAGGAACTTTTCCCAGATTGACAGAATTTGGTTTTCTCTTAAAAAAAAAAAAACAAAACAAAACAACAAAATCAACAAAAAACCCTCTGCAATCTGAATATATCAATGCATCTGGGAAGCAGCTCACATGATGACCATTAAAATCTATCACTGGAACACTTCTGAAAACTATTGCAATATAAACTTTTGATACACTATGCTGTCTAGAGTTTTATTCCACCATGGCAGCATAAACTATCACACAATTTAAGAAAATACAGCAAAGGATATTAAATACAGCAGCATTGATCAGACAGTTCTGCTTTTGAAAAAAAGGACCATAAAACTGAAATATGCAAACATTACTTCATTGTGATGGCCAGCCCAGGCCCGTAGAGCAAATCAACAAAGGGAAATTGTACTTATGTGCATCTAAATATGGGGACTATCAGATGATCAATAGTTACTTGCTTGCTATTTTTCTGTCTAAAGAATCATAACACAGTAATGGCTGCAGCAAAAAATCATTGCACATCTTCATAAATTTTCCTGAAAAAAAAAGGCATTTTTCATTTATGAGCAATGCCTCATGGCTGATGGTGATTCATCCTTAAATGTCCATCTAATCCCAAAAGAGGGGCTGAATCTCTCCCAGCCAAGGCAGTCATGAGCCTCCCTCCAAACCAAACAAGGTGAAGGGAGATCCCTTCAACACCTGCTCAAGCCCCTGCTCTGTTGTAACTTGAAGGTGCTGAGAGCCATGTGCAGAAAACCAAAGACCACCTAATTCTTTACATGCAGTTCACTGGAAAACTTCAAAAAGAGACTTATTTGGATATTGCAGGAAAAAAATCCATAGCTTTCTAAAATTATAGCTTGCTTATCAGTTCTCCACAGCAGGGAAACACCCAGGGGACCTGTGGATTTGAAAAGATTAACACATGATCTAGAAAATGATTGACTAGCATAGGGATGAAGTTTGCTGACAACAGAAAATCATTTGGAATAATCAAAATCAAAAGTTTACTGCAGCCTTGCACAAGGCACCCAAGTGATGGGGAGATGAAATGGAAGGCACAACTGCACTGCTGATGGGGAGGATAAAGGATATGAGAGTGAACTTAAATCCAAGAAGAAGGGAGGGGTGGGGGAAGATGTTTTAAGATTTATTGCTTATTTCTCATTATCCTACTCTGATTTGATTGCTAATAAATTAAATTTTTCCCCCAGTCAAGCCTGTTTTGCCCATGACAGCACCTGGTGAGTGATCACTCCCTGCCCTTTTCTCACTTCATGAGCCTTTCATTATATTTTCTCTCCCTGTCCAGCTCAGGAGAGCAGTGACAAAGTGGCTTTGTGGGCACCTGATGTCCAGCCAAGGTCAACCCACCTGGATAAAGCACCTGAGGGATGATAAAAGAGCAGCTGGAATGCAAAGGGAAGCAGGCAGCTCTGGAGTATGAGGGAAGCACTGACAGCTTCTTACTCATCACCACTCTTTGAAGCAATCTCAGCTACATGGCAAACAGCTCTGTGAGAGCCATAGCACACAACACAAAACAATTATTATTGTGAGACAATAATAAAGAGAGCAGAAAAAAAGCAACAACAAAAAACTCCAAAAGGTATGACCAAAAAAAAAAAAAACCAAATAAACCTCCCCAAATCCCACAGCACTTTCAACATGAGAAAAAAACCCAAGTATTTTCATTATATAGCTGGTAAAACAGGAACTGATACAGATGTATAAAATCAGGAATTATAAAATAAAGATGACAAGGGACTAATTCTTCCACAGTTCCACATGACACAACTGGGACACGAATACAGTTATCAAGTGACAAATGTAAAGCAAACCCTTGAAAATACATTTCAGACAGCACAGATGAGCTGTGGGACTTTACCACCACCAAATGCTACAGGGGCCATGAGTCCAGAAGCCCACAGAGACATCAATCTCACTTCTGCAGCATCACACCATTAGCAGCTCTTAATTCACTGTAGCTGCAGATGAGAAAGTCCTGAACGTGTTGTTCCCAGAAGCTGGGAATGTAAATCCTGGCCATGTATTTATGGGAAAGGATCATGTGGCATTGTCCCTGCTCCTCACACTCCCTTCTGAGCCACCAGTTGGGATTGGAAGACAACTTGTGCCATCAGAAGAAATAAATCTGTGTCCTCCTCCTGCAGGGCTGCTCCTGTGGGCAGGGGAACAAACACCTGCTGAAAGGCCCAGGAGGTGAACCTGAGTGTCCCAAGGGATCACAAATAAATTGGGAAGTTGAAAGGACACATTACACAACCCCATCCTCCCAGAAGGTGAACTGGAGTGTCCCAAGGGAACACAAATTAACTGGGAAGTTGAAAGGACACATTACACAACCCCATCCTCCCAGAAGGTGAACTGGAGTGTCCCAAGGGAACACAAATTAACTGGGAAGTTGAAAGGACACTTTTTCTCCACAACACAACCCCATCCTCCTCCTCCCTGCTTGTCTGCAAAGGAGAGTCTGATTTTGATGTTCTGAGCAGTCACCTCACTGTTCCTGCCAGTTTAAGTACTCCAGTGCTGTGTGATCCTTTCACTTCCCTATTCAGTTTACTGAGCCTCTAATATCACAGATTTGTCTTCCTGCTCCTGGGGAACTTCAGGCGGTCACTTCTTCCCCAAGAGAATATTTAAGGGCAGAAATGTGGTTTATGATACCAAATTGTCTAATGTTTAGAATCTGTTTCTGTGTAAAGGTGATCATTTTTCCAAGCAATATTAAAGGAGAAATACAACAGATAGCAAGGGCTGGATAAATAGTCTCTTCTCCCAATTTAAAATCTACAGTATTTTACACAAAAGTAATTTTAACTGAAAGGAAAATCTAAGTGGTCATTCATCACTGAGCAGAAAAGCTGTTATGAGTCTCCAAGTCTGAGCTGAAGCTGTGAAAGGCTGAGATCACTGTTTCCAACAACTAAAAAATGCTTTTTAAAAGTACTGATATAAAATTCTGCTGCTTGGTACTTCCATTATGACAACTTCCAAGAAAATTTTAAACCTGTGATACATATTTAATAACATGGATACCTTACACATCATTAACTTCTGCTGACACTTTATCTTTTCCCCTCTTTTCCTTTAATAATATTTAAATTACAGAGGATGATTTTAAAGTATCATTTCCCACATCTTAGAATACCACTGCTAATGTCTAATAGGTCTGCCAGCACTATTCTAATGAGATTTTGGGGATGATTCCTACTGTTGCAGTTGAGTTTAGACATTTGAACAATCTGTAGGTAATTTGTAGGCAGCTACTTCAGAAAGATGACAATTAAAAGACAGCTACTTGGAGAATGCTCAAATTCCCATTATTTTCTTTTTTTTTCTCTTTGTAATCAATATGCAAATTTAGGCATTTAAAACCAGATGAGAATTAGAGAAAAATGGTGCATGTATAAATAAAACAGGCACTGTGATTACACTCCCCTTTTAGTAAATGCCTTTAAAATAATAAATGCCTATAAAACGCACTGTTATAGTTTGTCTACAGTTTTGTCAGCATCATAATGGAAATAAATCTTCTGAGGGGATCTGAATTTACAAGGAGAGTAGGCATGGGCCTGGTTAGAGATGAAATAAAGAGAAGGGCAGATGGTAAGGCACAGAAAAAAGGCAAGAAGCTTGATGTAACAGAAGTGATGGACACTGCCTAAAAATCTATAAACAAAGGGACTATGAAAAAATCAAAGTATATGTAGAATAGTCTGTTCCAAACAAGATGAGAAAAAAATTTGAAAGCCAAGAGAATATCATTTATATGGCAGTAAAATGAAAATGAGGAACATCAGAGGCAGACCTAAAGCCTCCATCTGATGATTCAAGCTGACTTCATGTTTGTGTGTCCAAGTCCACTATAAAAGAATTCCACTAAGTGTTTAAGAGATGAATTAGAAATATCTCCAACTAGTAACAAAGAAAACTTATTTCTAATCACATAAATCACTCAATTTTTCAACACATCCAGTACCAGTTTATTGTTATAATAAGGCTGACTATCTTGTAACATGGATAAGAAAAAAGACATTTCTGAAGCATATATTATCCATTACTACAATAATTCTGAGTACAGCTTCCAACTTGAACAGTTACTTGTTTCAACACTTTTTATCATACAATTTCAGAATTCATTTTATCAGCAGTCTTCAATATGAGAACATCAATCAAAATCCAATTTTCACTGGAACCTGTAAGAATTATGTACTAAAGGACTTGAGGAAGAGGCACTCCAGTGCACCAGACAAAGAAAAGGTATTGTCCCTCTGAAGACTTAAAAAGCACCTAAAGGTCTATAATAAAATTGATGACTTCAAGAGTTTTTATACTGCTGAAATATTTTAAACCACAAGTCTTAAAGTTTTATGCACACATTGGGTGGCAGGAGGTTAAATGCTCTTGTGACTGTCATGGCTTTATAGTCTCACAAATGCAAAACAACCAGCTATGAAGAGACTGCTTGGAAGGACTGATACCAAACAACCACATCCTCAAAAAGGGGGAAGGTCTCTTACATTTGATTATCATAAGTAATGAGCTAAAACAAAAATAAAATCTAAAATAAACCAGGCTGTCATATCACCTCCAGGTGCAGTTTTATCTAAGTTCATATTCTGATCATAAGGACCAAGCCAGTTCTCAGTTACAAAGGGGAAGCAAAACCCTGATGTACAAGAAGAGATTGATTGATTGATTGATTGATTGATTGGAGTTCATGCTGTTCAAAAAGGGACATTTGTAAGTAATGTCCCTGATGCCTGGAAAATGTTGGAAAGTGCAAATTCTCCATCTCAAAACAGCTGCAATGAAGCACATTTAAAAAGTCAAATCTTCTCTCAAGAGAGTGTGCACAGAGACATTTTAAACATTTACAGAGAGAGCAGAGCTTTCCACAGCAACCAAACTTGCCTGTTAATGAAGAGATCCTCAAAATCACAAACATTATTTTAAAAAGAGTGTAGTTCTCAGAATAATCAAGGTATAGCTTGCAGTTGCTTTGAAATCAATGTTTATATGTCATTCCAGAATTTCATAAACCTTAATTTTAGAGAAAACAGTGTAAGACTGTAATATTTTTAGATTTTAATTAAGAAAAAACACTAAAGATACCTTTTTCTCTAAATCCCGGAAACTTTCATTACATGACATGATGGGCAGGCCATCTTAACATATGACATTAGAGGTGAAATCCTTGTTGTCACTCACCCAAAAAGCAAATTCTTAAGAACTGAAGTAAAACCAGGATTTATCTCTGAGAACTTAAAACCACACCCATGGCATGGATGACATATTCTAGTCAGGGAAACATTCAGCACCTATGGAAGCACCTAGAAATACACTGTCCAACATTCAAATGGAAATTAAAATTGCTTCAGGAAAATAATTCCTGGGTTTTATTCACATGGAGGAGGGAGGACTGAAAGCTCAGCAGCATCAGTTGCTGCATTTTGCAAAGATAAAAAGAAGCAGCAGAGTAAAGTTCCTCTTCACCACAGCTACAGTTGAGTGTCTCCCAGGAGTACAAATTTTCAGTAATTAAGAGGGTCTAATCAGCTCCCAGGACCCACCTCACCATTTCATTTTCTTCAGACTGCCAATAAAGATGCCAATTACAGCTAAATATAACAGAACAAGAGATGCTCTTGTGAAGTACAAAGAAAGATCACATCTCATTTCAAACTGGTCATCAAATAACTAATAAATTCTAATGGGCTTTCACTGCTTTGATTTTGAATACAAGAGAGTAATCTGCAGAAATAGCTTTCAGAGCAGTTGTACCACAACTCAGCCAACTCTGCCAGCTCTGGGAATGTGATAGATATGTTATTTTTTTCATAGAATCAGAGAATCATGAAGGTTGGAAAAGACCCCTAAGATCAACTATTAAGATAACACTGCCAGGTTCACCACTAAACCATGTCCTAAAGACCATAATTTGATTTACATTTTAAAATATACATATGTTGAATTTCCTAACTTTCCCCAAAATAGCAATAGGAGTGTTTATAACCCACACCATCCTAAATGAAACTGTGAAAACTGAAGTAAAATGCACAGCATTTCACTTTCTCTCCTTCAATCATCATGGTCTGTTCTGAACAAAAAAATTAAAAAATAAATACCCCCCTACACACACACATTTTACCTGCTCCACTTATTTCCAAAAGTAATCCATCTTTACACTCTGGGCAATTAAATATTGAATATAAAAGGTACTGACACTATTAGAGCTTCCTCCCCAGCTGAGTAGTAATGTGCAGAGCCTGCAACTTTATTTTTGCAGAAGGAAGTCATATACCCCTTAAGGCTGCCACAGCACAGCTGCTAATTTTGAATACCTCTCTTACATCTGGATCAGTAAACTCCAAATGGGGACGAATAAACAAGGTAGGTGGTGGATTTTTAAAAGGCAAGTGAAACAAAAATAGAAGGATCTTTTTATAGTAAGAAAAGCCTGGGGGAGATCTCACCACCTCTTCTCTCTGCTGAAAAATGCTATTTGCTTTTTAATTAAAGCTTCTTCAGTCTCTTTTTGCAGCCCAATTTTCTCTGAGCGCCAGCATGTCTGAGGAGATGAAAAATGCACTGAGTAATGAATTTTAGATTTGAAGAAGTCAGCTCCAGAAATAAAAAAGGCCTCCACACATAGCCAAGATTTGAAGGTGAAGTGATTTAATGGCTGATTCAACTTATTATAATTATCATTATTCATGTTGTGGTGCCACCCAGAGGCTTTGTGTTAGGTACCATACCAATAATACAATTTCAACAATAAATCTGTTTGCAGAACTGTGCAGGGGTTGAAGAGACCAGGCAGACTTGAAGCAAAAGGAAGAGCAGAGGCATGGCAAGAGTTGGGAAATGAAACTCCAGCAGCTACCAGCACTTTATCCAGTATGGGTTTGCTTGTTAACAGGAAAGCAAACACTTAAAATGAAAATAAAATCACCTGGCACAGGTCACTGTGCCTGGGAGCAAGGGAGAGGGGACACCAAGAGTGACAAATATTGCAGCAAGACACCAATGACAGAATGGGATCCACCCATCTCCTCCTCCTGTGTTGTGAACCTTAGCATTTCAATAGGTATGGCAGGAACAGCACAGGAAGAAGGAAACATAGTGTACACTGCAAGCTGAGGGGAGGTGGAAGGTCAAAAAGAGCAGCTGGGGCCAAGAGGGAATAAAACCAGAGATGGCACCATGAAAGGCACTAGGAGCAAGGGAGGTGGCTGTGGAGCAAATGTGGAGGGTTGGTATTATGTGGATAATTTATAATGAGTCAAAACAAAACAACAATGCATGACAATGTTGGTATAATGGAATGGCAGAAGGCAATTTGATGCTTCAAGTGGTTATCTTTAGGCTTTTTAATCTTAGATTATTCCTTGCTCAGTGACATTGCTATGCTTTTTTTCGTAGTGAATTTAGCAAAACTCTTGGTGGGCAGCTGCCCACCACCTTTCTTACACAATAAAATCCACTCTTTATATAACTCTCCAAATCAATAATTTTTAAAAATTATGTAGAAATTCTGACTAGACATACTCAAAAAAGATCAGAGTTGTAGGATGGGGGAACAGCTTGAAAATGCATGTACAGAGGAGAGGGAGGAATCAAGTTACTGTGAGTACAAAGTGTTTTTTCTGATGTATCAAATTATTCAGCCCATATCCTTAATTCTGCCAATCACAGAGTTCATGTAAACTTCTCACCAAAATTTAAATGCAATACAACTGACATGAAACTCAATTTTGCTAAATTGAAAGAAATCTGACTGTAATTGCAGCAACAGCGAAAAAAATAAGGCAGTAACTTTCTGTGATGCTGTGGCTATGCCCTGGGGGCTCTGCAAGGTTTACTTATGTTTAGTAGCAATCCTCAGACTCTTTTCAAAGGATATTCACACCTGTGATGATAACAACTATTAAGATGTTTTGACCTTGTATTCATCAGATCCAACTAAAGGAAACAATAATATCACTAAAATAATTCCAATTATTACACCCAAAATCATGCTGCTCCACAAGTACCTTGGGACTCAGCTGTGGAACTGTAAAGCAAAATATTCTGTATTTGCCATGAGAACCTAAACTCAGCAGCAGTACTATTAATGTATATTTTCTGCTTCACTTCCTTTGACTTTATCACTGCTCATCATTCCCAAGAGTTTTTCAGTCCATACTTGTGCAATCAGAAGGTTATCAAGCACCAAAAATCTTTAACCATTTAACCAGCCCATCCTCTGTGTTTATTAAAGACAGGTGTCCATTTATTCTCACAGGCACTACTGGTGAAATAAAACATAACTGCAGCCACTAATTCCCAGCCAACCCTGTAAGGATACAGAGTCAATTATTTCCCCCTTTAAATTAAAGACTGGAAACAGCATACCAAACAAATAAAAGCCCAACAAACAGGCTGCTTTCATTACAATTCATATCAATAACAGTTGTCAAAATGAAAAGAACCAAATTCAAGCTTCATTTGCTTCCCACAAGCCATTAGGAAATGTGTAAGTTTCTGTTTTGATATGTGAAGGAAGCCTTTATGGTCTCATAAATGTAAAAATAAAAGAGCTAATTTATGCACTCATCAACAATGGAGGATATAGCTTGACAAGTTTATATGCCTGAACACACACCCACCAATTAAAATGGTGAGGATGGGTGATCACAAAGATTTCTGGAGTACCACACAGGGCAACCTCACGAGGCTGTCATGAAAATCAGATGATCTTGCTCCTGGAGAAGACATCTGCTCCATCTCCTTTTCCCACATGAGTGTCTTGCTACACCTCATAATTTCTGAGACATTTCTCTCTTGTTGGACCTCAGAGGCTTCCACGGTGAAGCCACCACAGCCTCTGAAGACAGCCTCTTCCCATAACTTTGTGGTTTTTTTTGGTTTTTTTTCCAAATACACTGTATAAAAATATACTTTTCATAGAACTTTATTTCAAACTTGTTTTTTTTTAAAACCAGAAAGACAAGAAATCTGTTATTTTTGTGTTAAGGTTCACCCAGCCAGCAACTCAGCCCCACAGAGCTGCTCACTCACCCCCCTCACTGGGATGTGGGGACAACTGGAAGTGTAGAACTGAGAAAACTCATGGGTTGAGACAAAGACAATTTAAGAGGGAAAGCAAAAGCTGTGAACACAAGCAAAGCAAACCAAGGACTTCATTCACCCCTCCCCAGGGGCAGGCAGCTGCTCAGGAAAGCCAGGATTCATCCAGAACGGGGATTTGGGCAGACAAACATCACCCCTTCCTCCTTCTTCCCCCAGATTTTACTGCTGTGCACAACCTGACAGGGTTTATGGAATATCCCTTGGGACAGTTGGGGTCAGCTGTCCTGGCTGTCCCCTCCCAACTCCTGGTGCATCCCCAGTCTCCACTGGCAGGGCAGAGGGAGGAGCAGAAAAGGCCTTGATGCTCTGTAAGCAAAACCTAAAACATCCTCATGTTATCAACACTGCTTTCATCACAAAGAAAAACCACCTTACAAGCCACTGTGAAGAAAACTAACTATCCCAGCCAAAATCAGTACAAGAAGTAACATATTATGGGCTGTCATGTACCTCCTGGTCTTCTGTCAAGTCAAAAAAAGATTCTCCCGTTCTTCTCTCAGATCCTGCTGTGCAGATGTTTAATTAAAACCACAACTGAACTCTGAATTTTCTCTGCACCCTGCTAGAAAGGCACACCAGAGACTCAACAAAGGCTTCTCTCCTAAACTCAGGAGCTTGTCCTTGTTCCTATAAAAATCCTTACATTTTTCAGTCCAGTTCTTTAAGTATTTTCTCTCCCAGCTTTCCTGTATATTTAATATCTTCTAGTCCACCAACAGGGTTGGTAATGAAAATATTCATCAGAAAGTCTTTGCTGAGCTCCATTTCACACATCCTGACAGTCTCAACAAACCACTCATAATTTTTCTACAGGTGGTTTTCCAAGGAATTCCACATCCCTGTAGAGAAGAGTAATCCAAACCATGTGTCTTCAGCTTCAAGTGTTATGAGGAGGAATGTCAAAAACCTTACTAAGCTCCCCAAAATAGATAACCTGGTTCTTCTCTCTCCTTAGAGATTGTCACTTCCATCTGCAAAAACAGATTTTTTTTTCCTTAATCATTTCCTGCTCATTAATTTTATTCTCTTGTTTGAGGGTATTGAGGGTATTAATGCCTTTGATTGGTCTTCAACTCAGAAGGATAACAACAATTTTATTCTGTATAACAATTCCAAATGATGAGGTGACTAACCTGTGTTACTGTCAGCTTGATGAGCAGCACACATACAAAATTCACCAGAAGTGCCAAAAAATAACTCCAAGTAAAAAATTCAGCTGTTTGAAGGAGCAGAAACATGGCACACATCATATTCCTTACATCCCAGCCATTGCAAAGAGGATGTTGACCACTTTAAAGTGTGAGTGCAGTGCCCATTCTTGGTGCACTCCTGGGTTGTTCCTCCTTTTGCACAGAGCACTGAGGCTCTGCCACATGAGACTATTTCAGAAAGACAGTAACAAATGGCTTTGGAGGAACACTGGTATTTTTGTGACTCAAGGTTTCTTGTCTGGCAATGGCTGCAGATTAAATTGGCTGAGTGTGCACTTAGCAGGCCACTTTTTCAATTATGTACCTTCACAAACCCTCAGGTTCATACAGGTGTCATAAAGAATGAACACAAATACACCAAACCTAAACAAAGTATTTTTTAAAAATATACAGATTTATGTTCCTGAATGAACACTAGAAAAAGCCAGCTGCCTTATCTGAAAACAAATGTGCACCAGGACAGCTGCAAGGTATTCCTGAATTTTATTTTTTTAATGCCATATTTTAATCAGATTCTTAGTAAAAAATACCAAGTGTCTTTAAACTGGTTGTTTTGAAACAGGAAATCAAAGGGAATGAGAAGCAGGAGTAGCACAAACAGACACATTCTAGTCCAAAAATTGGGATTTTCCAGGTAAGTGCAGCTCTCCATTCACTGAAGAGAAAAAAATAGCATGAGAATACTAAGGAGAAATTGGGAATGTTATTGCAGAGCTATTTAAAAACTTGGTTGTACATCGTGTCTGTGAGCAGAGCTTTGTAGAATTGCAGGGATTTTAGAAAGCAGAGAGATTTTAGAAAATGCAGACTCCTTTCTGATGGAAAAAGAATTATTTTCTGCAGAAATTCAGATGAAAGTGAGAAGAAAAGCATTTTTGTCCCGCATTTGTAAATTAGAATTCACACTTGTAAGAACTGAGCAAACAGGAATTTTCATACTCTTTTTATACATCACAAGCACAGGTCTCCTTTAACACAGCTCACTCACTGGAGTTCTCACACCAAAAAGGAGAGGAAGCTTTGGGGTTTTGTTTGTGAATGCTGAGTGAGGTGCTAAGGGAGTGCATCTTCAAGATGAGTTTTTGACAGAATCTGCTCAGCACCAACTTCCCACTGCAAGGGAAGGACAGAGGGAGGCTGGGAAAAGCAATGAATATTGGTCCCCAGTTCTGCTTTTTCCATACTTATTCCAGAGTGCTGAAGAGCCCAGTGGTAGCTCTTAAAAACTTCACCTCACAATAGTAAGAAGTTACAAATTTCCCTGTAAATACAACAAAATGCCAAATGCATTAGCCAGAATTTCAGAAGTCAAAATCGGGAAAACTTAACAGGTTTGATAAAAAATTCAGAGATAACCACAATGACCCATTTTTACACATCCTTCAGCTCCCAATCTTTCCTATACCCAAGGGAAAAATTGCAGCAAAATAGAAGTAGCAAAGTTTAACACTGCAAGACACCAATCTTTCCTTGGATTAATATGAAAGAAATAATTTTATGAATCAGTACTTGCTTAGGAAAACCTGTGATAGAGATGTGATTCTCATGTGTAATGACTAATTTCATCAGGATGGATGAGAAGAAAGCCTTTATTGATAAACAATATTTTTTTTCATTAAAAGTTTTGTGGTAAAAGAAAGCAGACCTGAAAAAAATAACTTACATCCCATCTGGTTTAAAGCATATGGTTCTAATGCTACTGTAACAAATCTTGCTCCCATCCAAAATGTTGCACACTTCAATACTTCTCCCTGTGCCATAGAAATTAATTCCAGGGGAAAATCAACTGAGACAAAGTGATTTTATAGCAGCATGACATTTATAAAAAATTAATGTTCTGCTAATTGATTGTCTGGGGCAAAACATGGAGCAACTCAGCTGAGTTTGGGTTTGATGACAATGCTTGCAGAGTGGGAAAGGCAAAACTCTTGGTGTATCTGGCTCAGATTTGCTCAAGTGTATCAGGTTCCATAATAAAACAAGGTTTAGTCAACCACACTATCTCCAAATTAAGTTGTCCCTTTGCAGTAACTTTTTTTTAAAAATACATTTTATTACTTCAACCAAATTTGATAAAACGAGCAGAGTTCTTAAAGTTCAATATTCTGAAGACTTTCTCAACAAATTAATGTTATACAGGTGAGAAACTTCACCAGTTTTCAAATTAAGCTAAATGAAAGAAGAAAGCAAATGCCTTTTAGCTATCACATCCAACACTTTCATTTACAAGTATCCTCCTTCATCCCTGCCTACAAAGGAAAAAAGATATCAACCTCCCTGCATCTCCAAAATGTCACCTTCCAAAATCAGGAGGCACATCACAGTTTTGCTCTCCCAGGATGTTCCAACAGGGGCCTGGGGAGACACCTCAGCATCATTTGTGCAGAGCACTCTGGCAAGGAAAAGCAAAGATAACATTAATGCACATAAAAGCTGCTACTTGCTTTTTGGTTTTTTGTTTTCTGAAGTGGCTGAAACTGAAATGGGAGATATCAGAGTTGGTTCAGGTCTGACACAACACCTGAGAGTCCACAGCAACTTTTGTGTTCAGTTTCATTCTTCCACTCAGGTCAAAAATGCAAAAGAAAAATAATATTATTTTTAATAAAAGGAAAAATGTTCCTGTGTCATTTTAAAAAGCAACGTATCAATATCACAAAAAAAAAAAAAAAGTCTCTGTTGAATGTTCCCCTTTATAACCAACAGAAAAACTAGAACAAGCTGTGGGACTTAAAACTTTTCCTCTGCTGGTTTCCAGGCAGCTGTCTTCTCCTGTGCTGAAATTAGAAGTAATTAATACCTTCTATTAGTTATTAATTTTAAATCTTGTCCAGTCATTTGGGGAGTAATTTTTAGAGTATTTATCAATGCATTTTACTGCAATTCTCTCTTTCATTTTTTAGAAGACCTAATTTGCATTTCCTTTGTTATCTCATCATGACAAAATCCCATTTATTTAGACCTCTATTGCCATGAAAATGGCAAATATTTCCAAATAAATGTACTCAGCTAAGTTATTTTAATTAATGAACACAATTTGGACAGTTTTTTAAGCAGTCCTAAAGAAAATACTTCAACTGCTCATTCCAGCAGCAGCCTACAATAAGCAGGCACATTTTCCTAAAAGCAGAGCTCCAGAGTGAGGTCATATTTGCCAATATTCTTCCTGAATCTGGGAAAAAACCTTGCAGAACTTTTGATTGATGATTTCCCTTCCAGGGTGATTGATGCTGACTTTTCTCCCAAGGTCTGAGGTGCCATTTTCAGACCAGAGACTCCTTCCCTCAACATCCAGCAGTTAAGTTAATAATAATATTTTCCTGAGAACTAAACACAGCATCCACAGAGTCCTGCAATATTTCACATTCCAGCTCCAACTCTTTTTCCACCTTATGACATATTCTCAAGTCAACACTTCATGTTTTCCCTTTTCCTTTTTCCCCAAGAGGAATTCAGGATGCTAATGAACACTTGGAAAATAAAACCCACATATTAAGTGCTCTCTCATCCCACCAATAAATTGACAGCTCAGAGACACTGGTTCAACATCCTGCAAATCACTGAGGGATTATTCCACTTGGCACTGTGTGAGTGTATTACACATTATTAGCCTTCCAGCAATACAAAGAATAGATTTAAACATAACAGAAAGTAATTTTTATCTTTGTTTCCTCTAGACAAGCCAGGGACAACTGATGACCTCCAAACCTGCAGAGCAGAAAGGGGCACTCTTATTTCAGGAGCTGAGATTACCAAATGAACTGAAAAATTTGCAGAACTATGTGTTTCCCCAGAAAAAAATCTATCACCAGCAAAAGCAACCACCAGCATTGTTTCACCACCTCTTGAAATTTGTCATAACTAAAAATAATGATAAAAATCCATACTTCAGAAAACAAGCTGAAATGACACTTTCTTCTAGTTCTTAGGAAAAGTGATTTTCAAATAAGGAAGTAAATACTGTTTTCTCTAAGCCCATGTCACCCTGCATACAAATGACATAAATTTGCAACAGGTCTGCAAGGCTGGAGCACTGCAAGAGAACTCAGCTTTCCCTAAATATCTGGGGTTTATTAGAAGTGTTAAGAACTGGACTGCTTCCTCAAGAAAACAGGATTTCTTTATCTTGTCCCTTCCTGACAATTTAGGATGCAAAGAACACAATGGCCTCTGCAATGATCCCTTTTTCTGTGCTATGCAAACCTGCCAGGGCAAATGCAGTCTCTGCTTTCCCTCTGACACCCCAAACTGAGACATGGATAGGATTTTTTTCTGCAATTTTTTTAAAACTGTGGTTGCATTTGACATTTACTTCAAAACCAGGAGCACTCACAGCCACCCTCTTCCCCCTTATAGCTCCTGACAGAGCCCCACAGAGAAGGAGCTGAGGAAAAACTGAATTAATGCATACAAGAACCACCTGCTTTGTGTCTCCAAACCTCTCAGCTTCATCAGAGCCCAGGGCAACCCTGCTTAATGTCAAAATTATCCACTCCCTTTGCTACCAAAACACATCAGTGGTCTGAAACCAGTGAATAAAACCCATTTCTATTATTAATGTGTATCCCATTCATTTCTATTGCCATCAACATTTGAAAACTTTTTACTTTTTCTCCTTGCAGGAGCACACATTTCCTAGGAGTGCAAACACTGACAAATTTAAAGTAAAAAAATAAAAATAAATGAACACATGATATAATGGAACATCCACTGGGATGAGTATAAAAAGATTTATAATTGATTTCTGTTTTATGAGAAAGAAGATTTTGCTATTTGCTTTGGGAATCAGGAGAAGCACTGACAATGCCTCCTAAAGCAGCAAAATGAAACAGCAAGAGCCTGAACCAGCTCCCACATTCCTACCCCATCCCCTGACTTTACAGTACATTGCTTCTACTTCTATTGATGCTTACTCCAGGTAACATCACTTTAAGCACCTAAAACAAAATACCACACACTGTGGTATTAACAAACCATGCATCTTCCACTGTAATTATGAAGGATTTCTCAGACTCTCATTCCAAAGTGAAAACCTTATTACTGTGGCTTCATAAAAATGAATATTAAAAAAAAAAAAATTAAAAAAAAAATAGATGTTAAAATAAACATTATTGTCTACTTTTTTTTTTAATTTCCTCTTGATTGGCAGTGCTGCAGGCACACAGTTTGATGTGTTCAGGGAGAACCATCCCAACTCTGCACCTGCCAATTGCAGGCATGAGGATCTTGCAGCAGTGGGGGAAAATCCATCCTGCTGCACTGAGAGAAGTGCCAGGGTGTGATGGAAATCACAGGATCTGTCACTGAGGTCAAAGCTCTGCTACATAAATTCAGGAACAGGGAAGCCAGCAGTACAGTACAGTAATCTAAAGCTGATTTTGTCAATATTTGGGAAATTTTGGATTTTTTAAAAAGCTTTCAACTATTTTGCACACATTAACAGAGAACTTTGTACAGGTCTTGTATTAATTATCATGTCCCTAACACTAGAATCAATCTGGGAGTGATCCTGTGCCTTCTGACAGAGGTGAAACTTTAAACCTGAAAAGAAAAACACTTTTTTTAGTGGTTGAAGAACCCCCCATTTTCTACATTGCCTGTTGAAGAAAGGCCAGACTTTGTGCCAAGACTTCTGAACAGGGCACAGCAGTAAAACTCAGGTGTACAGGGATAATCCCAGCCAGGAGATCAGTCTCAGAATGCTCTCATGGGAAACCATTGGTTGAATGTGAATCCATCACAGATACCCCTGGCAAGACCAAATTTCGAAGTTTCAGCTGTACATAGGGGCTGTTAACTCCAGCTCTGAAGGGAAACTCTGCCATGAGGACCATCCCATTTTTCTACACTGTCAAGGAGACACAGACTACACACACAAGGTTTAAAATATTGACAGTTCTATAAAGGTTTCCAGCATTTTAAAAAAATTTCCTGAGTAGAGGATGGTTACTTGACATCAAAACAAAATCATCTCTGATTTATTTTCCATGTTGCTCTGCACATCAGCAACAGTCAATATAACCTCAAAAATTCAGTATTATCCACCTAACATTCTGAACAAAACAAAGTAACTTCAGCCACTACCTGAGATATTGCTGGAAGAAGTTAAAAACTACCTCAAAAACAATTGATGGATGGCTTTGTGAAATTCCATGATACTTAAACAAGGATAGATCTTGCTGGAATTCTTCTCTAAAGTGAGGGCTGCCTTGTACAAGGGAATGGACTGATCACTGACCATAATAGAGAGGAGAATCCCTTTTTTTTATTTTATTTTATTTTCCTGAAAGCTTCCTGTTAAATTCCTTGTCTCAGATGAAATATTACTGTTGCAAATTGTGAAATTGCAAGAACATGCTGCAGTAATAGAAGCCCAGTTTGCTGCAGGAGCTATCAGGGAAAGGAAGGACAAATTCAATTGCAAAGGCTGAAGTGAGACAGGACACAACCCTCAGAACTTCTGGTGGAATAACCATCAATCTTCCTACAACATGAACCAGAAATTTCCTTTGAATAGAATTTAGATTTAATTTAAGGTCCTTTCCAAACCAAAGCATTCCATGATTCCATGGCATTGCAGGGTCACTCTCACACCAGAGTCTGTACATTGGCCTTGGCTGCAGATCCAGGTGACCAAAGGAAGTTATCACTCATTAAGATTCTGAATGAAATTAAGACTTTTCAAAAAGATTTTAAATGACAGCAGGAAGCCTGTTGGTTTAACACCAGCATGTTCTGACTGTGAAACAACTGCCATTTGCTTAACTTTAAAAATAAGGGAGAAATGGAATGTTAAATTGAACATTTTATATAATTAATATGATTTTGTTAACTCCACTTTCCTGAAGTTAGGCAGGTGCCTAGATTTATTCCCTGGACTAAACCACTATATTGAACTTAATTTGATAAATGTATTAAACTTGGTAAGTTTGATGGAAAAAGAAAAAAAATTCCAAATGAGGTGGTCAGGATTAGTTGAAAGCTGAAGTTTGTATGTAATCAGCTGCTGTTTCACTCCACAGGCAATGCAAACCATGGTACAGCAGGAGTTCTTTGTGCCCTTTTCACCCCTATGTTCCTTACATGGTCACTCATGTGTGGTTTGTAAAATATTTCAGTATGAACTAATTCTTGATACTACACATATTTCCACTTTCAACTTCTATTCTGTCAATTCAGTTCCTAAAAGAGGAAGAATGAGCAAAAAGAAAAAAAAAACTGTAGGCATGGAAATTATTTTTAGCCTGGCCACAGAAAGCAGTAGTGCAGAGAAGATAAGCTCTCCTGGTATGTCATGAAAGAATTGGGTGCAGACAGAAAAAGTAAAACACACAGCCTATAGAAATAGCTTTTTGATAGCTTTGCTGCAGTTACAGCCTGCCCAGAGCCCAAAAAAAGGCCAGGACAACTCAAGTCAAAGCAGCTCAGTGTGCACCAGGAGAAGATGCCTGAATGAGCATCCCTAAGAAAGAAGAGCTCACTCAAGTGTGAGACTGCTTCTGGTTTTAATTCTGATTTTATTATAGGTCCCCTTTAGGATCTGTCTCTACAGATCTGTGTCCCATTTATGCACAGGCTAAAAGGAACTACAGTGCCAAACAGGGATTCATAAATTAGGGAAGTAGTGGGAGATTACCTAAAGGTCGATTTTCCTGCAAGAAATATAAAGGCAAAAGCAATTTTTCCAATGAAATGAGAGAAGGGCTGGTCTTGCAGGATAAGGGGTAGAATGAGGAGCTGGCAGATAAGGGCTCTGTTGCTCTGCTCCTGATTTCTTGGAGCAGAATTTGGGAAATTTTTGACGCAGCGTCAGAATTTTCCTTTAGAAATATCAGCAGAACCCCAGGAGGACTCAAGGTCTGGATATTTTTAGTTTATCAAGGAGGTTGATGGAGACACTGTGTGACCTAAAGGCTCTCTGATAGTATTGGATTGATGCTGTACAATTATTAGATTAAAATTGCTGCATCATTAAGATTTCTCTCAATATGAAGCATTTTTTAATTAAACACCTATGATTTTAATACATTTTCCATGGTATGGCTTGCACTAATATCTGCCAGGTGTGCTTGTGTTTATGACAGAGTGCATAAACAACTGAAATCCAGTGAAATAAACCTAAATTGAGTCTATCCTGTGGTATTTTTTATAGGGAAAATGTCTTTATTTAGCTTGCTTTCTTAGGCAGAACAGGAACTACGTAAAATTAGAGGGATGTAAAAATAAAAAACCACAGGGGAACTTGGCTCAGTGTGTGTATCACTTTACACATGGTTTTTAATGATTATTTTGTAAAACATGTTCTCACTGAAAATTATTTTTCTGAATACAGTTTTACATTCCTTACTTTCCTGTAACCACACAAGGAACTTCAACAAATACTGGTGCCCAGTCACTCAGCCAGAATTGGTGGAAAGTTAAATCTAAAGTACATAGTGAGCAGGGGAAAATGCAGCCAATCTCCTCTTCTGAAACAAGGCTCAATGACTCTAAATTGGAATGTATAAGCAAAAATAGGGGCAAATAAAATTGTTTAGAAAATAATCAAAATAGTTAATAACTATAAATGCATCATATTTGTTTTTTTAAAGGCATTGCAATTTTTGTTTTAGTTTTATATGAACATAAACATGCATAATATTTTATTTAAAGAGAACAGTTTTTAAAATATTTATAATGATTACTGGAGGGAAAAAAAAGTCTTCAGGAAAAAAAAGTCTCCTTGGGATTAAACACTTGTTAATCAATTTGATTTGTATTTTCAAAAGCACTTGTGCTAGCCATCATGTACAGATGCATTGCCAAATTGAAACAAGAAGTTGGTTAAATTCAAATGGATTTTTGCAATTAGGAACAAATAAAATTAATCAGTCCAATACATACAATCCTCAATATTGTTCCAAAATACAGAGATACAGCTAATAAATTTCCACATTCTTCTCTTCCGAACATTTTTTAACTCATGGAACTGCAATCCACAACTGACAGTGGCCCATGAGGGAAACTGTGTCAATACTAATCTTCCATAATCTCATCAGCAGGCAAATGCCACAGCATCTAACACCAGGAAAAACCTGACATTCCTGAACTAAAATCAGATCACTGCTTGTGTTCCACCATCATCATCACCACCGAGTTCCTGAAGAGATGAGAAGAGCTACTCAGGGTATTCTTCAGGCATCAAACCAAGTTAAAATCAACTTGAAAGTTTACAGCCAAGAAAGCCACCCTCTTCCTAAGCACAAACTTCTTTTCAGACTTCTCTGCATCACAGGGAGACTGAAAGCAAATTTTGCAGCTTAAGTCTCACTCTTAAAATCTTAAAATAAAATTTATAATTTGAGACTGGTAATTGTTCTTATGGCAGGATTTGGTTAAGGCTGGTGAGCACAGTTTAAAATCCTCCTTGTAAGGCTGAAAGGTCTTGGATGTTCCCCTGCCCAGAGATCAAAGGACTGGGCCAACATTATCAGCTGCTGCAGAATTTTACATTTCTGTTGAAATAAGCAACTGTTGTGCTCCTCCAGAGTAGAAAGAAATCTCTTAGAAATCTGCATCATAACTCAAGTTCTGGATCCTCTGCTGGTCCCACCTGGGCTGAAAAGCAGAACTGTGCATTAAATTATATTGGGAAGTTAAAATCTGGGGCTCCCAAGCTTAATTTGGAAGGGATGGTAAAGATCATCTCACTCCAACCCTGCCATGGGAGGGACAATTTCCACTGTCTCAGGCTGCTCCAGTCCCCACCCAGCCTGGCCTTGGACACTTTTGGGTGTCCCCAAAATGAAAACCAGAAGCAGCTGCTCCAAATGTGCACTGGGCAGTGCACAAGGACAGCTGTGATTGGCTTTGACCAGAGAAAATAAATTACTTTTAAAAATGCCTTTCCTTTTTGTTTTTTTGCCCCTTTGAAGCAGCTTTCAGGCCACAAGCAGAACAGCATGTGGGAATCCAAAGCTCATTGAGGCATTTCTGTCACACCTGATTTTATCAGTGATTTTATTGTAATAAAAATATTGAATGAAAAATACTGAATGACCTGACTTAAATACAGAGATTTTAAGAAACATCTAGAATAGAATTTTTATTTGTCTCAAGTTCATATCTTTCACTCTAACTTTTTTTAATTTGATCTGAAATGAAAGCAGACTGATTTTTATTTTATTTGCCACTTTGTCAGAGATTTTAAAACTGTATAAATCATCCTCTTCTATTGTAATAATTTACCCTCTCCTTAAAGTAGAATTACCACTTGTGCTTTTTTCCTGCATTACTTATGATTTCAGATTTCATAACAACTGGAAACATTCAACAGATTTTTCTTTCCATCCAATTGTAACATCATACATTGTTGTCTGTGCAACTTTTCTATTTTTCTACTCTGTATTTTTTCTTGTTAAACCTTGTGGAGCTGATTTTTGAGATTAAGTCTATCCTGAGATGAGCTGGTTTTTCCAACCTTTCTAGCCTTTGTCACTGAAGAGAACAGAAAAAAAAATTCATCTCAAAGTAATCTGGAACAAGAGAATTAAAGAGCTACAAAATAATTTCAAGGGACATGGGTCAGCACAAATGCCAGAATTATGAATGGGCAAGAAAAATAGAAGGGGGGGAGGGAGAAGAGGAAAGAACAGGCCCTTAATTCTGGATTGCAATGAAACATTAAAATTCTTTCTGTGGTGAAGAGTGATCCCTGCTTGTTCACTGGGACTGATGAATGCCACCAATTTTGGTTCAGCTTCACTTTGCTAAAGGGCTTGGAGAAAATTTCAGTAACAAAAACCAGAGCAATAATGTCATTATGGCTCTTTTCTCTTTCTGAGTTGGAAAATCACAAGTGTGTATAATAAAATTCAGCAAAAAGGGAAGAAGGGTACTTCAGGTGACCTGGGGATGATCATTCAAGAAACAGGTTATTGGAAAGCATGGTACTAGCAGCCTTTGCAGTGCATGCATTATTTAGATAAACTCACTTTATTTACCTCTAAATGTTATGCAATTCCTGTGTGCAGCACAAGAATTTATAAGCTAATTTGCTGACTTTATTTGTCCCTGTTTGCACTGAAAGAACCACATCAGTTTGTTCACTCACAGGTTCAGAGTTTGGGAAGAAAATGGTTTCAGGAAGCAACAGTAAATTATCCTAATTATTCTATTTTTAAAATACTAAAACAAACCCAGCAGAAATCCCTTCAGCAGCCTGTTGCCAGTTTAGAACTCAAGTCCACATTTCTGCCTTCTTCTGCTTTGCTTTCCCATTTATCCTTTGTCACACATTTCTGGCATGCTTAAGAATATGGAAATATCACAAATACAAGACAATTCTAACCAAAAATATGAAGCCCCAACACTGCCCAAGATCCCAGTAATACAAAGAGCTGTTTCTTCACAGTGTTTCTAACTTCCTATTTGGTTTTGAGCATTTTTATTATTTCTCAACAGTCATACATCAGTCTTTGACAAAAATGGAGTGTGTGTACCTTATAGGATTTATGAGTTACTCTTTATGAAATGTTTGTAAAATTCAGTACAAGGCTTAATTAAGAAATACAGAAGTTTTAATCAAACACATTATGAATTTTATACATTTGCAAAGCAGCTAGTTAGAGCATATTTTCATCCCTTAAGGATTTGCTTATGGCAGAGTAACCAAAATATTCATGATACCTAATTACTTTCTTAAAGAAAAAGAAAAAGAAAAAGAAAAAGAAAAAGAAAAAGAAAAAGAAAAAGAAAAAGAAAAAGAAAAAGAAAAAGAAAAAGAAAGTCCTTCATTCGAAATATTAATTAGTTTCAATATTTCTTTAGGGCTTTTTTACCTCTTTCTGATACTCTGGATTGTTCTATTCAGTGAAAAGCCAAAATGCAACAGCAGCAAGTATATATCCTGTTTTCAGCTTGGGAGGGAACAGAGGTGGGAGCTGGGTCACAGGAATGAGGGAAAATGTTGCAGGCTAGAGCCCACCTAAAGCAGCATCAGGCTATACTCTCATTCCATCTGTACTCCCACATCCACTTTATCTTTGGTCATTTACACTTAAACACACGAGATATGAACTGAAAGAGCTGCTCCCTCCTCAGTCATGACTCAGAATCTTTGGTGTCCACACAAGGTCCTGAGCCTGGAGATGCTTCACAAAACCAGCAAGTTAAAACTACAGTGAATCCTTTTTTAATTTTCTTTCTTATATTTTTCCTTTTTTTTTTTTTTTTTTTTAATATATGGCTTTAATATAACCATATTCAAACTTTAATTTGGCATGCCTGGGATGGTAAATAGCAATGCACCACACTCAGCTGTTATTATGAAGAATGAGTTGCCCATAATCTGTGTAATAGAACAACTCTCCTGCTAATCCATCAAGCACTTTGCCAAGGACACTGCAGGGACACCACAAGCACCAGTCCCAGGATTTCTGCTCAGGATGGAAGCACTT